>JAJJMB010011222.1:7404884-7506775 GCA_023531105.1 Papaver atlanticum | reverse complement strand
GTGTATATACTGAAGAGTGCCAAGAAACTTACTTGGAACTAAATTTACAAATCAATACCTTCATAAGTTAGAACTGACCATGGATGTTGTTGGCCAATAATAATAACACGGTGAATCTCTTTATCCCTATCTCATAATTAAGTTCTTAATTATTCTATTAGTATTTGGTTACAAAGCATGTTACTCTATTTCAAAGTAGATGTTGGACATGTCAAATTCCCAATGCCTTTGATGCATGTTGGAAACCGAAAGGTTTAGAACTAAATATACCCCGGCTCTGTTAAATTTCCAATGGACAATGAAGGTGGATTAACATACTGGACTCATGACCATTGATTGATTTTGATGAGTTGTTCTGATTTCCGTAAAAGAAAATAGATTTACTTTATAGCCAACTCTCTTTTTTCAACACTTAAAAAAAATATGATTCGTCTATTTGTTTTTATTGTATTAATTAAAGAGTCGGCATGGAGTCAGTAGTTCTTTTGACGGTATATCCATTTTAAATCCTCCGAGAACAGGGAGAGGGAGAGAGGTGGGTATTGGGAATTGTGCCTCTTCTTTTCCTCTCTAGAAAGCAGCAACTCTCAATCAATAACCTTCAATCCTCTCCCCTACCTCCCTCATCACAAAAACCCTGGTTTGAGAAGAAGAAGAAAAACCAAAATGTCTTTGACAAAGAAATCCAAGAAAACCTTAGATGATTAACTGCGGAAAAGAAGAAAAGGAAAGAAACGGAAGCAACTCACTGAAGAAGATGTTGAAAAACAAGAAGAAGATGATTACTAACCCCACGGGGTGTATTCTATCAAAATTCCTTATTATTATAGACAACATTACTTACACCACAAAAGATGCTTAATGATCAAATCATCTACACATATGAAATTGAGTCGGGGAATTTTTTTTATTTTTCTGGCAAATACGGAAATACCAATAATATTATTACTACTAATAATTTTGTGTGTATATACTGAAAATTGCCAAAAAACTTACTTGGAACTAAATTTATAAATCAATACCCTTAGAAGTTAGAACTGACCATGGATGTTGTTGGCCAATAATAATAAGACGGTCAATCTGTTTATCCCTATCTCTGAATTAAGTTCTTAATTATTCTATTAGTATTTAGTTACAAAGCAGATGCATGTTACTCTATTTCAAAGCAGATGCTGGACATGTCAAATTCCCAATGCCTTTGATGCGTGTTTGAAATTGAAAGGTTTAGAACTAAATATACCCCGTCTATGATAAATTTCCAATGAAGGTGGATTAACATACTGGAATCATGACCATTGATTGATTTTGATGAGCTATTCTGTTTCTCGTACAAGAAAATAGATTTACTTTTTAGCCAACTCTCCTTTTTCAACACTTAAAAAAATATGATTCTTCTATTTGTTTTTACTGTATTAGTTAAAGAGTCGGCATGGAGTCAGTAATTCTTTTGACAGTAAATCCATTTAAAAATCCTCTTAGAACAGAGAGAGAGATGGGTATTGGGAATTGTTCATGTTCCTTTCCTCTCTATAAACCAGCAGCTATTAATCAACAACCTTCTATCCTCCCCCTCCCTCATCACAAAAACCCTAGTTTAAGAAAAAGCCGAAAATGTCTTTGACAAAGAAATCCAAGAAAACCTTAGATAATGAACTACTGAAAAGAGGAAAAGGAAAGAAACGGAAGTAACACACTAAAGAAGATGTTGAAAAAGAAGAAGATGATGATTACTAATCCCACGGGGTGTATTCTATCAAAATTCCCTATTATTATAGATAACATTACTTACACCACAAAAGATGCTTAATGATCAAATCATCTACACATATGAAATTGAGTCGGGAAAAAGTTTTGTATTTTCTGGCAAATACGAAAATACAAATAATATTACTAAGACTAATAATTGTGTGTGTATATACTGAAAGAATTCCAAGAAACTTACTTGGAGCTAAATTTACAAATCAATACCCTTAGAAGTTAGAACTGACTATGGATGTTGTTAGCCAATAATAATAACACGGTCAATCTCTTTATCCCTATCTCTAAATTAAGTTCTTAATTACTCTATTAGTATTTGTTTTCAAGGCAGATGCATGTAACTCTATTTCAAAGCAGATGTAGGACATTTCAAATTCCCAATGCCTTTGGTGCATGTTGGAAACCGAAAGGTTTAGAACTAAATATACCCCGGCTCTGTTAAATTTCCAATGGAGAATGAAGGTGGATTAACATAGTGGAATCATGACCATTGATTGATTTTGATGAGCTGTTTTTATTCCCGTAGACGAAAATAGATTAACTTTTTAGCCAACTCTCCTTTTTTAACACTTAAAAAAATATTATTCGTCTATTTGTTTTTACTGTATTAATTAAAGAGTCGGTTTGGAGTCAGTAGTTCTTTTGACGGTAAATCCATTTCAAATCCTTTGAGAACAGATAGAATGCTGGGCACTGGGAACTGTTCCTCTTCATTTCCTCTTTATAAAGCAGCAGCTCTCGATCAACAACCTTCAATCCTTCCCCCTCCCTCATCACAAAAACCCTGGTTTCAGACAAAGCCGAAAATGTATTTGACAAAGAAATCCAAGAAAACCTTAGATGATGAACTGCTGAAAAAAAGAAAAGAAAAGAAACAGAAGCAACTCACTGAAGAAGATGCGGAAGAAGAAGATGATTACTAATCCCACGGGGTGTTCCCTATTATAGAAAACATTACTTACACCACAAAAGATGCTGAATGGTCAAATCATCTACACATATGAAAGTGAGTCGGGAAAAAGTTTTTGATTCTCTGGCAAATACGGAAATACCAATGACTTTTTCATATGTTTCCCCAGCATTCATGACGTAATTCTTGATGGGCTAGAGATCCGTTTATAGATCAAATTTCACGTACGTATGTGTTTTCAACCCCCCTAGAAATTCAGATGAATGTTGGTAGTTCCATGTTCGGTCGGTCCATAGTTTCCATATGAGGGTGACTTGAAAGTTTAGCATCATACTCTGCAGTTTTATGCTGTTTTGTACTCTAGCGAAGGGAACTGTCAGTGCCGCAGAATTTTTTACATTATAAACGACTAAATCTCATTCACAAGCTAAAAACAGCTTTCCGTATGCAATTTCAAGAATGTCTAGTATATTGTAGAACATAACATTGTAAATCAATATGTATGCATTGAAATATCAAAATATTATTATTCGTTTGTTTCAAACTTGTATGGTAAGTATATTTCTGAACCGATGGCTAAACACAAAGGATGTGACCAAGAACAGAACAACCTATACAGCATTTAGGTGTCTAATGTAATGACTAGCTACACCAAAATGCTGAGGCTAAAGGAAATGAAAAAACAAGAACTTAATCTAACTCAACAGTCCAACCCATTTTGTCTTCTATACGACCTGATTGAATGCCTGTAAGGATTGAGTGCAGTTTCACAGATGTCGTTCCGGCTCCAGTTTTGTATTCATATCTGCATGAAACAAGAAAAAAGTAAATATGTTTATACAAGTTCACGAATACTTTTAGCAATTCAGAAAACTGCACATATAGGACTGTTTTTTTTCTATTTTGTAAGCAGTTAGTTGTTACCTCTTACTTCGAAATGTGATACTACCAACAGGAGCAACAACAACTGCGGTTCCAGTGCAGAAAACTTCATCAGCGTCAATCAACTCTTCTACTTCAATGGGGCGCTCTTCTACCTAATTAAGTTGAACAAAACTGTTTTAGAGACTTCTTCCTTTACATATGAGAGGGAAAAAAAGAAAAGAAAAAGCTGAATACATCTCTATAAGACTATTGTTTGATTAGAGTACCTGATAACCTTGAGCGATAGCAATCTCAATGATGCTTTTCCTAGTAATTCCAGGTAGAATAGTTCCTTTTGTAGGTGGAGTTGATATCCTATTCCCCTGAAAGAAATTGCAAGTAAAATCATTACCTCATGACAAAACAACTTGTGTACCATCGGACTTTACTAAGACCAATTGGATGAAGATAAGAGACAATGCCAATAGATTTTCTGGGTGTCAATTTACATAAGCATCACAATTTTTGGGATGTCATTGAGGAATTGCACTTATCGTATTTGGATAGTAGTCATAGATAGTTAGTTGAGCTGAAATCTTAAAAAATCAGATCAGTTGTTATACCTTCACAATGAATATATTACATGAAGAGAGCTCCTCAATATATTTCTTCTGTACCGAATCAAGGTATATAACATCTGAGAATCCCATACTCTTCGCATGAGTTAGTGCTTTAAGAACCTATATGTAGATGAAAAAAGTTATGATGTCATCATAAAGCAAACAATATCAGAAATGAAGCAGAGACAGTGAACTGGCTGGAAGCATTTAAGAATTTCGCAGAAGTTCAATTATGTAATTGCTTACAGGTGCATAATTGGTGATAGTTTTGACTCCTCCAGCTCCACCAGGATTAGCTCTATGCATCGTTTCTTCAATAACCAAATTCAATGGTGCTATTCCTTCCTAATACACGAGCAAGAAAACAAGTTAAAAAACATAACCTCCTTTAAGATGAATATGAAAACCATAATTTATCGAGCACAAAAACTTACCTTGAAGTAGTTACCCACTGGTGAAGCATAAGTGATGAACGTACATTCTCGTGCTGGCGATATTCCTAGAACAGGTCCAGTTCCTAAGAGAAGCGGTCTAATGTACAGAGACCCTTTCCCTGGAGGAGGAACCTGTTTCCAATTTGAAAATCTCATTAAAACAAGAAGGAATCAACAAAGAACTTTTTGTTTCCAACTTGTCTGTGCTACCAAGTCATAGGTTTTTTTGTGCAACTCTTGTGTCACAGATCTAATTTGATTCAATATAAATCCGCCAATTGAGTTAATAATAAATCTAATTGTCTGATATCTCACTACGGCACAAACCAGATTAGGTGCTCTGCCAGGAACAGATAAAACAAATGCAAAGGAAAGTTATGATTACCCAGCGTTTGTTAGCATGAACTGTTTGCTTGACAGCATCGATGAATTGGTCTATGGAGGGTGACGGCATACACATTCTCTCAGCACCCATTTGCAGACGCATTGCATTCTGTTCTGGACGGAATAGTAGGATATTCCCATCTCTTTTCCTGTAAGCCTTCAATCCCTCAAATAGTCCCTGATATTTTGGATAATGGACCACTGTAATTTATTTATCTATGAAAAGGGTGAAGCTAAAGAAATTGATTAATGTTATTGTCACTACTAAAAGTACCTGGCCGTAATTCAAGACACCAGAACAAGGGCTCATTTCAATATTTCCATAAGGGTTGAGTTCACCACGAGTGAAGATCTCCCCTTCTTTTGAGCATTTCATAATGTACATGTAATCAGTTTGTACCAATCCAAAACCAAGTTCATCCCATTTTATATCAGCATATTCTTCTGCGTCATCATCGAACCTAGTCATTGTAAATTGAATTTCTCAAAAGATCGATTTTAAATTTGATATAAAAGTTATACTTTGGAATCTAAGATGCAAAACCCAATCCAAATAGACAGCAATAATATTAAAAAAACATGTCTAACAGATGAAAGAACAGCACAAATGCAACAAATAGTTAAGCTACTGAGCGAGTCTCAACTCTCAAGTGGTACAACATAATTCAGATCTCTCTAAAATGATTATGGTCAAACAGACCAACTAACTTAAGAACAAGGATAGTGCCCAGTACTGTGTGGTTAAATTCAATAGCTCACGAAATCTGCCACTTCGCTCATTTCATGAAACACCTCCGCAAACTCTTATTCTTTTACTTTTAGTTTTTACATTTTTTACAGTGGGGAAAGTAGTGATCAACTTTTAATGAAAATCCCCAAATAAATATTAAAATGGGTTTCAAGAACTTTGACCTTGGTCAAACCTCAGATTAATGGCCAAAAACTAGTCCCATCGAAAATGTTCTAACATGAATATGAAGAATTTTTTTTACCATAGATCAGGAATTATACAGACCAAATTTAATCTCGACCAAAACAGTAAAAATGTTTTCACCCATTATCAAAGAGGAAGTGGTAAATTGATCATCAAAGGTAAAAAATAGTAGTTAGATTACCTGTAAGTAGAAGAAGATTCTGGCAATGGTTGCAATGTGGATGCAGCTTGAGATGTAAAAAATGATTTATTTACCAGCTGAAACAAAAAAAAATCAGACTTTATTAGTTGACAGTAAAGAAGAAGTAAATTTTAAAAAGAAAATTATCTTAGCGGTTTGGTTTCATTTCCTGAAGTAAGTCCTGCTTGTCATAAAAATGAGTATTCATGAAAAACCCATTTTAGAAATACAGAGTAAATGATCAACCTATAAATCTAAACCCTGAAATTTCTTCAAATGCTTAAAAAGGAAAGAAATTTTGTGAATTTGGGGGTTTTGAATCAAATCTAAACAAATAAAATGGATGCATGCCTATGCAAAACAAAGAAAACAAATTCTGAAAAATAAAAAAGGAAGAGGAACAAACCTGGGTAAAAGAAGATAGCTGGATTCTGTTCTTAAGATTAATTCTTTGAAGCATCATTTTTGATCTTCACTTTTACCCTATGAAAAATTGATGTAAAAAATTTAAGAAATTTAGAAACAGAGTAGTGAGCAGAGTCTCTACACTGAAGAGAACTTTACGAAATAAAATCTACAGAAACAAAATCTATATAAAAAGAAAACTGGGTTTTGAGGAAGGAAACAAGAAGGGAGAGGAGATGATGATGATATTTATCAGAGTTCAGAGAAAAACCAGAGATGGAAAAATACAGAGAGACAAAGTACGGAATGAGAAGTATATTTAAAATGGATTGGAGGGATGATTAATTCGTTTCCAGAAAAAGGAAGAAATTAAAAAAAATAAAATCTAACATTAAATTCATAGGATTATAGGAATAGATATACTAATAATGAAGAGAGAGTGTTGGATATTGATGAAGGCTAAAAGAGTGTGAGATATAGGAGTCCATCATCCAGAGTTCGTGTAAATCGAAACACGAAGACACACGTCAGAAGTGATAACGGTCGAGAGAAAAACAAGACGTGGGAGAGTTCCATACTGTGCAGCCTCCATGGGCTTGTATTTGTGCCTAACTTTTGATCAGGTACACTAGACTTCTTTTAGTTTCCTAGTTTTGTTTGTTTTGCGACTTTATCATTGAGTGAGACAAGTGAATTAGCAACCTACCTTATACACACTCTTGTTCTCAGCCTTGGAGGCTCCCGGCACTGTGGATTGATGTTCCAAGACATCTTTGTCATTTTTAATGTATACAAGAAAAAACCAGGGACTCATGGTATTGGTCTATTCCATTGGGAGTGAGTGATAATTATGGAGTTGATAGAGGAATTTCGATAATACAAATAGCTCATGTAATGCAATTAATACCATGTTTGGATGCATTATAAAATAACTTCTAAAAGCAAAAAAGATTCAGAAATTAGTTTGGGTACATAGTTTCAGAGTGACTTCTAGAATTAGCGAAGAAAACTTTTTGTGAAGCAAAAATGTTTTATTTCTGACTTTTGCTTCTGTTTTACTTTTGACTTTTGCTTTTGATTTCTATGCAGTCTTCCAACTTTCATAGTTTGATATTTTAGATTTTGTCTCAATTGTTGGAGCACTTTTCAGTAGAAATGTGCTTTTCACATTCAAAATTGAGCAAGAATAGAAGATATAAGGGAAAAAACTCTTAGTGGAGCAAATCATATAGTATAAAAGATCTCTATGTTATAATTTGAATTTGAAATATGACGAGCAAGGGGATGCAGTGATTTATTACCAATAGTAATTTCAATTTCTTAAAAATTCCGACAAATTTTATTTGCAAGATTATTTTTTTGTACCCAACTATCTACTTATTCCCTCCGTTTCAAAAAGATAGGCTGGTTTGTGTATAAATTTATACACAAAATGGTCTATCTTTTTGAAATTGTGGGAGTATCTATATAGTCTAGTGAATAGCAGACAATTAGTAATTTAGTATCCCGGACCTACTTACATAGATTCCTTAATTATGGGATCCTTATTCTAGGTCGACTGAAACCGAACATGGAAAAGCTATACTAAGTGGGGTCTATTCAACTTTGCAAAACCATCTCTGTTTCCTTCTCCAGTTGAAACTAGAAAGAAGTGCTATTTCAATAAAGCAAGACAATTACCTTTCTCAATTGATCTCTTGGCAACAGTCATGTGCCCATCTGGGGTCACCTGATAAAGTTATTCATGCATATATGCATCTTCAGAGTTCTGGTTGGGAGGTACTAACGATTAGGAAAATAGCATTTACTCACTTAAAATCAAACCTTGAGAGAGGTCTGGTTGGGAGGCACATATTGTCACCCCTATCTATCTAATTAGCAATTTAGGTGGCACCTTTTCTTTTTTTCTTTTTTTTCTCCCTTGTATTTGCTGTTTTCTACGAAGTTTTTTTTATCAACTTCACATGTTTCTTTGGTCACATTGGCCACTTGTAGCCCCCTCATGGCCTCGTTCATCACTGACAATTACTTCTTCCAACACGACTGATGAGCAACTCTGCTTCACAAGTGGATGTATGCAGAAGGGGACGTAAATGGAGGAAGGAGATCAAAGAATTTCCAATCGCTTACTATGGAATGGAGTACTTTGCAGAATTCACCCAACAAATTTTATTCCTTGGGGATTTTGTAAACCTCAACGAATACAGTACTTGTGCTGTCAGCAGTTGTGACTGTAGTTCAATGTAGTAGGCCCACCAAGCACATTGCTTGTGTCAGTCTCATATGCGTACTACTCGTAGATGTCAAGGTTCTGATGAAAACTCTGAGACGATGGAGTATGAAGAAGATTAAAGATTCAAACTTTACACTTTAATTGAGAGGTTTGATTGGCATATTTGGCAACCAACCATGGCATTTAAGTGCAACCCAAGAATCGCAAATTGCAACCCTATAATAAGTAGATGTCACAGGTCACCCGAGTTTGCTCGGATTTAGAAAGCAGGACGTAGCATTTTCCTCTCTAGCTAGTTACTCTAAGCGATCTAGATATTTAGGTTGTTTGGTACCAGTGAATTGATTCAGTAGACTATAAATTGTTACCACAAAATGATATTCCTGGGAGCAAGTAAGAAAAGATTTAAGTTCTAAAAATTACATATTAGAAAACTGAGCTTCCTGGGGAACCACAAGCTCCCGCGAAAAAAAAAAAAGCCCGTTAACATGACTTACATACATAATACATTTCCTTTATTCACCCCACCAAATGCTAGAAAAGAAACCTGGCTTGATTGGGGTATACCCAGATTTAAATGGACATAGTGCCCTTACTAAGGGGAGGCCAAAACAGGGTGAAGTTACTTTAGTACCCAGCACTAATTAACCTAAAAACTAAGCCCTAAACTTAAAAACTAAAAACCGTTTAATCTTCTTCCAATCTATCTTCTCTAATCCCTCTTCTCTTCTCCTTCCTTCATCAACCTAAAATCAACCAAAAATTTCAATTTTGATTTTCTACAAAAAATGGTTGATTCTAAACGATCAAATAGCAATAGAGATTCAACAGGTAACATCAAAAGATCAAAATCAGGGGAAAAAGGTAAGGGAAAAGTTGGAATGAGTAAACCCGAGAATGCAATCCCTGAGAATGTTGAGAAGAACCCTCCACCGACGAAAAGAAGACTGTAAGTGATTTCTAAACTCAAACCCATTATTGTTTTGTGTTTTTTGATTGTTATATTAGGTTAGAAATCGAAAACTATGATTTTCAGGGTTTTTAGTCGGCAGAGTTTTTTGAAAAATAAAATGTCTGCATTAAGATTTTAGTGTTAGTCGGCAAGGTCGTAACACGAAGATCATGCCGACTTTTCATAACAGCCATGGAGACTGTGAAACATTAACCAGGGACGGCATGGTAATCAATAACCAACCCTGTCGACTTTCCTCTAGTCGGCATATTCTTAAAATTATACCGTTCCGACTTTGTGTCACAGAAACCTGATTTTCCTGAGTTAACAGTCGACATCTTTCTTGAATAGGACCCTACCGACTGTGTGTTAGTCGGCGTGGTAGATGATTACAACCATGCCGACTAAGTATTAGCCGGCAATGTTTAGATTCTCGGCCTTGACGACTAGGTGACTAGAACCATGTTTCAATGTCTATAATTTTCATATCTTTTATTTGTGTATTGTTTAGGTTCCCAGAGGGAAAAATAGAAGATATCCCTTGTCTTGCTAGCAATGTAGCAGAGCTATTGGAATTTATTGACAAGATTTATCCTTCTTTAGAAGATCCTAAAGATGAAACTGAAGAGAATTGCCCTGTAAGAAAGTTACTTTTGATGGGTAAGAAAGATCCTAAAGAATTTCTAAGATTTATGGAGAGTCCTAGCAATCCCCTCAACTATGAAGAATGCACATCATCAGAGGAGGAAGAAGAGGAGGTTGATCCAAGAACTTTTTTCAAGGCATCTGACTTTTATGGAGTGAACCCCTATTACAATGAGGCTGGTGACTACATAGGTCCAGTGAAGGGAAAAGCAAAAGCTGATGCTGGTGAAAAAGCTAGTGATGGTGAAAAAGCTAGTGATGTGGAGGAAGATAACAACAATGAGAAGGATCCATGAAATTCTTAAACTTTATTATGTGTCACTTGGTTTAGAAACTTAGATTCTGGTTTGAACTCTTACGTTATGTTTTGAACTCTTAAATTGTGGTTTTAGACTTGTTAAACTTATGTTAATTTTCAGTTTCAGTTGTTTTAGAACTAATGCTTTTTTATGCAGTTTTAGACAGTATTAGAGTTTTACTAAGTCGGCATGGTTTGTAAGCTCGACCTTGCCGACCATCCCAGGTTTATGGTTTTAGACTTGAAAAATACGATCCACCTTTCCGTCCGATGACTCATGGTGTCTCACCGTGTAGTTGTATTTGTGTGCCAACCATTGTGATTCTTCCATTACCTTTCTTCCATCTCATTCAATTCTTTTGGTAGTTTCTTTGGCCGCATAAATTGTAGAAAATGAAGAAAGGTTATTCTTGTCATCCCTCTTGAACTTATTAAGGAGCTTGCTTGGTTTAATTCCCCAACTTGTTCTTACTTGTTCGAACTCGTGCGGTTTCAACTTGTCAACTTGGGAGTGTCCAACAAGACTTTACGGATCTCTATGGTTATGCCAACCAACATCAACTCTACTCATTCTCCACATGTTATCGGTGTCTTTGTTCCTCCAAAAAATAATCTTGAATAGGCATCCACACTTCTTTGACTTCGTCTTATACACCCTAGTCGTCTTCTTATCATACACATAACCCTTTCTCTTGTGACTTGCGTCCGGCGACCCACTACACTCGCATACCATTTCAAACCGCGAATCTTTTTGTTGGGTGTTTTTAACTAGAACGCACATCTTCTCTTTTGCTTTCTCAATAACCCACTTGACCGTGTCGTCTTTTTCCTCCCATTCCAAATCATTAGCATAATGTGCGGAAGTATCAGGACCCCTAACACTGTGAGCTTGAGGCTGATCCGTCATCGGTACCAATGCAATCTACAAAACATCACAAGTTAGTTGATATGTACTACAATAGTCGACAGGGTCGATATATAATACACTGCCGACCAAAGAACATCCAGCATGGTCTAAGAATAACACAGTGCCGACCAAAAAAATAGTCGGCAGGGTCGACGTATCCAAAACAATGCCGGCTTAAGCATGTTCCACAACTCATATTGCAAAAAATATTATAGTCGTCAGGGTTCAAATTTTAGACCTAACCGACTAAACACTGCTCATGAAAAGTCTGAGCATTTGGCAATATATACAATGCCGACGCTTACAGTCGGCAGGGTCGATAATCATCGACCTTGCCGATACTGGGTAGCAAAAGTGAAGAAAAAAAATCGATCATTTGCATGGAAAAATCACAATCTTCACCACGTAAGTTGTGTACCTGATTACTTGCATCTCCCTTTTCTTCTTCTGGGTCATTGGATTCTACGTTTGTCTCAAGGCATTCATCACTTCCATATCCATCTTGAGTTTGAGGAAAATAAAAATGAGGATCATGCATATAATCCATTTGATCATGATTTTGTAGATCATCATACAAGTACTCATTTGTAGGAGGAAAATTAGAAGACTCCCCCACTTCAAAATCAGGATTAGAATCACCCATCTCACTCATATCACAAATTTCTCAAAAACACTAACCCCCCCCCCCCCCAAAACTTCCTCTACTACGTCATTCTCTTTCTTACTCTCAATTATTTCCAAATCCACTCATATAAATCAACTACTAATCAAACTAATTTAACTAATCTAATCATTTCAATTAAATTAGTGTTAATCATTGCAGAGGCAATTTAGCCATTTAGAAAAAAACATGGTTAAGGTGTGGCTTCTTTTACTTCAAAATGACCTAGCTTTTGTCTCATTAGGTATACCCCAATCAAGTCAGGAAAAGAAACTCATCAATTTCATTCAATAATAAATTCTTAACATTTTTTAATACTTTCCCGTGACCCCGTCCCACTAGAATTGAACGTATATTATAATCTAATTTCAAATGTTGAATATGCTAATGTCGTAAAAAAATTGTACTGGTTCAACTATGTAACTGATGTCAACCTTAGTGAACAAAATAAGTATACCGACAAAGAATAACTTACAACTTAGCAGATATGGATGTCCAGCAAATTTTTAATTCCTCATCAAAATCCAATTCATTAGTAAACAGATTGGGCATCCGCCTATAAAAAAAAGTAAATGGCCCGGTTATAATCTGCGGATTCGATCTCAAATGCTCACCTTTATTTGAAGCCTTTGAGGATAAGTCTAGTTATTATTATACTAACAACTAATTAACGAAATCCTCTTTAAGAGGTTATCAAAAACCAGCTATCTAATGAGAAAAAAGAAAGATATCAAGGAATAAGGTGGTGACCTTTAGCTGTATAATTTTAGGTATGCTGGAAAATATCTTTGCTGATTTTGAAATAGTTTTATAACTTTGATTTAGATTTTCAGCTCATTATGTTTTTCTTTCTTCAAAGAAAGGTCATATTGAGAGAGAAAAAAAAAGCTATTTATAGAAGTGTTAAGGCAACAATAAGACCACAAAGGAGGAAGGTGGTGCAGCAAAATTTTACAAATAATGTTGAGTGTTTCATGCCCGGTGATAATAATTTGCCACATGGAAGGTGTCTCTGGAAGAACATCATCAACTCTTCTATTTTTCTAAATGGCAGTTTGTCTTTTCAGTTGAAGAATGCAAAGTCTATTAGATTTTGGCAAGACAATTGGATTTCTAATGGGTCTTTAAAAAACAGGTATCTTAGAATTTACAAGGCTGTGAGTCAGAAGAATGCTTCAATTCATGACTTGATAGTGAATGAGAGACTGCGGTGTCATACTCGAAGAAGACTATATGCAGATGAGCAGTTAGAATGGGATAGACTATGCAGTGATTTGGGACCAGTGCCACAATTCTCAGAAGAGGAAGATGAAGTTATTTTTGCATGTGAATTTACAGTTAAGAATTGCTATGATGCGCAGCTGAATGAAAATTCTAAGTGCAGTATTTTGAAGTTCCTATGGAGAAAAGAAATTCCTTCTAAAGTCAGCTTTATGCTGTGGGGAAATTTTCATAATTCACTACCAACTTTGAGTATGTTGAGTTATAGAGGTGTGAATGTGCAGAATAAGGATTGTTAGTTATGTCAAAATGAAGAGAAAGTTGCAGATCATATGTTTCTACACTGCACAAATGCACAAGAGGTATGGTCTTTCTTTATGAAGTCTTTTAATGTGTCTTGGGTTTTCCTTGCTACTATGATGGATCATTTTGAGTCATGGAAGTTTAATAATCTAAAAAGGAGGTGTAAACAATTGTAGTGGATTGTTAACTATGTTGTTCTTTGGAACTTATGGAAGGAGATAAGTTCAAGAGATTTTGGGGGGGAGGCATAAACCAGCTGCAAAGACTATTATGTTGATACAAAGTTTAGTTATTTTGTGGTGTTTTGAGAATGATGTTTTCGATGAGTGTTAATCAAATTTTTTTCCATTGGGAAACTGTTCTTCACGTGTGATGTATGGGAGAACCTTTCCTAAGCGTTGTACATATATTTTCTCTTTAATATAACCTTTTTTTTTTTTTTTAAACAAAAAAAACATACACAAATCTCACGAAACGGTGATGTCAGTTGCACAATATCCTCTTAATTCTATAAGGAAATATACAGTTTAGTACAATTGATACATGTGTATCTTCCTCTCTCCGGGAACTAGTAATCCTCAAGACGGATTGGGGATATAATTGTAATTTAGGAAAAATTACTGATTTCGGGCAATATTCCTACATATGGAAAATAGATTGCTAAGAGGTTTGGGATACGAAACCAAAGTAAGGAAGTATACCAAGATAATTAAGGAAATACTTCCTAGGCAAGGTAATATTCCTAGAAAGGGAAATATACCTAGAAAAAGGAATTATCCCTAGATAAGGAAATAGATTCCTAGAAGGTTTTGGAAACCGTTAAAGCTATAAATAGAGATGTTTAGCTCATAGCTAAGACATCTAGAGAGTGTGGTTTAACACCTAGAAAAGGAGGTTTAACACACATACCTATAGAGAAGTTTGTGAGATAATTAATTATTATAAAAGCAAGCTTAGTAAAATAGTTTAAGGTTATTTACCTAGAGAGATTGTGAGCGTAACAAAGAGAGAATTGTAATAGTTTTCTTGTTCATAATCTAGAGAAGATATTTTCTTCGAATCTGGTTGCTAGTGTGTTCTGCTTTCTAGTTTTCATCTATTATTATTTTGAATTTCGCCTCTATAATAATAGTCACCAAGGTACAAAGATCAATACGTATCAACAATATCCCATCCAAAAATACTAGTTAGTCCTGACCCATTCAACTAGGTATAACTAGTCAACATCTTTCTGAAATATGGAAAGTACATAAATAACCATCCCGATTTACAATTTAGTCCAAATATTTACAGTTTTGTCCAAAGTGACTCAAGATAATGTCATCAATAAAAAAACAACAACTTATCTTTCGAACCGCTCGTCCAAAATTCACAAACTTTATATATTCGGGAAAATCTTTCCGTGATCTACAAAAAGAGTACCCATATGGCTATATGAAAAAGCGGGGGTCTAACAACCTCACCCAATATTTCGTTTTATGAACAAACTCCAATATAATTCCAAGAGAATTAACTAGACAGTCAAACTCAATCAATGGAAATATATCCAAGAGTTGCATCTCTGTTTCTCAATGTAATCATCAAATCAAACAGATAGAATCCATGAGCTTGATTATTATGAGAAATAACTTGAACGGTACCAAAGACCAATGTTCAAGTGTCAATCAATTTATATCAACAACCAAAGGTTGGATTATCTAATTGATTGAACTACGCACAACCTGTGATATTTCCAATTATATAAACAGATATAATGCGGAAAAGAAATAACACAGACACCAGAAATTTTGTTAACGAGGAAACCGCAAATGCAGAAAACCCCCGGGACATAGTCCATATTTTAACACCACACTGTATTAAGCCGCTACAGATACTAGCCTACTCCAAGTTAACTTCGGACTGGAATGTAGTTGATCCCTAACCAATCTCACATTGATTAAGGTACAGTCGCGTTCCTTACGCCTCTGAATCCCAGCAGGACTCTACGCACTTGATTCCCTTAGCTGATCTCACCCACAACTAAGAGTTTCTACGACCCAAAGTCGAAGACTTGATAAACCAATCTGTCTCACACAGAAAAGTCTATTGAATAGATAAATATATCTCCCACCGAAATACCTATGAGTTTTGTTCCGTATTTTGATAAATCGAGGTGAACAGGAACCAATTGATACACCAGACTTATATTCCCGAAGAACAACCTAATAATATCAATTACCACATAATAATCTTAATCGTATGGTAGCGTAACAATATATTGCAAACGATGAGACGAAGATGTTTGTGACTACTTTTTATCTTGCCTATTAGAGATTAAATCTCGAGCAAATCTTAGAGAAGATATTACTCAATCACGATAGAAAACAGCAAGATCAGAATATGCAACTACAGAGAAAATAGTTGGGTTTGGCCTCACAATCCCGATGAAGTCTTTAAGTCGTTAACCTATAATGGTTTTAGAAAATCCTAGGTTAAAGGAGAATCGACTCTAGTCGCAACTAGTATCACACATGAGGTGTGGGGATTAGGTTTCCAAGTTTCTAGAGTTCTCCCTTATATAGTCTTCAAATCAAGGTTTACAATCAAAGTTACCTTGGTAACAAAGCATTCAATATTCACCGTTAGATGAAAACCTGATTAGACTCAAGCTAATATCTTTCATCTGAGACTTAACTATAAGTAGACTAGAAATCAAGACTTATAGTTTTGGCAACTAAACTTGACAAACAAGCTTGAGATAACAACGCTTGCGAGTTCGACCGAGCAGTGCTCTGACAATCTCCTCCTTTCTCAATTTTAGTGACAAAACTATCAATACATATGGATTACAAAATAAATAAACTTTGTAGCTTCTCATCCAAATGTTTGATCTCCTTGGTTCTTCAACATTACTCAAAATCTTCGTCACTTCCAAAGTACTCCAGTGATTTTGAACGTGTTCAACTTAGCATCATAGTTGTTGAATATCCGTAGCTATAACAATGAGAAAACAGTAGCTCTCAATCATTGTTATACAGTGTCATATTATTATTACACATCATCAAAGTCCAATTATATCACAACTTTGACAACAATACTATGGTGATATGTATCACTCCCCCTTAGTCAATACTTCATCTCACAATGAAAACCACTCCCCGTTACATAATGATCCGTAAACCATATGTATTTGTAATGTGAACTACACATTAATTCTCCCCCTTTTTTCAATATAAATTGGCAAAGGTACGAAAACTAGTGGGATCATAATGAAATTCTCATAGAAACACTTCATGACTAAAAGAGAACATATCAACTTTGTTTCGATGATTTCACATAGTCGAAACTTAGTGTATTCATCAAGGAGTTTATAAAGATGCAAGAAAACTCCTACAATATTCCATAGCCGCACTTCCCACAAAGATTTGGCAATTAAACAAAAGTTCAATTAAGAACTCTCCCCCATAAAATGTTATTCCCGAGAGAACAACAAGAGCGACCTTACTTTCACAAGAAAAGAAGGATTGCTTTGGACATTAACAAATTACATGAAACATGAATTTGTATCTAGAAAACTCAATTAAATTAACCACAAGAGAACCATGATTAATTAATCAGAAATGCTCAACATAAGAGAACTTATGGAGCCGCACAGTACTTTCACATAAAAGTGGATCAAGGAAAGATATGTACTGCGGAATATTCAAAGATTCATTCTATTTTCATCAATATATTTGCATAATGATATCATAGACTTAATCTTTATTATCAAAAGTTCATTCTATCTTCCATCAATATTTTCAGAAAGACATATAATAGACTTAACTTTTGACATATATGGGACAATCATAGTTCACGGACGCAAACACTCATATCTCATAACAATTTTTGCAATATATAAAACCAATAAAGATTAATGCTGCAAAATCATCTTCCAAATAAACTTTAGAATTTAAATAAATAAATCTAAAAACATTGCAAGATGAAAATCGTTGGAAATAGCTATGTGTACTCACAATAATTGCTATTCCAAACCTTAGTTATCCTTCTTAAAACACAAGAATAAATTCTCATAAGAAGTTTCCTAGACAAAAATAAAACCAATAAGCTAAAAACAAAAAGACTCCTATACCATCAAAACCGATCATGAACTGAAATCAAAGAGCTTTTCCGGAACCCTCACGAGTCTTGAGACCTTTGAGCTTGTGATTGACAGCAACCACTGCTTCTTCATAGAAGATATCCTCATTGAGAAGATCTTTAACATGTGTTTCCATGAGAACAAGGTCAGAGTTAACCTTTTTCAACTCAGTTCTTAACATATCTAGACCCTTCATAGTATCAACGAGCTGCAGTTTTGCTTCCTCAAAGTATTTAAGAAAATCATGAACCACTTCGGCCGAAACCATCTCCTAATTCTCAACATCTTGATGAGAATAGGCATAGTAGTATGAGGCATCAGGATTTTGATCATCAACATCTACTAAGGTTCTTTTCTTCCTCCCTGTGGACTCAAAACCAATACCTTTATCAAGAAAACCTCTTGCAAAATCACAGGTGCGAGAAGGTGAAGACATTTTTGACAAAAAGAAAATAACCAAGAGTACGCGTACGTGACTCAATAGGTTTGGTATATAAATGGTTTCTTAGGGACGGAACTTTTAGGGTTTCTAAAGACAGTTCGTGACAAGTAAGACATGGGTACCCATACGAACACAACATGAACCCAAAAAAAAACAAAAAAACAACTACTGAAAAGGCAAACCAAAAATCAAAACTGTTTGCACATCAAAATATTGCCCAATGAATATTTTCACAAATCTTAGCTCAATAAATTATATATTCTCCCAAGAGGAAAATTTAGAGCCTATGAGTAGCAGGCAACTTGGTTGCACAAAAAAACTTTTCAAAAAGAACAAAGAGATTCACACGACGCAAACAATACTTAGGTAAAGCTTATCTATAGACAATAGTTTAGCTATGGACGATAATAAAATAACTCAACTAAGCATAAATGTTTTTTACCAATAAGTATACCTGATCATATCTCACTCAACCAGGATTTTTGTGAGTGAGGTTTCAACCTTGTGATTAATTAGCACAAGTATAAGCCCTAAGCTCATTAAATGAACGGTGTTCACAATTGAGACTTTTTTTCCTTCCAATTCTAGGAGAGAATCCTTTTTGATGTGAAAAATTATCATAAAACTTGTTTTCATCAAAATATGAGACTAAGTTCGAGTCCTTACCAGAAGCAGTTTGTATGGAGGATTTTGACAGCATGTTGATAAGATCCGTGTATTCTTCAATTATCAGATTAAGGTTGTCCTTCATATCTCCACTGTTGCTTCTATCAACAAGTACCTTTTTCACATCTTGAACATCATTCTTCACATTAGGTTGAGAAGAACCTTTCTGAAATCTCCTTGAACGATTTTTATTAATGCCACAATTGGTTCGAGCATTCGACGAGCATATTGAACTGACTTTCCTGGAAGAATTCACAGGGTGAGTACTAAAACCAATAGGTTTAGACATCCAAATGTCAGTTACACCTTTGAGTATTAAATCTAAGGTGTGCTGAAGTTGACCAAAGTAATTGTCATTCATATTCAGTTTGCTTTTCTATTGAACATGTCCTTTTGAATCACAAAAAAGACATACTTTCTGATTACGGGAGTGATTAGAGTGTGTAGCATTAGAAACATCGTTAGAAGATTTCTTTCTTCCATGAGACATGGTAAATCCATGATTAGTGGAAGAACCAAGCACTTCTTTATCAATAGGAAGGGTTTGCAGTTTAGCTTCTGAAATTGTTTTCATTTGAGAAACATGATTACAATTAGTCACGTATTCTAATATCACAGCAGAGTCAGAAGCATTTGGTATGACAGACTCCCCAGAACGATTTTTATCTTGAATAGAGAGATTACTCAATAGTCGTTCCCTTTCACAGGCATCTTCTTTGAGTTTAGCCTTGAGTAAGGTTCGTGATGAACAAACTTCAACATTTTCCTCACGAAGAACCTTTAGTTGGGAATCACAATCTTTTACCATACCAACCATTATATTAACCTTGTGTTTCAGCCTATTGATTTCAACTTCCTGGATTCCAACAAGATTTAGAATCGCTGCACTCTCTCGGGATGCTTCCCTTTCTACTTAAGAATCAGATTCGTCAATAAGAGCATCAGGGTACCACATATAAATACTTATCTATTTCGTAGGAACAGAATGTTCATCCATATTCGAGATTGACAAATCTTTCTCTTTAATAGATTTCATCGAAACATAATTTTTGTTTCTGGTGATGCGTTTATCAGAGATAACACTTCTTTCCATAGAGTCAGATCGCTACAAACACAGACTTATGAGGTATTAAACGTGTTTTCCTACTCTGATACCAATTAAAAAAAGCGGAGGTCTAACAACCTCACCAAATATTTCATTTAGGCAATTTGTATGAACAAACTCCAATACAATTCCAAGATAATCAACTAGACAGTCAGACTCAATCAATGGAAATATATCCAAGAGTTGTATCTATGTTTATCAATGTAATCATCAAATCAAACAGATAGAATCCGTGAGCCTGATTATTATGAGAAACAACTTGAACGGTACCAAAGACCAATGTTCAAGTGTCAATCAATTTATATCAACACCAAAGGTTGGATTATCTAATTAATTAAACTATGCACAACCTGTGATATTTCAATTATATAAACAAATATAATGCGGAAAAGAAATAACACAGACACAAGAAATTTTGTTAACGAGAAAACCGCAAATGCAGAAAAACCCCGGGACCTAGTCCAGATTTGAGCACCACACTATATTAAGCCGCTACAGAAACTAGCCTACTCCAAGTTAACTTCGGACTGGAATGTAATTGACCCCTAACGAATCTCACACTGACTAAGGTATAGTCGCGTTCCTTACGCATATGAATCCCAGAAGGACTCTACGCGCTTGATTCCCTTAGCTGATCTCACCCACAACTAAGAGTTGCTACGACCCAAAGTCAAAGACTTGATAAACCAATCTATCTCACACAGAAAAGTCTATTGAATAGATAAATCTGTCTCCCACAGAAATACCTATGAGTTTTGTTCTTTCTTTTGATAAATCAAGGTGAATAGGAACCAATTGATACACCAGACTTATATTCCCGAAGAACAGTTTAGTAATATCAATCACCTCACAATAATCTTAATCGTATGGTAGCGAAACAAGATTTTGTGGAATCACAAACGATGAGACGAAGATGTTTGTGACTACTTCTTATCTTGCCTATCGGATATTAAATCTCGAGCAAATCTTAGAGAAGTTAGTACTCAATCACGATAGAAAACAGCAAGATCAGAACACGCAACTACAGAGAAAATAGTTTGGTATGGCTTCACAATCCCAATGAAGTCTTTAAGTCGTTATCCTATAATGATTTTAGAAAAACCTAGGTTAAAGGAGAATCGACTCTAGTCGCAACTAGTATCACACAGAAGGTGTGGGGATTAAGTTTCCCAGTTGCTAGAGTTCTCCCTTATATAGTCTTCAAAGGGTTTGCAATCAATGTTACCTTGGTAACAAAGCATTTAATTTTCATCATTAGATGAAAACCTGATTAGACTCAAGATAATATCTTTCAACCGTTAGATCGAACTCAGCTTGTTACATACAAATAAAAAGTGACTTTATTTGGATATGTGTAACCGTACCTGAACGTGTGCACCTTGTTGGCTCAATAATAGTTAACCGAAGTTAGCCATATGAACACTTTTATATCAACCTTGTTCATCTTAACACAACCAGTTCAAATGACTCAAATGAAACTAGTTCTAGAGTTGTTCAATTGTTTATATTCTCATAGAAGTATACAAGACACAATTGAAGCAAAATTGATTTTGATTCACTCGAATCAATTCATGAACATTATAGCCACGGTTTACAAAAGATTGCATTCCTTATTATATAAATATATTATTTTTGAACAAACTGATTTTAGAACATAACCTACTCAAGTATGCAAACGGGTACGCATACCTAAGTGGCCGGACTTAGTTTGGGTTCGCCAGTATGCGAACGGGTACACATACCTTCCAAACTCAGTTGAATTTACGGACATGAACTTACGCCAGTACGCATGGGGGTATGCATACTAAGTTCCCGGACTTTCATTAAACCAACCAGTACGCATACGGGTATGCATACTATGGTTCCCAGACTTGGAATAACTTGCAACAGTTAGCATACAAGTACGCATACTGTGCTATATCCAATCATGGTTAATTATTCAAAACTCACATTTCAATCATTGAAACATTCTTGGAAGACGACAATAGCTGTCTCACACAAACTATTAGCTTCAAAGCAATTTTCAAGTGATTGATAGATCAATACGAAACATTCCGAGTTTACATCAAATGACTGTCTCACACAAATCATGTAAGATATTACCATGCGATTTTCACATGATCATCTTTTTACTTTCGTCAAGAATATAAGATGAACTTGGTTAAAGCGAAAGCTTACCAACACATATTTCAAGAAATATGTAAGCGAGTTAAACTCAGCTCGAAATATCAAATGTGTATAATCGAAGTCTATATAGCTATACGATTTTTGTCTCAAATAGGAGATAGAGTAGATAAAATTTTGAGTGATAGATGAGTTCAAGTCTCCACATACCTGTTGATGAAGTTCCATAAGCTCCCCTTAGTAGTTCTTCATCTTCAATCGATGAACGCCGTGAAGTCTAATGCTCAACTACACTTTCTATCCTAATCCGAGACTTAGCTATAAGTAGACTAGAAATCAAGACTTATAGTTTTGGCAACTAAACTTGACAAACAAGCTTGAGATAGCAATACTTGCGAGTTCGACCGAGCAGTGCTCTAACAGTATATAATTTTAATTTCTTAAAATAAAATAATTTTAGCTTCATCGTTATCTCGTTTGTACAAACAAAATATACGTGCACAAAATTTCAAAACCTTGTGCAGTTATTTTTTTCATGAGAATTACATTGGTGTACAACTATATGCACATATACAAAAACCTAGCAAATACAAAATTTATACACACAAAACAGACATTCATAAGACGAGATAATGGTATGCAACTATGCACATATCTACAAAAGCCTAGAAAATCCAACATTCATACCCATAAAACAGGATATATATCAATAAGACGGGACAATGATGTACAATTATGTCCATCGATAGGAAGAGAGAAAGAAGGATTTGTCCAAGTTGTTGCTGGTCCATCTGACTCACTAGCTTACCATCCTGAGAAAGGATAACATAGTCTTGATTGGAGGTAGACTGAAGTGAAATGGACTTGCTTTCCGCTGCACTTCTACAAAATCCATAAAATCCAACATTCATACCCATAAAAATGCAATATATTTGTGAGACAAGACAAGGTGCACCAGTTTGTACACACATACAACTTGAATAGTCTACTAAGCACCTATGATGCTACCCATATTGAATAAACGTAACATGGAAACTCGGATGGATTTGAACAATCAACCTCCGCAAACCTTGTAATATGCTTGGGAGGTCTACCATTTTGACCCCATGAGTACCTAAATGTAACAAGGAGCTTGCACATGCGTTGTGCGTTAGTTGCATAAAATTATATCTTGATTTCTAAAGTATGGTAGTTGAGTATCAGATATCAGTGAATAATGTTCAAATATTAAAGACTGAAGATCAAAGGAATAAATTTAGAGAACTTCATCGGCAAAGAGGTATATGAAGCAAACCATCCTATTTACTCATGACTTTACCATTCTATCTTTATGAGACTATGTCGTATGATTTCAGTAGATTTAATATTGCAAAGAAGATGTTCGAGTCAAGCTTGTCCTGATGAACATGTCGAAATATGATTCAAGCAATGGATGTTCATAAATCTTGGTTAAGAACAATTTATTATTCAATAACTATTTATTTTTCCGAGTTGATCATTTGAGAATTGTTCAAGCAATGGTGTTTCATATCTATGGCGACTGGGTATGTTTCAACTTGTGAAAAGAGAGTTTTTAGAACCTACTAAAATATTGGACACATGGTAGGTACGCATACCCTAGATATATGAGTTACGGAATGTAGGATAGGTGTGCATACCCAATACGCGTAACCCGAGGTTCATAATTCGTGAATAAGGGAAGGTACGCATACTGGAGCCTGAGTTCGTGAATGGCTTAAGGTATGCATACCCAGTATGCGTACCCCAAGAGCCTGAATTCGCGAACTGCTTCATGGGTACATGTACCCCTACACATACCTATCCAGTATGAATTCTACAGATGCTCATAAACTATTTTCACAAATATGTTTTCCATTGCAGCATCTCTCATAAACACGTATAAGACAACTTTGATCACTAAATCACTTTGTGCTTATGATTTATGGTCTAAATCATGAGTGTTGAATGAACACGATTATACTTATAAGTTCATAAGGCATACTTTCCGGGAAAATGAAGGGGGTTCCAAGTACACACCAACTTTTTCTTTCGGTAACCTGTATGCAAGTAGACCAACTTAATGATCCTTGTGCAAATTGTATAAGGAGTTTATATCTCTTTCTCTTACAATTAGAATGTTCTAGAAAATGGAGTCCTTGAACATAATTTAATCGTAAGAGTACTTGGACGATTCCGAAAATCAATATCCAAGTTCAATTTACCCGGATTGGAATTCTTCCAAGCACGATTCGTTATCTATCTTTCAATATACAAATTATACAAGAACAAGTTCTTATAGTCAATTACAATCAATATGGATTATATAACTACGACTGATTAAGTACTACTTGTGATATTCCTATTATAAATATTAACAATATAATGTTGAAAAGGAAAAATACAAGACACCAGAAGTTTTGTTAACGAGGAAGCTGCAACTGCAGGAAAACCCCAGGACCTTGTCTAGATTTGAACAACAAACTGTATCAAGCCGCTACAAAATTATCAAAATTCGGACCGGAATGTAGTTGAGACTAAATCCACCCTCCAAGCGATTGAGTTACAGTCGCAATCCTTATGTCTCATGAATCTAGTAAGATGTTACGCAATTGATTTCCTTAGCTGGCGTCCTTTATAGCCTAAGAGTTGCTTCATCCTAAGTGAAGACTTTTGATACCAATCTGTCTCTAATAGATACACCTATTTGATTTCTTTTTAGATCGTGAAATCAAGGTGGGAAAATCTGTTTGCAGTAAACAAAGCTAGCAAACCTCACAAATATGGTACTTACACTCCCCAAGAGCATCCTAGATAGTACTAACCACCTCACAAGAACAATCTTAGAAGAATTCAATTAAGAATAGTTATCAGATTTCTATCTTGCGGAATCACAAAGTCTGCGACGAAGAGAACTTTGTGATTTTATTTATCTCGCCTGAAAGAAATTACGAAAGTCTCGATAGTAAAAATGTAAGATCAGGATACACAAACTATCATGGTAAAAGATAGTCAGACTTGGATTCATGAAATCCCTAAGTGAAGTCTGTAGGTCGTTAAACTAATTATGTTTCTCAGAGGAAACCTAGGTTATTAAAGGACGAATCTAGCATACACCTAAGACACACAAAAGTGTCAGGGATTGATTTTTTCAGTTTTTTGAGTCTCTCTATTTAGAGATTTTCAAGATCGAAGGTCGCTTAAGATTCAAGCTAAGATAACTTGGGAATCAAACAAACATGTACTTTATATGTTCAGATGAAACTCTATTTAGGGTTTCACGTAATCATGTGAGAAATTCGATTTGAAATCACATAGTAGAATATACACTATGGCCAGCCTTAACCGAACCGTGTATAATGATAGTTCATGGTTTGTCATAACTCGCTATTTGAACCAATAAGATTAGCCATATTCATTTAACGCTTTAGACTTTAATCTTGATGCACAACCACAAGTGGTTAAGTGATCAAACATGTCTTAGAGGTGTTTTAGAGAGTTAATCAAATTCCAAACATATCATAGAAATAGTTTGAATGCATCTGAAAATATTCGGTTGGGTAAGTACGTGTACCCGGTACGTATACTGAACTCAGACTGCCAAGGTACGTGTATACGAGAAACTAATTTCACGAGCAGAACTTTTGGATATGCGTACTGGGTACGTGTACCAAAAGTCGTTACCGAACTAGAGTTATGCCGATATGCGTACTGGGTACGTGTACCACTGCATCCGGAACTCAACAGTTATGCCGGTATGTATACTAGGTACATGTACCGTCCCTGTTCTAGAAATTCAGTAGTTTTATTATCTCTTTTAATCGATTTGAAACATTTTCAAATGATATCAATGACGAATATCATCTCTAGGACTATTTTCAAATGTTTAACTTGAATCATAATTTATCTCATGAACAATAAATTGTTCTTAATTAAATCATCAGGTATATGAATGACTATTGCTTTGAAACATATTTCAATATTTCAACTAGACAAGCTTGACTCGAAACTTCTTATATGCAATGTTTAAGTCCACGTAGTCATACGACTTAGTCTCATAAAGATAGAATGGTGATCATATGAGTAAATATAATAGTTTAATCTTCACATACCTTTTGTTGAAGAAGTTCTCCAAATTCCTTTGGTTGATCTCCGTCTTCAATAGGTGGTTCAGTGATGTCTGAAACTCAACTACACACTTATACTTATAGTCCGAGACTTGACTAAATGTAAACTATAAATCAAGATATAGTTTTGTGCAACTAAATTTGACAACGAGCTCGAGATAGCAAAACTTGCGAGTTCGACCGAGCAATACTCTAACATATT
Organism: Papaver atlanticum; assembly: GCA_023531105.1. Lineage (NCBI taxonomy): Eukaryota > Viridiplantae > Streptophyta > Magnoliopsida > Ranunculales > Papaveraceae > Papaver > Papaver atlanticum. The sequence continues at coordinate 7,480,282 of JAJJMB010011222.1, read as the reverse complement.
GAAATCTCACCCTTGTTCGTGAAGTATAAAGATATTGAAAACAACCTTATGCAACACACACAAAATTATCCAAGAGATAGTTTATGTAGTTACATGAAACCTCTATTTATAGTAAATGATCAAGGCTAGGTTGCTTGGAAACAAAGCTACCTTGTCTAGGAAAGGAAAACACCAAGTATTTGACTAAAGAATACCTTTAGTCACTTACTCACGGCTTAGTTCGTGAACTGTTGCCAAAAGGTCGTATACAATCTCCTATTTACGAAGTCAACCTTAGCCACACATATAAGTGTTGCTATAATAAATCATTCATAACATCTTCTTTGTAACTCGGAATCGAGTTATTCTTGGCTCGTTGGATTCGTGTTTTCATTCACTACAACATGAGAACCTCTTAAGTGAAAAGACGAAGGTACCCAAATACACCACAATCTTTTATCTATCCACCTATAAGTCCTCTACCGAAAGTGATTGTCTATAGACCGAGTCGAGACAATACAACAAATCGGTTCACACTTCGTGTGATCGTCTATGGATACAAGATCGAGAAAATACGACAACAAGATAAATTGTGTGATAGACTATGGATACAAGACCGAGACAATAAAACAACGAAGTATGATACTTGATAATAGGTTCGGACTTAACCAAACTCAATAGGATCACTATCAAGTATACGCGGAGTTAACGTTTGTGTATTATAATAATAATTATAATTGAAAAAATAGAAAGTAAAAGATACAACAAGATTTTGTAAACAAGGAAAACTGCAACTGCAGAAAAACCCCGGGACCTAGTCCAGAATTGAAACTCTCATAATTAAGCCGTTATACAAAATCTACACCAACTTCGTATAGTTGAGACCAAGCAACTACCCCTAGTTCACTTAGTTTCCTAAATATCCCCGCGCTTCCGACTTCAATGAGTGCACGCACTGGAACAATTCCTTTTGATCGTATTCCGAACAGTAAAGGAACAACAAATCTATTTAGTAACAACTCTTTCGATTCTTTCAAGATAAAGATATCTCAAGTCATATGCAAAGGCTCTTCCGTTTAATCTAATAAAATCCTTTGCCTGGTTAGATCAATCTATCCAATAACTACCAAAGTTGTCGAGTTTAGATTCGCACTCAATCAAAATAAATCTCAAAGAGATATATTGAGAATGCCGATCTCACGCAACTAATCAATCGAATAAATCCGATTCTAGTTAGATCCCAGCGATCAAGGTTTGTGCACACACAAAGATATGAGAACTAAAATCTTTTTCGTCTTCAAATCTTCTCTGATCTTCAGTAAACACCTGCACAACACCACTTGAATCTCTTGTGATCAATCACATACAGAACGGAGTCTGTTAACAATAGATTATCACAAGATGTCTTTAGATCTACAAACAGTTCTAAAGATCCCATTGATACTTCGATCTAGTTTGAGTGAATCTTATATCAGAAGAGAATATTCTCCATAATAAACAAACTTGGTGCAATCAAAGTTTAGTCAATCAAATCAATCGAAAACTAATAACACTGCAATTATCTAGTTTCCCACCAACGGTACTCGTAGAGCTTCTTGATCCCACATAAGTCTTTAAACGAGCGGTCGTAAGAGATTTCACATAATTAGGATACTTTCCTCTCCAATTAGACGACTCTATCAGAAACAACAAGAATGAAGTTTTCCTGGCTCGTAGGATAGTTTGCTAAAAATAGAAACTTAGGTATTTATAGACCAAGGATGTTTGGACACCAAGGAATTTCCAAAACCGAAAATATTCTCACGATATTCAATAAACAGCAAAATTCGGTTTTCCTAATTCCAATAAATGCTTGTCCAACATTTCCGAAATCTCTAAATAGAAAATCTCCAATCAGTAAATGCACATTACTAATTTTTATTCTCTAGAGATATGCATTTAATTGCTGGTAATTAAAGCATATAAAACCAAAAATCTTAATTAAAAGATTCTTAATTTATTTCGTCACAGGATCTCCTTGAGTACTAAGGAATATCTTTGAACAATAAATGATAAGAGTTACTGTACGTGTTCAAAGTATGCTGACATCTTTTCACTGTAAATCCTTATTCATATTTACATGGATTTACATTCTTGGAATCGGTTATACCACACTTCCAAACAAGTTTAAAATTGGTATTCCAAGATCACTATGTGATTGATCAAATATCAAATCACATACATGGGTTTAATCGGTTCTACCAATCACTAGGATCGGTTATACCTCAATATGGAAATACTTGTGATCGGTCACACAAGTTACCAGGACCGGTTACATCAGTTACCAGGGTCGGTTACATCAATTACCAGGACCGGTTAACATATTCTCATGATATTGCTTGTGATCGATCACACCAGTTACCAGGATCGGTTACACCAATTACCAGGACCGGTTACACCAATTACAAGGATGGATTACACAACACTCTGTGATCGGTCACACCAATTACAAATATCGATATTACTTAGGATCGGTTACACCAATTAATAAAAACTAGTCATACCAAATCATAAGTTTAGGCATTGTGATTAGTTATACCAAGATACATAACAAAGTTATGAGCGGTTCTACCATCTCACACATATTGGTAATCCAAAGATTTGCAATAAATAGTCGTACCAATAAGCCGAACGATTTTCCTTTCGATTCATAAAGTTCATGAATGTACTTCCTTTAAAAAAAGGTAAAACATTGTTTCCAACGATGAAATCTTCACCATAACACATTCACATAATCATAACAGTATATACAAGATTACGTCAATGTCATATCTACGAAGTTCAAAAGATAAGCGTTATACTTCGTAGTCTAATTCCCTAATACTATGATCATACAAATATGACCATGTCACATCACTAGAGTATTATACAATATGTACAGTATATATAGCTTCGCAGTTATGTTTTCAATATAGCACGACTTGAAAGATACGTTAGGAATGAAATAGTTCAAGTCAATATTACTAACCTCAAAAGGAAGGATGATGTTGTCGTTGTAGTTCGCTTCGTATTCACATTCTTCAGGTCTTCGGAGTAATACTTGTATGTCTCAAAATTCCTAGACTTTCTAGTCTAACCTAAATGAAGTTGACTCTAGTATATAATCAAGCGACTTTAGATGAGTTTTGACACACTAAAATATGACAACCAAACTTGACATACCAACGCTTGGTGATTTCAACCAAGCTATGCTCTAACATCAAGAGACAAAGGTCATTCTAAAAAAAGTCTTAGGCTTAAATATCCTTGAGTATATACATAAATATATATTTACCATCACAGGATTTATTCTATAGAGTGAGCAATTGTTTCAATCGATAGATAGCTAGAGTAAACAAGAGAATCAAGTGTTTGTTACTAACCTTTAATGAGGACCTCCAAGATGTCTTCATGTGGTATTTAATCTCCATTCTTCAAGGATAGCTTTGATTTTATACTCTACTACTTAAACCTAATCTAGTCTGAAACTTACTTTAGTGACTAAACCAAGAATGCGTTTTGGTATCTAAATTTGACAAATGATTTTTCATACCAACGCCAGTGGGTTCAACAAAGCAATGCTATAACAAAAACAAATAAATATTTTGACGTTATTTCATCCCAAAACTTATGCAAGCCTTTATTTTGACTTTCTCAAAACTAACAACTTCCCTAAATTTTCCATCGATCCCTACTACATCTTTATTTTTTGTTAGAGCATTGCTAAACTCACAGGCGTTGGTATGTAAAGTCAGTTGTCAACTTTATCTTGGGAAAAATTTTGGTGAAATTTCGGAGTTGTTATTATCAAATCTTGTGCCCATAATATATATGCAATAATTTTTTTATAAATTATATATGTTAAGCGTATACACAATATAAAGAAGCAACACCAATTTTTAGGAAAATAAAACATTGCGTTTTCTTTCTTTTTTTTATAGGAAAAAAATCAAGTTTGTAAAGCTTGATTTGACATTTATTACTTGATACGTATTAATCTCTATACCTTGGTGACTATTATTATAGAAGCGAAATTCATAATAATAATAGACTAAATCTAGAAAACAGAACACAGTAGAAACCAAATCTGAAGAAATATATCTTCTCTAGTTTATGAACAAGAAAACTGTTACAATTCTTTCTTTGTTACGCTCACAATCTCTCTAGGTAAATAACCTTAAACTATTTTCCAAGCTTGCTTTTACAATAATTAATTGTCTCACAAGCTTCTCTATAGGTATGCGTGTTAAACCTCTTTTTCTAGGTGTCAAACCAAACTCTCTAGATGTCTTAGCTATGAGCTAAACATCTTTATTTATAGCTTTAACGGTTTCCCAAACCTTATAGGAATCTATTTCCTTATCTAGGAATAATTCCTTTTCTAGGTATATTTCCTTTTTAGGAATATTACCTTGTCTAGGAAGTATTTCCTTATCTTGGCATACTTCCTTACTTTGGTTTGGTTTCCCAAACCTCCTAGGAATTTAATTTCCTTCTATAGGAATACCTCCTTGAATCAGTAATCCCTCCTAAATTACAATTCAATCCTCAATAAATCTTGAGGATCGCTAGTTACCAGAGAGAGAAAGATACACATGTATCATCCCCTCCCCCGCCCCCAGCCAGACTCAAGAACTTGAACAAAAGTGAAAGTTATATTTGGAGGTTAGGGAAACTCGAACTTCTGAACCATCTGTCTTTGCTGAAAACTTGACCTTGACATCTAATTTGAAAAGCGTCCATATCTCCTCGTCTTGTCTTAGTCACTCTTCGCTCCATAACACAATCTTGTTCGATTGGTTCTTCTTCTTCCTTGTTCTTTTCTTCAAAAACACCAGATGAAAACATAATCTTTTTCTTCGTCTTCGGATTGGGTGTATAAAACTTCATGTATGTTTGTAGCGTAACCACCTTCTTTTCCATAGTTTGTGGTTTGCTTTGCTTAGGATCATCAACTAACTTTCCCATCTTTGGTTCCCTTGTTCTTTAAACGTCTTCTTGCTTCTCGAGCACCTCACCAATCTTTTTATAGAGAGATCTAGTGAAGACCATAAACCGCTGGAATCTTCCCTAAAAGAAACTAACCTTTCTCTGATACCAACTTGATATGTATGATCCCTATTCCTTGGTAACTATTATTATTATAGAGGCAGAATTCAGAATAATAATAGATGAAAACTAGAAAACAAAACACAACTAGAAACCAAATTCGAAGAAAATATCTTCTCTAGATTATGAACAAGAAAACTATTACAATTCTCTCTTTTTTACGCTCACAATCTCTCTAAACAGTGGATAACCTTAAACTGTTTTACTAAGCTTTCTTTTACAATAATTAATTGTCTCACAATCTTCTCTCTAGGTATGTGTGTTAAACCTCTTTTTATAGGTGTCAAGCCACACTCTCTAGATGTCTTAGCTATGAGCTAAACATCTCTATTTATAGCTTTAACGGTTTCCCAAACCTTCTAGGAATCTATTTCCTTATCTAGGAATAATTCCTTTTCTAGGTATATTTCCTTTTTAGGAATACTACCTTGTCTAGGAAGTATTTCCTTATCTTGGCATACTTTCTTACTTTGGTTTGGTTTGCCAAACCTCCAAGGAATTTAATTTCTTTTATAGGAATACTGCCTTGAATCAATAATCCCTCCTAAACTACAATTCAATCCTCAATCCATCTTGAGTATCACTAGTTCCCAGAGAGAAAAAGATATACATGTATCATGGGGGGGGGGGGGGCCCCAAGAACTTGAACTCCTGTGAAAGTTATATTTTAGGGAAACCTGAACTGCTGAACCATCTGTCTTTGCTGAAAACTTGACCTTGACATCTAATTTGAAAAGCGTCCATATCTCATCATCTTGTCTTAGTCACTCTTCACTCCATAACGCAATCTTGTTCGAGTGGTTCTTCTTCTTCCTTGTTATTTTCTTTAAATACACCAGAAGAAAACATAATCTTTTTCTTCGTCTTCGGCTTGGGTGTATAATACTTCATGTCTGTTTGTAGCGTAATCACCTTCTTTTACGTAGTTTATGGTTTGCTTTGCTTAGGATCATAAACTGACTTTCCCATCTTTGGTTCCCTTGGTCTTTAAACGTCTTCTTGCTTCTCGAGCACCTCACCGATCTTTTTGTAGAGATATCTAGTAAAGACCATAAACCACTTGAATCTTCCCTAAAAGAAACGAACCTTGCTCTGATACCAACTTGATACGTATGATCACTGTGCCTTGGTGACTATTATTGTAGAGGCAGAATTCAGAACAATTATAGACGAAAACTAGAAAACAAAACACAACTAGAAACCAAATTCGAAGAAAATATCTTCTATAGATTATGAACAAGAAAACTATTACAATTCTCTCTTTGTTACGCTCACAATCTCTCTAAACAGTGGATAACCTTAAACTGTTTAACTAAGCTTTCTTTTACAATAATTAATTGTCTCACAATCTTCTCTATAGGTATGTGTGTTAAACCTATTTTTCTAGGTGTCAAACCACACTCTCTAGATGTCTTAGGTATGAGATAAACATCTCTATTTATAGCTTTAACGGTTTCCCAAACCTTCTAGGAATCTATTTCCTTATCTAGGAATAATTCCTTTTCTAGGTATATTTCCTTTTTAGGAATACTACCTTGTCTAGGAAGTATTTCCTTATCTTGACATACTTCCTTACTTTGGTTTGGTTTCCCAAACCTCCTAGGAATTTAATTTCCTTTTATAGGAATACTGCCTTAAATCAGTAATCCCTCCTAAATTACAATTTAATCCTCAATCCATCTTGAGGATCACTAGTTCCCGGAGAGAGAAAGATACACATGTATCATTACTAAATCTCCAGATTTGACTTTTGTTACTAAATTTCTATATGTTCCGCCGCATTTCGGTAAAATCTCATATATATCCTTGTGAATCTTTTGGTAAGATCTGGTCTCGGTGAGATTGAGAAACTCGTCTCAACAATGGAACAAGATTGAAAATTTTGATGAGATCTCGGTCGAGATTGACTACATTAGTCCGGGGTTGCCGGAGTTGCTTGTTTTTTTTTTAATTTAGTTCTACTTTGATTTCATTGTTGTAAAAATGTAAAAATTATACTTCCTTAGTTTCAAAAAGACTATCCGCTTTGACTTTTTCAGAATATTAACAAGACCATATTAATTTACTTGACTACCCTTAGTTACTTACCTATTTTATTTTAATAAAAATACTAGTAAAAGAAATTACCAAAAATTGTTAGGAGGATTATAAATACGAATTATAAAAGGAAAGTCTGGTCCAGGACGGCTAAATAGTGGTAGTTAATAGTCCTCGTCAAGATTAAAAGTGTTAGAGCACTACTCGGTCGAACTCGCAAGCGTTGCTATCTCAAGCTTGTTGTCAAGTTTAGTTACCAAAACTATAATCCTTGATTTCTAGTCTACTTATAGCTAAGTCTCGGACTAGGATAGAAAGTGTAGTTGAGCTCTAGACTCCACGGAGTTCATCATACAAAGACGAAGAACTACTCAAGCAACTGGTGGAACTTCATCGACTAAAAGGTATGTAGAGACTTGAACTTATCTATCACTCAAAAAGTCTATCTACTCTATCTCCTATCTTGAGACAAAAGTCGTATTGCTATATAGACTTCGATAATATACATTTGCAATTTCGAGCCGAGTTTATCTCGCTTATCTTTTTCTCGAAATATGTGTTGGTAAGCTTTTTCTTTGGCCAAGTTCATCTTTACAAGTGACGAAATTCATGTTGATTATTTCAATATCTTGAAAATTGCTAACTCTATTTAACATCCTCTAAGAATGTTTCAATGATTGAAATAAAGATTTTACAACATGTAACCATCATTGGATATAAGCATATAATGTGTTCGCGCATTTGTGTATAAGTCCAAAACAGGGAACCAAATGTATGCATACTTGTATGTGTACTAAATGGTTGATGAAGACTTGGTAAGTATGCGTACCCATACGCATACTGGCGGAAGTTCACGTCCGTGAATTTCTGCTGAGTTTGGAATTCAAAACCAACTCAATCCGGTTACCTAAGTATGCGTACCCGTACGCATACTGGCGGAAAGTTCACGTCCGTGAATTTCTGTTGAGTTTGGAAACCAAAACAAACTCAAATCCGGTTACTTAAGTACGCATACCCGTACGCATACTTAAGTGTGTTACTTTCTAAAATTGGTTTATTCATGAACTTAAATATATATAAACTAAGGAATGTATATTTGCAAACCGTGGCTATAAAGTTCATGAATCGATTCGAGTGAATCAAAACCGATTTTGCTTCGATTGTGTCTTGTATACTTCTATAAGATCTAAGCAACTGAACAACTCTTGAACTAGTTTATTTGAGTCATTTGGACTAGTTATGGTGAAGATGAATATGGTTGATATGAAAGTGTTCATATTGCTAACCATTTAGTTAACTACTGTTGAACCAACGACTTGTACACGTTTAGGTACGGTTACACAAACCTAAATGACGTATATTTCATTTGTGTATAACAATCTAAGTTCGATTTAACGGTTGAAAGATATTAGCTTGAATCTAATCAGGTTTTCATCTAACGGTGAATATTGAATGCTTTGTTACCAAGGTAACTTAGATTGCAAACCCAGATTTGGAGACTATATAAAGGAGAACTCTAGCAACTGGGAAAGTTAATCCACACACCTCCTGTGTGATACTAGTTGTATAAGCTAGAGTCGATTCTCCTTTAACCTTAGGTTTCTACTGAGACCCTATAGGTTAACGACTTGAAGACTTTATTGGGATTGTGAAGCCAGACCCAACTATTTTCTCTATAGTTGCATGATCTGATCTTGCTATTTCTATCTTATTGAGTACAATTGTAAAATTGGCTCGAGATTAATTTCTCCGATAAGCAAGATAGAAAAGTAATCACAAACATCTTCGTCTCATCGTTTGTGATTCCACAATATCTTGTTTCGCTAGTCGATTAAGATTATTGTGAGGTGATTGATAATTCTAGGATGTTCTTTGGGAATATAAGTCCAGGTTATCGATTGGTTCCTGTTCACCTTGATTTATCAAAAGACGGAACAAAAACTTGTAGGTATTTCTGTGGGAGACAGATTTATCTATTCTTGTAGACTTTTCTATGTGATACAGATTTGTTTATTAAAGTCTTCGACTTTGGGTCGTAGCAACTCTTAGTTGTGGGTTAGATTAGCTAAGGGAATCAAGTGCGTAGTATCCCGCTGGGATTGGAGACGTAAGGATCGCAATTGTACCTTGGATTAGTGTGAGATTGATTGGGGTTCAACTACAGTCCAGACCGAAGTTAGTTTTTAGTAGGTTAGTGTCTGTAGCGGCTTAATACAGTGTGTGTTTAATCTGGACTAGGTCCCGGGGTATTTTTGCATTTGCGGTTTCCTCGTTAACAAAACTTCTGGTGTTTGTGTTATTTCTTTTCCGCATTATATTTTGTTATATAATTGAAATATCACAGGTTGTGCGTTGAATCAATCAATTGGGAAATACGACCTTTGGTTGTTGATTGAAATTGATTGATACTTGAACATTGGTCTTTGATACCGTTCAAGTTAATTTCTCTTGTATTCAATTAGACTCGCAGATTTCTATTTGCTTGAGTAAGGATTGAATCGAGAAATTGAGATATAACTCTTTGATATACTTTTTATTAAGATTGAGTCAAACTGTTTAGTTGATTCTCTTAAAAGTATATTAGAGTTAGTCGATACAGATTGCTAAGCGAATTATTGTGTGAGGTTGTTGTACCCCCACTTTTTCAATTGGTATAAGAGAAAGCAAGCACGTTTAAGACCTTATAAGTCTGTGTTTGTAACGATATTACTCTATGGACAAAAGTGCTATCTCTATAAACGTACCACCAGTCTTCGATGGCTCAAATTACTTATGGTGGAAAATTGCTATGCGTGCCTTTCTTCAAGCGCATGATTTTCAATCATGGGTTTATGTAGTTAATGGCTATGATGCTCCCATTGTGGCAGTAGGAGATGCAACCGTACCGAAAGATATTGGTGCATATGACGCTGCTGAGATACTTGCTGCAAAGCAATATTCCAACGGTTTGAATGCCATCATACATGCCATTACCCCAGATCTTCAGCACCTTGTGACTACTTGCACTCGGTCTAAAGATGTTTGGGATATCATAGAAACCGTATTAGAATGGAATACCAGTGAAAAGGAAGCCAGGCTTCAAAACCTAAATTCTGATTGGGAAAACCTTCGTATGGCAGATGAAGATTCATTTGATGAGTTTAATCACAAAGTTTCTTAAATTGTTAATGCATCCTTTGCATTGGGTAAGACTATTCCTGAAAAGGACATTGTGATGAAAATTTTCAGATCGCTGCCATCTAGATACGTTTCTAAGAAGCATGCCATCGTTGAAGGAAATAACCTTAATGAGCTTTCCAAAAATACTCTAATTGGAAAGTTAAAGATTCTTGATCTTAATCAAAACACAGTCAGGACATCTGCGTTCAATGCTGTGACCAACGTAAGTGAATCTTCTAACTTGTCTTTGGCTGACGAATGTTGTTCCAATCACGTTGATTTTGATAAATCACTGATAACAGAAAAGATCAAGGATTTTGTAAAAAGAAGTAAAAGATGTGATAAACATCTCTCTCCAGTTAATGCTTCAGATGATTCAATACAAGAAAAATCTTTTCTGTGTGTCAACTTCTTGGATGCGTCTGATATGTGCAATGAACTATCAACTCTTGCAGCATAAACTTCCACCTACTCAATTTCTGATTCAGAGCTTGAGTCCGACACAGAGATTTGTGAATTCTTGAATAAAAGTAGAGAAATTCACCAAGAAAATCTTCAACTAAAGGCTTCGTTGAAGAAACTTGAATCATTGCCCCAGGTGAAAAATATTGAGATAGATGGTCTCAATGATGAGCTCACCAGAACCGTGTTACTAAAGGAAAAAGAGATTAATACTCTTAAGAATGACCTGCTAAGGTTATCCGGAAGTTCTGACAAAATTTCAGCAATGTTGTTTAGTCAGAAGTCCTTTGGAAACACAAATGGTTTGGGGTTTAAAAGAAAAACTGTAAACACAAACAACTCTCTTGTTGGAAGAGTGAAAACTGAAGGTTGTAATAAACAGAAAACAATTCAACAAAACAAAGAATCTTTATTGATTTGTTTGTTTTTGTGGAAATGCAAATCATGTTCAAAGTATGTGTTGGAGATTCAAGTGGAACAACAAAAGAATTGCCAAACTTCGGGAGAACATGCAACGGATGAATCTGGCGTTGGATGATCAATAAGATTTTCATAAAAAATCCATAAATTCCAGATTCAGACGAGGTAAGAAGTCTGTTTATACAACAAACCTTGATAAGCCACTATGTGGTAAAAATTGTGAGCTTTCGGCTCACTCCATCACTGTCTAATACCAGTGATGTCCACACCCTCATCTTTAACTTGACAAAATGAGGTGCGCATCAAGGTGGCTCAAGTCTTTGTATTTGTGTACTAATTTCTTATTTTTGTTAAGAAAATATTCTCCTAATTTTTTAGATAATGGATAATAAACCATGAAAGACTTTTTCAAAGTTCTTCTAGGGTTTTTGTGTCAATAAGTCTATTTATAATCATTTGAGATCATGTCATTCATCTTTTTTCTCCTTGAAAGATACAGTTTCATGGCTCCTTTAACTAGAAGTACCACAAAAAGGGATGCAGTCGAACAGCTAACGTGTATCTGTGTGAAGGAATCACTTCCTCAAGGAAGAAGAAAGAGAGATCTACAAATGATGGAGAAGGTTCTTCCTCTAACTGCCTCTTGTCAATTTGTCATTTTGATAATAACTTTAGAGGTATGGTGAAAGATTTCATCAGCAAATGAAATGATTTAAAATCTCAAATTGTTTCTTCTTTAGAAAAGATAACTCACTATGAACAAATGTTGTCTCTATCAAAGAACACCTTGCGTGAGCTAAAAAGAGAACTTAGTGAGTTGACTGATATTTCTTAAGATTTAGAGGAATTGAACGATCCCATAATCAATGGGTTTTACAATAATGAGAAGGAATTCTCAGTAGATGATCTGAGAAAGCTCTACAATGTCTAGGAAAGCTTCGTATGAGAATTTTATTCTTGTGTTTTTAAGAAGAATAACTAGAGTTTGGAATAGCCATTATTGTGATTACACATAGCTATGTCCAATGATTTTCATCTTCAATGTTTTTAGATTTATTTGTTTAAATTCTAAAGTTTGTTTGGAAGATGATTTTTGCAGTATTAATCTTTATGGTTTTATATATTGCAACTTGTTATGGGATATGTGTGTTTGCGTCCGTGAACTATGATTGTCCCATACGTTGTCAAAAGTTAAGTCTTTCGTATGTCGATATGCAAGTATTGATAAAAGAATGAATGAACTTTTGACAAAAACAAAAGATAAGACTTTTATGTCATTATGTAAATATTGATGGAAGAAAGGGTGAGCTTTTGTTTACAAAGATTAAATCTATTGTATGTCATTGTGCAAATAATGATGAAAGATAGAATGAACCTTTGTTTATTCCGCAGTATTGATCTTCCCTGATCCATAATTTTTATGTATATACTGTGCGGCTCCGTAAGTTTTCTTATGTTGAGCATTTTCCAATTAGATTAATCATGGGTTCTCTTGTGGTTTGTTTAGTTGAGTATTCCGGTTGAATTAGTCATGGGTTCACTTGTGGTTAATTCAATTGAGTATTTTGGATACAAATTCGTATTCTTATATGATTTGTTGTTGTCCCAAGAAATCCTTCTTTTCTTTTGAAAGTAAGGTCGCTCTTGTTGTTCTTTCGGGAATGAAATTATATGGGGGAGAGTTCTTATTTGAACTTGTGCTTTATTGCCAAATCTTTGTAGGGAGTGCGGCTGAGGAATATTGTAAGGGTTATCTTGTATCTTTATAAACTCCTTGATGAATGCATTTAGTTTCAGCTATATGATTGCATCTAAAAAGTTGATATGTGCTTTCTTTTGGTAATGAAATGTCTCTATGGAAATTTCATTAGGATCCCACTAGTTTTCGTACTTTTGCATATTTTATTGACAAAAAGGGGGAGAATTAATGTGTAGTTCACACTACAAATACATATGGTTTTTGGATCATTATGTAAGGGGGATTGGTTTCCATGTGAGATGGAATATTGACTAAGGGGGAGTGATACATATCACCATATTATTGTTGTCAAAGTTGTGATACAATTGAACTTTGATGCGGTGTAATAATACTATGACACTGTATAACAATGATCGAGAGCTTTTGTTTTCTCATTGTTATGGCTACGGATTTTCAACAACGATGATGCTGAACTTATAACCTTTGGAATCATTGGAGTACTTGGAAGTGACGAAGATTTCAAGTAATGTTGAAGAACCAAGGAGATCATGCATGTGGAAGAGAAGGTGCAAAGTTTTTTTTGTATTCCAAATGTATTGATAGTTTTGTCACTAAAATTGACAAAGGGGGAGATTGTTAGAGTACTGCTCGGTCGAACTCGCAAGAGTTGCTATCTCAAGCTTGTTGTCAAGTTTAGTTCCCAAAACTATAAGTCTTGATTTCTAGTTTACTTATAGCTAAGTCTCGGACTAGGATAAAAAGTGTAGTTGAGCTCTAGACTCCACGACGTTCATCATACAAAGACGAAGAATTACTCAAGGAACTGGTGGAACTTCATCGACTAAAAGGTATGTGGATACTTGAACTTATCTATCACTTAAAAAGTCTATCTACTCTATCTCCTATCTTGAGACAAAAGTCGTATTACTATATAGACTTTGATTATACACATTTGCTATTTCGAGCCGAGTTTATCTCACTTATCTTTTTATCGAAATATGTGTTGGTAAGCTTTTTCTTTGGTCAAGTTCATCTTTACAAGTGACGAAAGTCATGTTGATTATTCCAATATCTTGAAAATTGCTTTGATGAAAAATAGTGTGTGAATAACCTATATTTAACATCTTCTAAGAATGTTTCAATGATTGAAATAAAGAGTTTAGAACATGTAACCATCATTGGATATAAGCATATAATGTGTTCGCGCATTAGTGTATAAGTCCAAAACCGGGAACCAAATGTATGCATATTTGTGTGTGTACTAAATGGTTGATGGAGATTGGGTAAGTATGCGTCCCCTTACGCATACTGGCGGAAGTTCACGTCCGTGAATTTCTGCTGAGTTTGGAATTCAAAACCAACTCAATCCGGTTACCTAAGTATGCGTACCCGTACGCATACTGGCGGAAAGTTCACGTCCGTGAATTTCTGCTGAGTTTGGAAACCAAAACAAACTCAAATCCGGTTACTTAAGTACGCATACCCGTACGCATACTTAAGTGTGTTACTTTCTAAAATTGGTTTATTCGTTAACTTAAATATATATAAACTAAGGAATGTATATTTGCAAACCGTGGCTATAAAGTTCATGAATCGATTCGGGTGAATCAAAACCGATTTTTCTTCGATTGTGTCTTGTATACTTCTATAAGATCTAAGCAACTGAACAACTCTTGAACTAGTTTATTTGAGTCATTTGGACTAGTTATGGTGAAGATGAATATGGTTGATATGAAAGTGTTCATATTGCTAACCATTTAGTTAACTACTGTTGAACCAACGACTTGTACACGTTTAGGTACGGTTACTCAAACCTAAATGACGTATAATTCATTTGTGTATAACAAGCTAAGTTCGAACTAACGGTTGAAAGATATTAGCTTGAATCCAATCAGGTTTTCATCTAACAGTGAATATTGAATGCTTTTTTACCAAGGTAACTTAGATTGGAAACCATGATTTGAAGACTATATAAAGGAGAACTCTAGAAACTAGGAAAGTTAATCCCCACACCTCCATTGTGATACTAGTTGTATAAGCTAGAGTCGATTCTCCTTTAACCTTAGGTTTCTACCGAGACCCTGTAGGTTAACGACTTGAAGACTTCATTGGGATTGTAAAGCCAGACCCAACTATTTTCTATGTAGTTGCGTGATCTGATCTTGCTGTTTCTATCGTATTTGAGTAAAATCGTAAGATTGGCTTGAGATTAATTTCTCCGATAGGCAAGATAGAAAAGTAATCACAAACATCTTTGTCTCATCGTTTGTAGTTCCACAATATATTGTTTCGCTAGTCGATTAAGATTATTATGAGGTGATTGATAATTCTAGGCTGTTCTTCGGGAATATAAGTACGGGTTATCGATTGGTTCCTGTTCACCTTGATTTATCAAAATACGGAACAAAAATCGTAGGTATTTCTGTGGGAGACAGATTTAACTATTCTTGTAGACTTTTCTGTGTGATACAGATTTGTTTATTAAAGTCTTCGACTTTGGGTCATAGCAACTCTTAGTTGTGGGTGAGATTAGCTAAGGGAATCAAGTGCGTAGTATCCTACTGGGGTCAGAGACGTAAGGAGCGCAACTGTACCTTGGATCAGTGTGATATTGATTGGGGTTCAACTACAGTCAAGACCGAAGTTAGTTTGTAGTAGGCTAGTGTTCTAACGGCTTAATACAGTGTGTGTTCAATATGGACTAGGTCTCGGGGTATTTCTGCATTTGCGGTTTCCTCGTTAACAAAACTTCTGGTGTTTGTGTTATTTCTTTTCTGCATTATATTTTGTTATATAATTGAAATATCACAGGTTGTGCGTTGAATCAATCAATTGGGAAATACGACCTTTGGTTGTTGATTGAAATTGATTGATAATTGAACATTGGTCTTTGGTACTGATAGACGCATTTATGTGTCTATTTTCATCTCTTTTATGTATAGTGTTAGTACCCATTTTTGTACTAATTTTTGTATTTTATCCCTTGTAGGTGTATTTTGGAGGAATAGGCTTTTGCGGGAAAATTGGCTCGAAAAGTTGCTAAAGGCTCCTGGGAGGACATTTGCTATTCGGACTCTCATTTTGGATAAGGGGTAACCCATTTCCAAGCAGCTGCTAAGTACAGACCGGGACTGGATAGGGGGAGGTCACATTTCTTCACGTTTTCAAAAACATAATTTTGGCGGGAATTCGTTTTTTTTCACAGACGATTTTTGGATGGATTTTTGATCGATTTTTAGGGAGATTAAAGGGCTAAATTTGATTGGGTTTGTTCCTATGGACCTAACAGGCGAGGTAAGGGTGTTGGAATGGATCCAAAGTGGCTAGAACTCGAATTGGAAGCGAAAAATGGTTAAAATATCACGTTCTATTTTTGGGAAGTTTCTTGGTTTATTTTTTGGAAATTTACGTGAAGAAGAGGAAGGAAACTCTTATTAGAGACTTGTTTCTATCAAGGGAGGAGTTTGGACGACTGAGTACGCGTGAAACAGAAATCAAAAGGGAAATAACGTAACGTGCTGTGGAGGAAAAAACCAAAATTATTCTCGAATTTTCTTTGCTCTACTATGTATAAAAGGGTTGGTTAGAGTCCTAGGAAGAAGAGGAAGAAGTTAGGGGAAGTTTAGAGCCTTAGAGAAGCTAGAAAAACCATTAGAAGAAATCACGTTCTGCTGGTGCAAAACTGTGCCGGAGAAGACGAAGAACATAAACAGCAGAAAAAGAAAGTCGCAGATTCTGTGACCGTAACTTTCAAATTTTACACCTTTTGTAACAATTTTTGCAACAGTTATCTTCACTTCGCAACGGGTTCTCTGTAGAAATAGGTTCTGTAACACTTATATTAGTTACAGAACCCGCTGTTTAGAACTTTTCACTCTTTTGATCAACTTTTGAACACCAAAGATGTATTTTGAGCAAGAGATTAATATGAGGAGCTAAACCCCTTAGCCGAGGCGACGGAGGAAGCCATTGTTCCATGAAAAGTGGTATAATTCTATTTTTATTATTTATTGCAATTATTTTACATGATTTTTTTGCATAGAACTTAAAAGAAAAATTGGTTTTTATTGAGTAGTTGTGAAGTGTTTTGATGGGACATGCTTGGTTTTAACACTTTTGATGTTTCATGCTTCGTGCTTACAATTATTACTTCAAGAACCAAATTAGAGGCAAATATTAGAGTCAACTTAAAGAAAAATATTGCATGAATATTGATTAGAATTTATCAAATAATTGGTCAATGGTGGAATCCAAAGTCTCGTGTCTTTTTTATAATTTGATACAATTTTATTTGAGTCTAAAAGAATCCTTCACAAGTTCGAGCATCGAACCTTTTCACCACTATTTTTACTACAATTAAAACTCACATCAGGTACCATTCAAGTTAATTTCTCTTGTATTCAATTAGACTCGCAGATTTCTATTTTCTTGAGTAAGGATTGAATCGAGAAATTGAGATATAACTCTTTGATATACTTTTTATTAAGATTGAGTCTGACTGTCTAGTTGATTCTCTTAAAAGTATATTGGAGTTAGTCGATACAGATTGCTAAGCGAATTATTGGGTGAGGTTGTTGTACCCCCACTTTTTTAAAAAGATACCGGAGTACAAACCTTATAAGGAATTTAATTTTTTGAATAAAATATATATTCTCTTAAAAGAATGAAGGATATATTTATTTCCTTCCTTATACAAGTTTTTTTTAATATTTTAGATCCGTCTCGTTAAAAATGAATTTATGAATATAAAAATTTAAGGGTATATTAAAGAGTTCATTGAAAATATATGATTATAAATAAAAGAGGGACACAATTTTAAAACTGACGAAAATGAAATAGAATACAGTCTTTTTGAAATTGAGAGAGTACAACATACTGAAACTTA
Organism: Papaver atlanticum; assembly: GCA_023531105.1. Classification (NCBI taxonomy): domain Eukaryota; kingdom Viridiplantae; phylum Streptophyta; class Magnoliopsida; order Ranunculales; family Papaveraceae; genus Papaver; species Papaver atlanticum. The sequence continues at coordinate 7,462,514 of JAJJMB010011222.1, read as the reverse complement.
TTAGGCCAGTTCCTATGGGCATGGCAAAGCCCCATTTTTACCACTTTTCCACCCACCATGGGCATGGCAAGGTGGCAAACTATCCACTTAGCCAGGGAAGGTCCAGTTTTTAGTGGGCGGTCGAGTCTCGGTGTAGTTTAGACCGTTAGCGACCGAGAATCGGCTGCTCGGTGGAAACAAGACCGTCCATTAGATCTAATCCAATGGACATTGAAAAAGCAGAGGTCTAACAACAACACCCAATATTTCATTAGGCAATCTGTATGGACTAACTCCAATATAATTCCTTGAGAATCAACTAGACAGTAAGACTCAATCAAAGAAAATATATCCAAGAGTTATATCTCTGTTTCTCAATGTAATCAGCAAATCAAACAGATGGAAATCCGCGAACCCGATTATTATGAGAAACAACTTGAACGGTACCAAAGACCAATGTTCAGGTATCAATCAATTTCAATCAACAACCAAAGGTTGGATTTACCAATTGATTGAATTATGCACAACCTGTGATATTTAAATTATATAAACAAATATAATTCAGAAAAGAAATAACAAAGACACCATAAGTTTTGTTAACGAGGAAACCGCAAATTCATAAAAACACCGGGACCTTGTCTAGATTTTAACACCACACTGTATTAAGCCGCTACAGACTCTAGCCTACAACAAGTTAACTTCGGACTGGAATGTAGTTGAGCCCTAACCAATATCACACTTATTAAGGTAAACTCGTGTTGATTACGTCTCTGAATCCCAGCAGAACTCTACGCACTTGATTCCCTTAGTTGATATCACCCACAACTAAGAGTTGCTACGACACAAAGTCGAAGACTTGATAAACAAATCTGTCTCCCACAGAAAAGTCTATTCTGATAGATAAATATGTCTCCCACAGAAATAACTACGAAGTTTTTGTTTCATCTTTTGATAAATCAAGGTGAACAGGAACCAATTGATAATCCGGTCTTATATTCTCGAAGAACAACCTAGAAATATCAATCACCTCAAAATAACTTAACTATATGGTAGTAAAACAAGTTATTGTGGAATCACGAAGAATGAGACGAAGAGCTTTGTGATTACTTTTTATATCTTACCTATCGGAGATAAATTTCGAGAAAATCTTAGAGAAGATAGTACTCAACACGATAGAACAAGTAAGACCCGAACACGCAACTATCAGAGAGAATAGTTGGGTCTGGCTTCAGAATCCTAATGAAGTCTTTAAGTCGTTAACCTATAATGGTTTTAGGAAAAACCTAGGTTAAAGGAGAACCGACTCGAGTCGAAACTAGTATCACACAGGAGGTGTGGAGATTAGGTTTTCCAGTTGCTAGAGTTCTCCCTTATTTAGTCTTTAAATCAGGGTTTGATAGCTTTGAAACAAAGCAATCAATATTCACCGTTAGATGAAATCTTGATTTAAGATTCAAGCTAAGTTTGCTTAAAGCCAAAGCAATATATCTCCACCGTTAGATGGTCTTAGTGAAAAAGTGGGGGTCTAACAACCACACCCAATATTTCGTTAGGCAATCTGTATGGACTAACTCCAATATAATTCCAAGAGTATCAACTAGATAGTTAGACTCAATCAAGGAAAATATATCCAAGAGTTATATCTCTGTTTCTCAATGTAATCAGCAAATCAAACAGATGGAAATATGCGAGCCTGATTATTATGAGAAACAACTTGGACGGTACCAAAGACCAAAGTTCAAGTATCAATCAATTTCAATCAACAACCAAAGGTTGGAGTTACCAATCGATTGAACTACGCACAACCTATGATATTTAAATTATATATCAAATATAATTCGGAAAAGAAATAACAAAGACACCAGAAGTTTTGTTAACGAGGAAACTACAAATTCAGAAAAACCCCGGGACCTAGTCCAGATTTGAACACCATACTGTATTAAGCCGCTACAGACACTAGCCTACTACAAGTTAACTTCGGACTGGAATGTAGTTGATCCCTAACCAATATCACACTGATTAAGGTACACTCGCGTTGATTACGTGTCTGAATCCCAGCAGGACTCTACGCACTTGATTCCCTTAGCTGATATCACCCACAACTAAGAGTTTCTACGACACAAAGTCGAAGACTTGATAAACAAATCTGTCTCCCACATAAAAGTCAATTCTGATAGATAAATATGTCTCCCACAGTAATACCTACGAATTTTTTGTTTCATCTTTTGATAAATCAAGGTGAACATGAACCAATTGATAATCCGGTCTTATATTCCCGAAGAACAACCTAGAAATATCAATCACTTCACAATAACTTAACTATATGGTAGTAAAACAAGTTATTGTGGAATCACGAAGAATGAGACGAAGAGCTTTGTGGTTACTTTTTATATCTTACCTATCGGAGATAAATTTCGAGAAAATCTTAGAGAAAATAGTACTCAACACGATAGAACAAGTAAGACCGGAACACTCAACTATCAGAGAGAATAGTTGGGTCTGGCTTCAGAATCCTAATGAAGTCTTTAAGTCGTTAGCCTATAATGTTTTTAGGAAAAACCAAGGTTAAAGGATAATTGACTCTAGTCGCAACTATTATCACACAGGAGGTGTGGGGATTAAGTTTCGCAGTTGCTAGAGTTCTCCCTTATATAGTCTTCAAATCATGGTTTGATAACTTTGTGACAAAGCAATTAATATTCATCGTTAGATGAAAAAGCTGATTTAAGATTCAAACTAAGTTTCCACCGTTAGTTGGTCTTAGCTTGTTACACACAAATGAAATATACCTTTATTTAGATATGGGCAACCGTACTTAAACGTGTATATTGAGTTAGCTTAATAACAGATGACCGGAGTTAGCCATATGAACACTTTTTTGTTAACCTTGTTCATCTTAACACTTCTAGATCAAATGATACTCAAATGAATCTAATTGTGTTACTCATAGAGTTGTTCAACTGTTTATATTCTCATAGAAGTATACAAGACACAATTGTAGCAAAATCAGATTGATTTAAAAGTATCAGTTCATGAACATTTTATCTACGGTTTGCAAAGATTGCATTCCTTAATATATATAAATGTATTTGTTCATGAGTATGAATTCACACTTAACCGACTTTAGAACTTAACCACATAAGTTTGCAAATGGGTACGCAAACTTAAGTTCCGGACTTGATCCTTTCCGACAGTACGCAAATGGGTATGCATACTTTCGTTTTGGACCGAACTCAGGTTAATAAGTTTGCAAACGGGTACGCAAACTTAGTTCCCGGACTTTGATAGTCAAAACCGTTCGCATACGGTATGCATACTTGGTTCACGGTCCTGAATAATTTTTACAACAGTTTGCATACGGGTATACATACTGTGCTATATCCATACAATGATTAATTGTTCTAAACTACCATTTCAATCATTGAAACATTCTTAGAAGATGACAATAGCTGTCTCACAAAAACTATTAGCTTATAAACAATTTCAAAGTGATCGAATGATCATTACGAAACATTCTGAGTCTATATCAAATAACTGTCTCACACAAATCCTGTAAGATGTTACCAGGCGATTTTCAAGCTTGAGATAGCAACGCTTGCGAGTTTGACCAAGCAGTGCTCTAACAATCTCCCCCTTTGTCAATTTTAATGACAAAACTATCAATATATATGGATTACAAAATAAACTTTGTAGCTTCTCATCCAAATGCTTGATTTCCTTAGTTCTTCAACATTCCTTGAATTCTTAGTCACTCCAAGTACTCTAGTGATTCTGAACGAGTTCAACTCAGCATCATAGTTGTTGAAGATCCGTAGCCATAACAATAAGAAAACAAATGTTCTCAATTTTTATTATACAGTGTCATAGTATTATTACACAACATCAAAGTTCAATTGTATCACAACTTTGACAATAATACTATGGTGATATGTATCACTCCCCCTTAGTCAATATTTCATCTCACAATGAAAGCCACTCCCCCTTACATAATGATCCGTAAACCATATGTATGTAGTGTGAACTACAAAATAATTCTCCCCATTTTTGTCAATATAAATTGGCAAAGGTATGAAAACTAGCGGGATGATAATGAAATTCTCAAAGAGATTATTCACGACTAAAAGAGAACATATCAACTTTGTTTCGATGATTTCACATAGTCGAAACTTGTATTCATCAAGGAGTTTATCAAGATATAAGATACCTCCTATAATATTCCATAGCCGCACTCCCCACAAATATTTGGCAATTGAGCACAAGTTAAATTAATAACTCTCCCTCATAAAATGTCATTCCTGAATGAACAACAAGAGAGACCTTACTTTTACAAGAAAAGAAGGATTTCTTTGGACATTAACAAATCATATGAAACATGAATTTGTATCCAGAAAACTCGAATAAATTAACCACAAGAGTACCTTAATGATTAATTTAATCGGAAATGCTCAAAATAAGAAAACTTACGGAGCCATACAGTACTTTCACATAGAAGTGAATTAGGGAAAGATCAATACTGCGGAATATTCAAAAGTTCATTCTATCTTTCATCAATATTTGCATAAAGACATAATAGACTTAACTTTTGACATATGAGATAATCATAGTTCATGGACGTAAACACACTTATCCCATAAAAAAAATTTGCAATATAAAAAACCATAAAGATTAATACTGCAAAATCATCTTCTAAATAACTTAGAATTTAAATAAATAAATCTAAAACATTGCAAGATAAAAAATCGTTGTTAATAACTATGTGTAATCACAATATTTGTTATTCCAAACCCTAGTTATCCTTTTTAAAACACAAGAATAAATTCTCAAAAGAAGTTTCCTAGACATTAAGAATTTTGAAAAATTATTTATCGTCCTCAAACTCCTTGTCGTCAACAGACATTGGAACATAAGGTTCGTGAAGAAATGAGTCAATTCCAACGAACCTTCTTGACTGATGCCGAACCAGGGCCTTCTGAATTTCAAGGGTTCTTAGAACGATAGCCTTTATTTGCTGAATCTCCTTCCTTGTTTTCTTCAACTCTTCAAGAACACCATAAAACTTCTGAAGATTTGAGGGGATAGCCCTTGGTTTCTTCATATTCTTCATTTTTCTCTTCAAAGTTGCAGAGAAAAGAGATTTATCTTTTTCCTTCATGATTGATGGATCAACAATCATATTAACATCTTTCCCATTAGAAGATATGATGATTGGAGTCTCCATTCAAATATGGAATTGTGAGAGAAATATACAATTCAAGCTCTACAAACAATTTTTTGATAAAAAGAGTTTTCAGGGAAGGAAAAAGGACTGTAGGGTTACAGAACCTTTATACAAAGTAATGAGGATTCACGTTCACACAACTCTCAACCCTAAAAAAGGTAGAATCGTCTATTTTAACCCTCTTTCAATGATCAACCAGGGAAAACCTTTTCAATATCAATTTTAAGATATGAAAAGATCAACAGAGTTCAATAAAACAAAAAAACAAAAAAAAACAGAAATTTTCTTTTCCTAAAGCCCGATTTGTGCTCAACTCTTGTCTCTTTGAAGCCAGGCACATGAGAAAAGATGCACTTAACAACACAATTAGGCTGTGTTGGGGTGAACAATAAATTGTCCACCAAGAAATCCTTGTATGGAATTCTCTGTACCCTTTTTTTGTGGATCGTTTAAACCTTGTTCTTTTCTGTAGAGGTCTATCTTTTTCTTTAGAAATTAACTTCTTTGGAGAAGAATGAAATTTACATACCTCAGATATATTCGACTTCTGAACAAGTTTGAGCTTGTTTGCTAATCGATTTGCTCTCAGTTGAAGTTTGTTGACATATCTTATTTTATGTTTGTACTCGAAACACTTAGAGAGTTCATGACCCTTAAAAGTACAATAAGAACATGTCAATGTGGAGGACGGTTCAGACACCATAGCTGAGCATGCTGCTTAACAGATTGAGGTACCTGAAACATTTGAGATAGAATTTTCAGTAGACAGGGAAAAATCCATTTCATCCTCCAAAGTGGTTGAAGAAGTTTCTCCAGGAAGAATATCAAGATTGATGTACGTATGCTACAATTATCAAAATCAATATTTTCACCAAGGAGTGCAACACTTGATTTTTCATCTTCATTTTAATCATAATGATCAGACATTTCATCAAGAGTTGCAGCAAGACCTTTGTTCCCAGTGTATTTTCTATGATTTGGACACTCATTAGCAAAATGACCAAAATATTTACACTTGAAGCACTGTGCCATATCCTCTTCATCAGTATCAACAGTGTCCCTGTTTTTAGGAAGGGCACGGTCACGAGGTTTGACTGATGACCTAGGTTTATCTCAAATGAATCGTTTACTTCTCTTCAAAAGAAGATCTTTAAACTGTCTTGTGATCAGTGAGACTGAGTTGTCAAGATCTTAATCTGATGAATCAGTCTCAATAGGATCAACCATAGAGTTGCCAACACTTTTACTTTTGTCATGTAATTATAGTGTTCTTTTGTGCTTTGAAAGCAATATCCTTCCCAGATTTGGATGTATTCTCATGATCAAAGATCTTTAACTTTCCAACAAGAGTATTTCTGGAAAGTGTATCAAGGTTATTTCCTTCAACGATGGCATGTTTCATAGAATCGTATCTAGCTGGAAACGATCTGAGAATTTTCATCACAATGTCCTTCTCAGGAATAGTCTTACTTTTGTCATGTATTGAGATATAACACTTTGATATACTTTTTTAATAAGATTGAGTCTGACTGTCTAGTTGATTCTCATAAAAGTATATTGGAGTTAGTCCATACTGATTGCTAAGCGAATTATTGGGTGAGTTTGTTGTACCCCCACTTTTTCACAATTATATAGAAAATATAATGTTGAAAAGAAATAACACAGACACCAGAAGTTTTGTTAACGAGGAAACCGCAAATGCAGAAAAACCCTGGGACCAAGTCAAGATTTGAACACCATACTGTATTAAGCCGCTACAGAACTAGCCTAGTACAAGTTAACTTCATACTGGAATGTAATTGAGCCCTAACCAAGTCTCACACCGATTAAGGTACAGTCACGTTCCTTACGCCTATGAATCCCAGCAGGACTCTACGCACTTGATTCCCTTAGCTCATCTCACCCACAACTAAGAATTGCTACGACCCAAAGTCGAAGACTTTATAAACAAATCTGTCTCCCACAGAAAAGTCTATTCCGATAGATAAATCTGTCTCCCACAGAAATACCTATGAAGTTTTGTTCCGTCTTTTGATAAATCAAGGTGAACATGAACCAATTGATAATCCGGTCTTATATTCCTGAAGAACATCCTAGAAATATCAATCGCCTCACAATAACTTAACTATATGGTAGTAGAACAAGTTATTGGAATCACAAAGAATTAGACGAAGAGCTTTGTGATTACTTTTTATATCTTACATATCTGAGATAAATCTCGAGCAAATCTTCGAGAAGATAATACTCAACACGATAAAACAAGTAAGATCAGAACAAGCAACTACAGAGAAAATAGTTGGGTCTGGCTTCAAAATCCCAATGAAGCCTTTAAGTCGTTAACCTATAATGGTTTTAGGAAAAACCTAGGTTAATGGAGAATCGACTCTAGTCATAACTAGTATCACACAAGAGGTGTGAGGATTAGGTTTTCCAGTTGCTAGAGTTCTTCCTTATATAGTCTTCAAATCAGGGTTTGACAGCTTTGAAAGAAAAAAATCAATGTTCACCGTTAGATGAAATCCTAATTTAAGATTAAAGCTAAGTTTTCTTAAAACCAAAGCAATATATCTCCACCGTTATATGGTCTTAGCTTTTTATACACAAATGAAATATACCTTCATTTAGATATGGGTAACCGTACCTAAACGTGTATATTGAGTTGGCTCAATAACAGTTAACCGAAGTTAGCCATATGAACACTTTTGTATTAAACACATTCATCAAACACTTCTAGATCAAATGATAATCAAGTGAATCTAATTGTGTTACTCATAGAGTTTTTCAATTGTTTATATTCTCATAGAAGTATACAAGATACAATTGAAGCAAAATTGGATTGATTCAAAAGAATCAATTCATGAACATTTTAGCCACGATTTGCAAAGATTGCATTCCTTAATTTATAAATGTATTTGTTCATGAGTATAAAATCATACTTAACCGATTTTAGAACTTAAACCAACTCAGTTTGCAAACGGGTACGCAAACTAGGGTTCCGGACATTGGTCATGTCTGACAGTTCATAAACGGGTACGTATACTGCCATTCCGAACAGAACTCAGGTGAAACAGTTTGCAAACGGGTATGCAAACTTGGTTCCCGGACTTTAACAGTTAAAACCGTTCGCATACTGGTATGCATACTTGGTTCCCGGACCTGAATCATATTACAACAGTTTGCATACTGGTATGCATACTGTGTTATATCCAGACAATGGTTTAATTGTTCTAAACTCATTTCAATCATTGAAACTTCCTTACAAGACGACAATAGCTGTCTCACACAAACTATTAGCTTATAAGTAATTTTCAATTGATCGAATGATCAATACCAAACATTCCGAGTCTACACCAAATGACTGTCTCATACAAATCATGTAAGATGTTACAAGGCGATTTTCACATGATCATCTTTTGACTCATTATTTAGTTTCCAACAAATAAATTATTTTCAACTAAATTCGTCAAGAATAATGATGAACGTAGTTAAAGCACAAAACTTCCCAACACATATTTCGAGAAAGATATAAGCGAGTTAAACTCAGCTAGAAATATCAAATGTGTATAATGTAAAAGTCTATATAGCTGTATACGACTTAGTTTCAATAGGAGATAAAATAGAATAGACTTCTGAGTGATAGATGGGTTTAAGTATCCACATACCTTTTGTTGATGAAGTTCCTCTAAGCTCTCCTCAATAGATCTTCGTCTTCAATCGATGAACGCTGTGAAGTCTAAATCTCAATTACACATTTTATCCTAATCCGAGACATAGCCATAAGTAAACTAGAAATTAAGACTTATAGTTTCGATCACCTAAACTTGACAAACAAGCTTGAGATAGCAACGCTTGCGAGTTCAACCGAGCAGTGGTCTAACAAACATAAATTCATCCGTCTATAAATACCCAAATCTAATTTCATTTCAACTCACACTTTCTTCCTATTTTCTTAGATTTTCTAATTTCTGAAAATATGAACATGGCTCAGTTCATAGAAGAGCAACATGCTGCCAAAAATAAAAGAGTTGAACATCGAGCTAATGTGCAAAATGAAATAAGAAGAGCAAGAAATGCAAGAGCTACACATCAGCGCAAATTTAGTACGTTAGAAGATGAATGCATTTGCAGGAATTATGTTTTCTTCACGAATCATCCAATCTTTGATGGCGCATTACAGGCTATTCCGTTTTGGGGACGCATTTTAATTTGAAGAAGAAACAACGAACCTCAACCGTGATTCGATAGTGTTGAGTGATCGGTTCTACATAATTTCTAAGAATGTTAACAAGTATATTGCTATGATAAGAGAAGCGGCTCGAAACATGAGGAGTGGTGAAACCCTGCTGGACATTGATCAAAGGTGTCGTGCAGAGTGGCTTTGTGAAAACGAAAAGGAGTTTCGATATGGAAGTTGTTATGAAATCTTAAAAGTGTTGCCCAAATTTAATCTAATTTATATGTTTTAAGTTCTTAATTTTAACTTAAATAGAAAACTTTAAAAGAAGATTATTATTTATCAAACAAAAAGTTCAATTACATTAACGATTCAAACCACGATTCAAATTAACGATTAACATTTATCTATAAAACTAACGATTTCCAAATATATATTCCCCTAAGCCTGTTTGATCCTCCGAAAACTCACTATTTTGAGTCTAAGATGGTGGTTGAGTAGCATCAGGCGATTCATAACCTTGATATGGTACCGGAGATGGTTGAATTGGAGGTGCTTGAAATCGGTGAAATGCCGAAGTACTTGTTAGGGTATAAATTACGGATTTCCTAAATGCATCCATATTCACGCCACCACCAAGAGTAAGTACATGACCTTGGGGGTATGAAACCAATAAGAGACTGAAACTGAATATCTGTCATCTCCACGTCTGCTGCTGATGTTTCTCATGTTGTTGTTGGTAGTTGAGTCTCTTCCACCATAGTTAGAGTAGAATGACGACTTTTACGACCTCCACGACTTCTTATACTGTTATCACCATGCATTTGAGAACTTGACCCTAACGGAGTCTTAGGAATTTTGTAACTCAAATTCTCCATCTGTATCTGCATATGTCTCAAGTGAAAACTCTGGAATTCATTGAAAAGAAACGTTAAATTTTTCAAATGGTTTTGATACTCTTCTGGTGATGCCACCACACCATAGTATGGATAGCTCTGCTGCAGACCTTCATTACTAAGTTGAACTGTAGCAATATCTCCACCGGATGATAAAGTCTGGACTTCCCAAGATATTTGAGGCATATTTGACGACCCCATTTGACTGCTAGGATACGTATATGCTTCGCCCGTCGGTGGTGGAGGTTGGAATGGAATATCTTTAAGTGGCAAATTACCAATTGCTGGAAAGTCAACACTACCTAAGTTTTGTGGATGAACAACAATCTTTAGCTTGCATCCCTTTTAAAACCAACTGTAGTAATCAAAGTTATCATCTGAGGTTTGGATCAAATCTTCAGCTTCTTCCCAAGGTTGTCTATTATTTATCAACGTGAACCAATCATCCTGTGAAATTATTGAAGTTGGAAATGGGTTGGTTTCTTTTACCTTTCTGCCATGTAGCTGAAACATATGTCTTTCTCCGTAGTACCAAATACCATGACCCGTAATAAGACCGTAAAACACAAGTCGCTTAAGGATTAACTGTAGCATGCTTTGATATTGGTTCATGGTACTCATCAATAGAAGTATACAGCATTGACCTAATGTTGATACTAGTTCTGCACAGTTGTTGCATCCTCTGAACAGCAACGACATTTTGACTATCATTAATTTGACCAATCCAATTATCATCTTTGTACTTGTACATGACTGGAAAAATTAATCGTGTTTCGTGAAGATCAGGTTCGCAGACCTTATAACATCGACGAACATTGTTGTGTTAGTACATTTACCACCAATTTAGCAATTAACTTGATAATGAATCAAATAATAGTATGAGATTGTGGTTCCTACCTCCAGTACGACCCAAGATTCATTGTAGCTATCTTTATCCTTACAAGAGCATTCACCGAGACTTATGTATATCTCAGGTAAAATTGCTGAACCTCGATCATAATTTGGCGCTTTAATTAAATCTTCTAAAGAGTCGAGAAAACCAATTAATACCACTGAGCTAGCATTGGGGGGAAAAAACTTGGCATATCACCCATAACACAAAAATATATTCAAGCTCGGGATAATCTTCAACTCTGTGTATCCCCTTGGCAGCATAACGGTTCAAAAAAGACTTCAACCCAGACACTTTTAATCCATATGAGTGTAATTGTCTGGATTCTTGCTTTCCTTCAGTATCATTTGAGTATAAGGGAAGTAGTTGTTTCCATCGTCCTTCTGATATCCACTTTAATTGGTTAAATTGTACTATTTGACCCTCACATTTTATTCTCGTCAACATATACAAATCTAACGATGTGAACCCTAAAAACAACATGGTCATAAAATTAAAGTTTGTATGTGGAACTAAAAATTGAATCTCTAAAAATTAAAGTTTGTTTCCGAACTAAAAATTAAACTATTGAATGGAAAAATAGAACTTGCCACACTTGAAATCCTTGAAAAAGAACGTATTTGCAGTGTTCCACCAACGTTCTACTATAACTCGCACAACTTGAGTCCTGCATGGTTTTTGCCTTTCATAAAATATAAATGCTGCCAAGGATATCTTCGCAAGGATTGTTGAACAGCTTCGGGGAGGAACTCAAACACTTCGGTTATCTCAGATCACCCACCTCTTAGTTTAGGTAAACCAACTCGCTAGGGATGGTTAGATAAATGCGTAGGTAATACACCAGGTCCAACTAGTTGCCTAACATTTGCGAACTCTTTTTTTTTATCCTGGACCCAAACGATATCAATATCTGAAGCAGATTTTCCTTTGTCTTTCCTGTTTCTTTTTCTTTGTCCATTTGTTTTGGAACTCATTTTTAAACAAAAAATTGCTCTGGTTTACTCTCTAGAGAAGGATTTTTTTTTTTTTTTTTGAAAACTGAAGGGAATGGTGGTATTTATACACGGTAGAGCACCGACCGCATGAGGTCGAGTTTACATCGCTACCGTTGTAAACTAGACCGGGCTATCGAATTTAAGTCGCTAACGGTGTAGTCTCGACCGCTCGATTGAGACTCGATCGCTTAACTCCATAGTAGAGCGGCCAGTTTGCCAGGCCAGCTGGCATGACATACGAGGGGATTAGCCGCCCCCTTACGAAAAAATATTTTCTGACTGTGAAGCTTTTTACGAGAATATTTTATACCGCACATAAGCCGGAGGGAAGAAAGTTTAAGGCACTAGCTTTATGAATATTGGTTCTAAGTGGACTTAGCGGAGACTCCCAAGTAAGTTGTAACCACATGTCCACAATGTACCCAGTTGCCCGATTTTATTAAATAAGGTGCTCAACCAATGAACTCGGTCATTCAATAACGGCAACAACACAGATGGGAGAAAAGAAGGAACCATTGCCGAGTCTAAGCTTAGAGTAAGATCATGATCAAAAGAATGTTAGAGGAATAAAAGAAAAAACTTTTGATACATCGAAATCGAACTGAAAAATATGATTCATGCCAAAAACAGTTATAATTTACTTTGAACCCAAACTGAGAACTAAATAGATAATACTCCGTACTTCAAATCAATCTTCTTGTGTTGCAGATTTGGAAACGAACGCAATTTATTCCTCTTGAGTTAGGGTTTCAATCTGAAAAATCTCTTCCCCGTTAATGGTGTTTTTCTTATAAATTGTGATCTTCTTTTTAGAATCCTTCCTCATATCAGCACTTAAAGCATAAATACAGTACAACCCAGATCCTGCCGCTACGAAGAACATCAATCCAGCAAATTGAACAACCTTATCAGTTGTTTCCCTGATAAAATCTTCAATATCATCAAAAGTGTTTATTCAAAAACTCTCCATTAAAATAAGAATCACGTAAGTTGTTGAGTTTTCTCTCAATAAGACCGTTAATACTATTTGCTGCACCCTCGTACATCTTTTTAAAATAGAAAATCATCTTGAAAATACTCTCTCGTTTCTATACGTACCGGAAAACCTAAACACCGTGCAAGCCTTTTTATAGGATAGCACAATACTGGTTTGGGACTCAGGGTTTCTATATCCAAGAGTTGGGGTTGCTGATTATTCCCATCTAGAGCTGTAGGACGTCCTAGAGTACTCCTAGGGACATGCAAATGACCAAGCTATACATTTTCGATTTTTGAATTTAAGGTAACCTCCTAATCACAAAACCTGATTACCTTCTATAAACTTAACCAGAATTTAAAAAGAACAGTGGAGGCTACAACTTGCCAGTAACCCACCTAAAATGATAAAAAGGTCTCTCTTCGATAATTTCATCAAAGCCGAAAGCCCAGCTCTTGCTCAACCTAAAAAGAATTTATCCACCTTTGAGTATTCTATCATCTACCTAAAAAATTAAATAATCATTAGCTTTGATCCGGACAATATGAAATAAAATAAAAGATACTTCACCTGTATTAGACTAGTATGAAATTATGAATCACATTATCCGGTAGTTATAGTGGGATAAAGTCATTACACACAACTTTGATATTCTTCTATATTCAAATAGACAGGCATATGACTTGCCATAAGATAAAACTCCCAATACCGTATTCACGTCACGTATACGAGGGAAAAGGAAAATATTAAGGTACATAAAGAAAAAGATAGAATACTTGTCGAGGCCTTACACTACCGCGTCCTAAATCAACTCACCGGCCACTCGATCTTATAAAATAAAGGTGACTTCTAATTTCAAGCAACTTAATCCATGCATCCATTAACGCATGCATGAACACAATCTTAGTTTCCTCATTATAAATACCCGTACCAATGAACTTCATTTCTCATCAACTATACTTTTTCTGCTTCTACATACATACAAATAATTCTTTTTGCTAATAGAAAATGATCATGAATGCTAATAAGTCAGAGTTCGCTGTCGCCTTGAATCTCATTCTCCTAATTGCAGCCTTGTTAGTGGGTGTCTCTCAAGCCCAAAACTTGCCCACAGACTATCTCAATGCTCACAATACAGTTAGGGAAAATGTTAGTGTGGTTGCAATGACATGGGATGCTACCGTGGCAAAGTATGCTCAAGATTACGCTGATCTAAGAGCTCCAGATTGCAAACTCCAGCATTCTGGTGGCAAATATGGTGAAAACATCGCATGGAGTAGTAGTACATCCTTTTCTGGAGTAGCCGCTGTTAACCTTTGGGTTGGGGAGAAACAATACTACAGTTACCCAGCAAATACATGTCAATCGGGAAAAGTGTGCGGGCACTACACACAAGTTGTCTGGAAGAACTCGATTCGTTTAGGGTGTGGTAGAGTTAACTGCATGAATAGTCCCGGTACGTTCATTGTCTGCAGCTACGATCCTCCTGGTAATTATATTGGCCAACTTCCTTACTAACTTGGAAAAACCCCAACGAATTGCATCATCGTCTAAGAGGGCAGGTGATTTTCGCATTTATAGAATATTAACTAAGAATTAAACTTACTATTTACACTTGAATTTGTTAAAAATACAACTTCTAAGTTGTAATATAGCTGCTCAATGCTTGTAGTTATAGTTAACCGGGCAATGTCTAAACTCTAAAGCCCAAACAAAGTTCTAGATCAAGGGCTTCATTGTGTGGCTTTTATTTATTTGAAGAAATAAAATTTGAATTGCCAAGCTTTTGTTGCTTTTATTTGGTACTAAAGTCGCTCGCCACAGTAGCTAGACACGTGATCTCATCATCACGTTCTGAATATTTGTTGTGATGATTTGAACCTGGCCGATCATAGACTCAATAGTATATAAGTTTGAAGTCATAGATCCAATAATCCACTTTAATCATCCGTTAATTACTCCATAATCACCGGCATAATGATAATACCCATGACTTATTTGTACTAAACAACTGAGAATGCACAAATTTTGGGGCTCTTGCATTCGAAAAGGAAAACTCTATTGAACTCGCATCAAATATAAATCATGCCGCAATTGTCTTGAGCCTTGACAAAGAAGATGCCAAGAAGAATAAAAGACGTGCCAAAAATTACTCTATCGATTCATCGATCACTATCAATACGAAACATATTACCCCCAAATCCGCAGAACTACCCGTGGGATAGTATTATTTGACTTCTAATCTTCTTCTCATTACTGTTTTCTTACTATGCCAAGTAAAAAAAATACTCATAATGCACGCACCTTGACTAAGATTATATGTTTTCTTCTCAATACTATTTTAAGTTGTGGGTTTCTTTGTTTGTTTCTTCCCAGTCTATATTAGGTGGCTGTAACTACGCTACTTTGTAAATTGCCTTTCTTCTTAATATATTTTCTTTACCGATCAAAAAATAAAATAAAATAAAAGATTATATGTTATTCTTTGCACGGCATTCTATCGAAGCCTGCTGTTTTCTATGAAAACAATTTCCAACTCAAAGAGATCACGAAGATTGATCTAATTTAAGAACTTCAGTGTCTAGTACGTACTAAATGAGATCGAGTTCGACCAAATGTAGATGTCATCTACGAACCGCGGGGCATGGGCTTGTACGTACTGTGCGGGCTTGATGGCCTTGCAACCTCGTGTTTGTTACACAATCGCATCAGCTAGCCTTAATAATTTGCCTTGATAACTGGTTGCATTTCCCTTTTTTGAGGGGCCAAATAACTTCCTTGTATCATTTGGAGTGGAGGACGTCATGGTCCTAAAAACTTTGGGATATTGCAACTTCTTTAGTTGGTCTTACATATTGTGGGGCGGCAAACCATTGATGGCAGTCCAAGTGGATAGCGTGATCTTTGTTATTTATGTTGTGTTTATGAGTTTTTCTTGAAATATCTTTGCTTGAAATGAATGTACAGTCATTCCACCCACTTCAAATGGTAATATCTTTATCTTATCAATAAGACAACTTGACTAATCGATCTCAATTAGTTACCCAAATCCAAGCAGTAAATCATGTTATAACTGTAAATATTATATTATATTAATTTTAGTGTATAAATACAACCACCCATGAACCCCCAATATAGCATCATCTAAACCAGTATAGCATTCCCCAGACAAAAACTAAATATCTTTCAGAGTTGACTTCGATGGGCAGGTTTTCTCAGATGAAGCTTGGATCATCATCAGTTTCTATGATGAGTCTCCTAATCATTACCATTTCCTTGTTGATCCATACCTCCCAAGCCTCACCCACACCCTACGACTATTTAAAGGGACACAACGACGCTCGGGCTAACGTCGGTGTTGCTCCTCTTGTATGGAACGAAACGGTTGCTGCTTATGCAAGAGATTACGCTGATGAGAGAGCAGCTGACTGCAATCTCATCCACTCTGGGGGACCATACGGTGAGAATATTGCAATGGGTTCTAGTGGTTGGCCATTCCCTGTAAAATATGCGGTGGTAATGTGGGTATCAGAGGAAAATGATTATGACTATGCATCAAACTCATGCCGGTCGGATAAAGCGTGTTTGCATTACACACAAGTTGTCTGGCGTAACACTATTCATCTAGGTTGTGCTAAAGTGATTTGCGATAATGGTGGTACCTTTATCACTTGTAGCTACGATCCTCCAGGCAACTATATAGGAGAACGTCCTTATTAGAAGCTAGAGTACTGTACGTCGCATGGTGGTTGGGTATTAGGATCTTGGAATATCTTTGCAATCTGGTTAATTATGCTCAGATTTTAGGTAGAGACGAGAACTTTACTTTGGAGCTTTCATTGATATAGTTAAACAACTTAAACTTCTCCGTGAGATTTATATATGTATTCGTAATTTCCAACTGCTTTTAATTTTGATTCTTTGTTTTAGTTTAGTGCTAAGTTGGTTGACATTTCAAAAACATTGAGGCTTGGCCTTTGCTGAAATCTATAGTTAAATGCCCTTTCCTGTCAAAAATCAAAAGAAAAAAAGAAAAAGAAAATATGCATTAAAGTACCCTTTCCGGAATTGGTCGTCCATGAGGGGGCGTGGGCTTGTATAGTGCAGGCTTGTTAGCCTTGCAACCACATGTTTTGTTACAACTGCACCATTCTTAATAAATTGCCTCGACGATTGGATGCATTTCCATTTTTTGAGGGGCCAAACAACTTCCTAGGATCATTGGAGGACGTCATGGTCCTAAAAACTTCAGCCTATTGCAACTTCTTTATTCATAGAACGGCAAACAGTTTTTTTTTTTTTTAATAAAACTACATTATATTAAACACTAAACAAAGTTATGTACAGATATGTCACAGCCTTGTATTAGATCTTTAATTACATTAGACTTAAGGCTGATATGAAGGGAATTACTGTTACAAAAAAAAAAAAACTTTTGTTTTCTTTCCCATTTTGCTAAGTTATCAACTTCTTTATTTAAACACCTATTTACATAGACCACACTACTATTATCCATTCTTTCCAAAAGAACCTTCACATCATTCAAAATAACTTTTACTCTCCATTCACACGTTGAAGGTTTGTTGTTCAAAAAAATTGTAACATTCTTGCAGTCACTTTGCACCTGCACATTTTGAATTTGAAGCTCTTGT
Organism: Papaver atlanticum; assembly: GCA_023531105.1. NCBI lineage: Eukaryota > Viridiplantae > Streptophyta > Magnoliopsida > Ranunculales > Papaveraceae > Papaver > Papaver atlanticum. Next base: position 7,444,732 of record JAJJMB010011222.1, on the reverse strand, counting down.
GCCCATTCCAATGCCCTCTTTACTACAATGGCTTCTCCACATTGGAGGTGTATCCTTCCAAAACTTCAATATCAGTGATATAATTATTTATCCATAAAACCAAACCATTTCCATATTCTCCTGTAATAATATCAAAAGAGACATCCACATGAATGCTACGCATTGTAATTCTAACTTGAGAAAGAACTGAAATTGAATTAACAGTTGTAGTATTTGCTCTAACTATCCTCCGGTCATTCAAAGAATTATCCTTCCTCAGATTAGAGTTCCAATCATTAATAGCATTTCTAGCCAAATATATGCTCTTCACTGGATCTGGTTGAGTTCCTTGGAAAACAACTAAGTTCCTGTACTCCCATATCTGCAAATTATAGCAATCATTTCCTTCCAAGGGAATAAAGTAGGCGAAAACCATGATCTAACCCATTGCTGAAAATCATTCCCACAGAAAGGTAATTGAAATCCTAACCCAAACCACACTGCTTTTGTAAAACAACAATCAATGAACAAATGTTTAGTTGTTTCTCTAATTTGACCATTACATAATAAGCAGAAGGGATTCGTGTGTCTTAGTTTATCATGCATTCTAGATCTCAAACTTAGTACGCCTGCCACCATTTTCCAAACAGAGTTACTCTAGGAATTAACTTCAGATGCCATAAATTTAACCAAAACTTATCAGTGTTCCTGACATAACCCTGAGAAGGAATATTGTAAGCAGATTTCGTAGTAAACTCCCCATTTTTGTTTCCTTTCCATCTTAGAATATCATTTGAGTCTACATTAATGTATATGGACTTAATTCTATTAACTATATCCAAGGGAGATATTGATTCTATCAGATTAACATCTCAATTACCATCTTCTCCAATGAGATCATACACTGTTTTAATATCTTCATGATTCCAATCATTTAACGGTTGTAATCCAGGAATCCAGTTATCCAAAGATATGTTAATACTCCTACCATTACCTACCTGCCATATACTATTTTGTTTTATCACCTCTAATCCTCTCCTGATGCTGCCAAACCCATGAAATGTTATATTCTGTATTTTTATGGAATGGATGAGATCTAGGAAAATATTTTCCCTTGAACAACTTTACCCAAAGAGCATCTGGACCTCTAAGCTAATTTAGAAAGCAAAGAAAGATTCACTTTATGAGGGTCTCTGATTCAAATACCTCCACTAGCCTTTGGAATTCTAATACCAGCCCAAGCCTTTGGATAATAAGCCTTCTTTGGGTTATCCTTATAACACCAGAAATCTCTTTGTAGACTATCAAATTCATCTAACACAGTTTTTGGAAATTCAAAAAACTGCATTTGATAATTAGGATATGCAGACAAAGTGGAATTTATAAGCACAGTTCTACCAGCTTGTGACAACAACTTTGCTTTCCAACCATTCAAAGACTTATAAGCTCTTTCTAATAATGGCTCAAAATTTAAAGCTCTATGCCTATTGAAAAACAAAGGAGTTCCTAAGTATTTTTCATCCTTTGAAATCGTAACATTTTAGCTAAATCTTGGCATGCTTGTTGTGCACTTTTTTACTAAAGTACACACCTGACTTATGAAAATTCACAGTCTAGCCAGAAGAACAAGTAAAAACATACAAGATATCCATCAAATTTTCCACTTCAGCCATATCAACTTTGCAGAAAATAAAACAATCATCCGCAAATAATAATGAGAGATAGATGGACAATTATAATTTATCTTAATACCCTAAAATTTCCTCTGCGATTCAGCATGCATAAAGAGCCTAGACAAACTTTCTAAAGTTGTTATAAATAAATAAGGTGAGAGAGGGTCTCCCTGACGAAGACCTCTAGATGGGATGAACTGAATACCAGGTATACCATTTAACAAAACTGTTGATTTAACCGTAGAGATACATTCGTAATTAAATCACACCATTTTTGCGAAAAGCCAAACTTTCTAAGCATATAAATAACAAAATTCCACTCCATTTTATCAAAAGCTTTAGATAAGTCTAACTTTAAAGCCAAATACCATATTTTTTTTACTTACTATTCTTTATACTGTGTAAGATTTCATGTGCTATAATAACATTATCAGCAATCTGCCTTTTGGGAATAAATGCAGATTGATTCGAAGAAATCAATTTATCCAACACCTTTTTAAGCCTATTAACTAATATTTTAGAAATAAGCTTGTATAAAGCATTACTTAAGCTTATTGGTCTAAAATCAACCGGAGTTACTGGATTTTCAACCTTTGGAATGAGAGATATATAAGAATCATTCAAAGAATCCGGCAACTTTCCTGATTAAAAAAACCTTCTAACCAAAAGCACCACATCCTATTCAACCAAACTCCAATGAACTTGGAAAAACCCTGGAGGGTAGCCATCTGGTCACGGAGACCCTCAAGCATTCATACTAAATAAAGCATTTTTTATTTCATCTACTTCTGGCATCTTAACAAGTTCATCATTTTCCTCCCACGTAATCACCTCACTGATGATATTTTCAAACATACTGTTAATTGGTCTACTAGTAGAAGAACTAATACTAGCAAACTGATTTTTAAGAAGCAAATCCAGTTGGTCTTTACCTTCTTTACGACATACGGAAAACAATTGATGGCAGCCCAAGTGGCTAGTGGCGAGTAAGATCTTTGTTGTTTATGTTTTGATTTTACAGTACGTTTTTTCGGAATATTATTTCATTAGCGTTGAGTCATTTTTTTTAAGCAAAGGCCTTCAAAAAGGCTAATGGTCTTCCTCAACAAAAGGCCTAAGGTAGACAGGAGGGACAAACCAGTACATATACGACTTGTTTTTTTCTTCTTCCCATTTAGCTAGTTCATGAGCAACATAGTTACAAGTTCTTGGTTGAAAATAGAAAATACAATCACTAAGAGAAGAAGCAAAAAACTGAATGTCTTTAAAGATTGCGTCAAATCTAAGATTCCCATCAAAACAGCCAGCTGAGAATTGGGAAACCGGGTCTTGAGCATCACTTTCCACTATGATATGTGTTAGCTTTAATTCCACATCCTTCTTCAAAACAGCCTAGATAGCTCTAGCTTCAACCTCTTCAGCAAATTCCACATCAAAAACAATAGAAGCACAGAAAGTGGCCTTGCTAGAGAAATCCCTCATCACATAGCCTGCACCATTATCCTTAGTAATGTCATCAGTATTACATTTAATCCATACAAAAGTAGGGGGCATCCAGTGATTACTAAAGGAAATGGAATGACTATATGGGATTTTAGCTCTGGTTTTAACAGTGAGGAGCATAGCCTTGGCTTTATGGATGATAGCAACATGATTTTCCTGAAGGTTTCTAAAGACTAAATTGTTCCTACTAGTCCATAAGTACCATAGGACAGCAACAAACATGCAATGTCTATCAATAGGAATTCTAGTAATAGGGTCCAACAGCCAGTAATTCAACCAATCAATCATAGAACTAGAAGAGAAAGCAGAAGTATTGGCACAGAAAGAGGCCAGATTCCAAACATGACTAGCAAAAGGACACAGAACAAGAGCATGCATAATGGACCCACCAGGGTCAGAGCATCTATTAAAAGGGACAGAGTGCATAGGCATCCTAGTTTGTAAAACAGTTTTAGCAGGCAAAACATTTCTGGCAGCTTTCCAAGTAAAAAGTTGAATACATTGAGGAACATTAATTTTCCAAATGCACTTCCAAAGTTTATTACTAGGGGAGGGTCCAGACCCTCTTAATCCCAAGTAAGAAGATTTATAAGAAAATCTGTCATTCTTTGAAAGCTCCCAAGCCCTCCTATCAGGAGTGCATAACTGGGTTAAGGGAATGGTGATGATCTTCTGAACAGAAGCATCATCAAAGTGAGTGTTTAGTTTGTCTAAATTCCAGGATCTGGTAGCATCATCAATAAAATAAGAAACTTTAACACAAGGGTCAGGAGGGACCAAAGGATTAGGGGTTGCAGAACCTAAAGTAGGGATCCATTTATCACACCAGGGATTAATAAATTTACCATCCCTAACAATCCAAGAAATAAAGGGTTTGATCATCTCGTTAACGGTATGGAGACATTTCCAAGTCCAGGAGCAGTCACTAGGACAAGCAGCATTAAGAAAGTCAGTTCTAGGAAAATAACGAGCTTTCAGCACAGTACCTAAAAGACAGTCAAGGTTTTCTATGATTTTTCAAGCATTTCTGGCTAACATAGTCAAGTTGTTAAGCTCCGATTTCCTAAAACCAATACCACCTTCAAATTTAGGGGAGCATAAAGCATCTCATCCTAGAAGGTGCAGTTTTCTATCCTTAGGGTCAAGAGTCTCTCCCCCACAAAAATTGACAAAGGTGAGAATCCAACTTTTTGCAGAGGTACTTGGGGATAAGAAAAGCACCCATTTGGTATAGAGGAATTGCCTGACCAACATGCTTAACCAAAGTAGTTCTAGCAGCCTGAGATAACAGTCTATGAAGCAGAGAGGTAATCCTAGCATCTACAGCTTGGAGAATACCTATATGGGTCTGGATCTTAGAAGCCTGAAAATTTATAGGGGTGCAAAGATATTTTTCTCCTAGATCTCTGTTATGGATATCTAGAATATTAGATAGATGGTTCATAAGAGGTGTAGGAAACTTTTTACTAAACAAGATACCATATTTCTCAAAGTTGATTTCCTGTCCAGAAACTAAACAACACTTTTGAAGATAGTCTTTGATAGCTCTAAAATATTTGTCAGTAGCTCTAAAAAACAGGAGGGAATCATCAGCAAACAAGAGATGTGTCATATAAGGGGGATTCTTACAAACTCTAATTCCTTCAACTAAGCCTTTTTCCGTCAAATTATCAATATAGGCAGATAAAGCTTCAGAACAGATGATATAAAGATAGGGAGAGAGAGGATATCCCTGTCTCAGGCCTCTCTCAGGTTTGATAAGACCAGTAGGACTACCATTAAATAAAACAGAATAAGAGACAGTAGAAACACATTGATGAATTAGATTAACCCAGTGATCAAACATACCCATTTTAAGTAAAACTTTACTAAGAAAAGACCATTCTAACTTATCATAAGATTTGGACATATCAAGCTTGATAGCATCAATGCCCTCCTTCTTCTTATGATGGTTGACAACATAGACAGCCTCATTGGCTAGCAGGATATTGTCAGATATGCTTCTTTTTGAGACAAGGGAACTTTAGTTCTGGGAGATGATATTATCCATAAGAGGTTTGAGTCTATTGGCCAGGGTTTTCGATAGGATTTTATAGATGAAACTAATTCATCCAGAGGGACCTTAGGGATTAAAGCAATGTTGGTGGTATTGAAGACTTTTGCTAAGTGACCAGTTCTAAAACAGGTTTGGGTCATGTCAATTACAGCTTGTCCAACAATGTCCCAGTTTTTATGGTCGAACAAGCCTGTGAAGCCATCTGGTCCAGGAGATTTTTTACCACCCATTTGAAAGACAGAATTTTTTATTTCCTAAGCAGTGAGAGAGAGATTTAGCAAAGAGTTATTCTCAAGGGAGAATTTGACTGGTAAGTTTTCTAAAACTTCATCTTCAAATTGCTGAGGTTGGGAAGAGTAAAGATTCTTAAAGTAATCCACAAAAGAGGTTCCTATGCTTTTTCTATCAGTTAAAACAGTACCAAGAGAATTTTTAATCCAACTAATACATGGCATTCGTTTTTCTCCTAAAGAGAGTGACTCTATGGAAATAGGGAGAATTTTTATCTCCTTCCAACAACCAGATCTCCCTAGATTTATCTTTCCAGTAAATCTCCTCAAGATTATACAAGTATTCTAGTCGAGCCCTCAATCTAGAAGTAGAGGAGGAATCAGAAGGACTAAAAGTTTGGAAATCTGCCAGTTCTTCTCTAGTAGTTTTGATATTGGTTTGAATGTTACTAAAAGAAATCCTGTTCCAATCCCTAAGGCCTTTTTTTTGTGTTAAGAAGCTTTGCTTTAAGTTTATAGGCAGGGAAACCAATCACATTAACAGACCAAGCATTAACTATAATATCCCTGCAAGTAGGGTCTTCCATCCACATAGACATGAAATGGAAAGGTTTAGGCATAAAATTAACTTCAAAATTAAAACCAATATGCATATGGAAATGGTCATAAGAGTCCCTGGGAAGATTATTAACACAGAATTTAGGACATAACAACTCAGAAGAAGGATTAATGAGACACCTATCAAGTCTTTCAAGAATGAGGTCAGGACCTTGCTGCATGTTAGACCAAGTAAATCTAGGGCCAGAGAAACCAGGATCATGTAAGTCAAAAACATTACAGAAATTCCCAAGATTAAAGAAATCAGTGTCGTCAACTTCTAGACCACCATTTTTATCCTTGGGGCCTAAGAGAGCATTAAAATCACCTTCAAAAAAAGCTTGTTCATCTACTGGCATAGGTGGTAGTAGGCATTGGTTTTCCCATAAGGCTTGTCTTAAAGCACTATTAGGTTCTCCATATATGAACGAAATGTGACAAGTTTTGGAGTGTATGATATCCTTAGTAGTAACATAGATGCCCCTATTACTAGTGGAAACAATAGTAAGGTCAATTTCCTTTTTCCAAGCCAACACAAAACCACCACTCCTTCCAACACAAGGCACATTAGCAGTACAAGGGAAGCCCATATTCCTCAGTTTTCTAGCAGCAAAGTCGTTTTGCATTTTGGTTTCAGACAAGAAAACAATATCAGGGTTAACATTTCTAAGGAGGATGCTAAGTTCCTTATTAGCAGATTTTTTTCCAATACCACGCACATTCCAGCAAACTATGTTCACATTATTAATAGGAAAAGGAAAATGAGTAACAAGAGAAGAAGGAGAGACAATTGGTGTGGGGGAAGAAGGAACCTAATTAGCAGAATCCTGGTTTCCATTAGATTGAGAATTGTTATTCCCACCAGCAGATATATTTCCTTGGGTAGCATCCACATTCAGATCAGCAGCCTCATGAGAGGAATTGTTGCAGACACCATTACCATTTGAAGCAGCATCAGTAGGTACAGTGAAGTTTCCAAAATCATCCGGAGAGGCATGGGTATTGAAGGTACACTGAGACAAGTTGAAGGTAGAAATGTCACCCAATTTGGTGATGGGAGGGCAAAGAGTAGAATAATCTGGCACAAAGCTATCAATATTGGGAAAGTTGGTAGTAGAATCAACCAGGAGAGAAGAGGATGACCTAGTCCTCTTTCTGAGATCAGCACGGGGATTAATATTTCTCTTCAGATTAGAAAGGGCATCATGTTTAGCTGCTAAAGATGGAGCTTGTTCTTTTGATATAACAAATTTCGGAGTAGGAGTTGCAGTCGTCTTGAATCTTCTAGTAGAATTACTCGTACGAATCGGTCATGTGTTGCTGGACTCAGGGATAGGATTCAGAGAAGTTGAACCCTCAACTTGACTGTTGACTTTCTTTAAAATAAGTGGTAAGCCATTGACCAAAGGAATGAGTTGCTTGGTTTTATTTTTTATCCACTTCATGAATCTGAAGAGTAGTAGATCTGCTACCAAAAGGACCCATGTTAATCATGCATTTGAGAGATTCCCGATTAGTAGCATTTGAACTTTGGGCAATAGATACATCCTTTCCTTTACCCACATAACCAGTAGATTTCATCACTTGACTTTGCGTATCTAGTGCTACCTCAACTTGAGTCGATAAGGATTCAACAGTTGAGGAATTTGGAGCAATTATAGGCAGCACCTATGCTTGAGTGGATGGTGCCATAAGTATGGAAACTGGTGGGTAGACATATTTTGATGCAGACGAGCTAGCTTCCTTAATAAGCTTTTGTTTTTCCATCCAGTTGGGACAGACAACATCTCTATGATTAAGAACACGACAAGAATGACGAAAATTCCTTGGAACCTTGAAGTACCTACATTGAATGAGAAAAGGTTCCTCTCTTCCTCTAGTAAGGAGGGGAATACCAGTTGGGAGAGCACGATTGATAGGGATTCTCACATAGATTTTAACATTCTTCTTGAGAGGATAAGTACCATAAGGATCTTTAACATCAAGTAGTTCCCCAAGGTTAATTATAAGCTATTTCAAATTCAACACATTCTTTAGGAACATTGCATAAGATAAGCCACATCATTTCTTCCTCAAAATATACTTGAAAATTTGCAGGCCAGCCAGTAGGTGGAACCACTCGGAGAACTATAAGGAATCCACAAGCAAACCAAGGGCGTTGTTCATTGACCCTGTTGAAATCACTTTCAGCTAAAAATCTGATGAGAACTTTGTTTCTTAATCCACTGAAGTTGGTAATAGTAGGAGTTTTAGTTAGAGGCCACTGAGAGCAGATGTAGTATCTGATAGAAGAGGTTGGCACTAAAATCTCACTGCATACGTAACCCACCATACACCATTTCCAATTAGTATCATTCTCAGCTAGAACAACTGTTTTATCGATATATACTGGTTCTGATAGGGATGCATGAAGATTTTTGAGTAAAGTAAGCTTCTCAGCCATTTGAGAGGAGAGGTTTTGAATAGAGGAAGCAGAATGGGTATTACTGGAAGAATTTGAATCCGCAATATAAACAACAAAACATATGGTGATCTTAAAGGTCAAATGGGTATCTGTAGATTTAGGATTGGATGTTGGGATAATATAAATTTGTATTTGGAGTTGATAATGCCAAGATATAACGGGGATCAGATGGGAATAAAGACAGGTCATGGAGATTTCTAGAGATAAAATAAATATAAGCCTGTATAGAAGACTGAACCTTAAAAATGGAAAGTATGATAGGATGATTATAGTTTTTGTTGGTAAAGTGAGAATAAAACTATGAAAGATTCAGGTTGGGTACGTATTGGTAAGGCTCAATAGCAGTGGTGTTGGGCAATGTATCAGTGGTATCTGCAGGATCCGTGATAGATGTGCCATGCTGGTAGTTTGTTGACGTACTTAACTCCAATCGATAAGATAATAAGACATCTGTAATAATGGTAGAAACACAAAGTGTATAACAACTATAAAACACATGTGGAGGAGGTTTTATTTCATGAGATGGAAGGTATACTTTTAGTTCATTATGTACTTCCGAGTTATGCATCAGAATTTGAGTGCCTCCAAATATAATAATGGTAGATGGGGTGTAATGAGAGGTGGTATGAAATAATAATGGGTGAGTTAACGATATGGTAGAAGACTCGGGATTTGATTTATTGGGATATTGATTATTTTGGGGTATAGGGTCTTGAGCATTGATTAGGAAATAGTTGATGTTTTTGTAATTCATATGGCTACTTGACGTTCCCCTAGAGCCAGTGGTGCCTCCTAACATGTGTTGCAATATCTGAACCTGCATAAAATCATAAACCAAGATTAATACCCAATAAAAAAAATGCTAGGTTTGGTGGCTTACCAATTTCACTCATAATGGTGGAACCATAGAGGATGGAAGTGGGTAGAAGATTAGGTTTGGTGTGTTGGGGCGGTAAGGTCGAAAAAATGCAATTAAGCCAGGACTGGAAGGTTAGAGAAAATTAATTATCTGGGATAATTTTCAAAGCGTCATGATGGTTCTGAGTACCGTGTATGGGATATTGAACCGGAGTGCATGGTCTGGAGACATGACTCTTAACCAAATGCCATAAATGGCTACGAATGGTATTAATTAGGAGTCTATAAAATGGGGTTATCAGATGATCGAAAAGTTTATACCCAGAAAAGGCAAAGATTAAGAGAAAAAAAAAGAGTTTTAGAGAATGGCCGGTATCGGTAATCAAAACCTTCCTGGAGACTCACAAAATCCTCTTCCCGTCATTCCACTATCATCATCAGCAGAATATGAGCAAACCAAAGCTCTTTCCTTGTCATTGCAAGATCAGGAACTAGAGAAATTAAAGAATGATCCGCTAAGGGAGATAAACCGTCGTGTATTGGAGAGAATTCGTCAGAGACAAGAAAGTGAAGAAATTGCTGCACAAGAGTTGGTTCAAGAGAGACGAGAAAAAGAGAATATTGATGCTTTGTTTGAGGTCTGGAAGGTGAAGTACTTTGAAAGGGTTGATCGAAAAGATGAGGAGAGAGCAGCAAAAGCAGAGAAGCCAGGAGGTTTTGGGAGTGCCACTGAGAGTGATTCAGAGGAGTCTGAGAATGGGTTTGAGTACCCAGTTGAGGAGATGAACACCAGTGATGAGGATTCTGATGCTGCAGATGAAAGGAAGAGAAATGAGGCTTATCATGAGAGGAAACTTCGCAGAAGATTTGATGATGCGAGAGCCAATCCAAGGATCTTTGCCAGAACCATGCATGAAGGAGAATCCAGTGATGATGATGAGGAACTTTTGGAGGATGAGAGTGATGAGAGTGATGAGAGAGATGAGAGTCAAGGAAGTGAAAATGAGGGGAATTCATCATCAGATGACAGTCAGGTAACTCCTGCATCATCAGGCAGTGATTATAGTGAGCAGTATGCAGAGGAAGAGAATTGGATCTACGATGAAGAGGACTTTTAGAAGTCCCTTCTGGAGTACTGAAAGCATCCAAGTCTTCAGAATTTGGATAAAGTTTGAAGATGATTAATAGGTTTTTGATGAATTGGCTTTCTCGGTACTTGCTCTTCTCCTCTCTTTTTTCTTGTTGTAGATGATGGCAATGGTGGACTTCTTTTGCTTCTTTTTCTCCAGGAGGACGGCTTTGTTCTTTGGTATTTTAGTATTTTGTTGGTGGTTTCTAAAGGTGATGACTTTAGTGAATGTAATGTGGCTTTGGGAAGTAGTTGTGGGAGTGATTTGTGTGACTTGAGGGATGAGATCCCAAAGAATTTCAGTACTTTGTAAAAAATGTTGGTGAATGTTTATGTTATGTTGAACTTCTTTAGTAGTGATTGCAGTAATGTTATGGCTTTGGGTTGTATCAGTAAGAGAATTTTGAGGGTGGGGAGTAATGGTAGTCTTCTTGTTGATTTCAGTAGTGCTGTAAGTAGTCTTGTGTTTGCAACTTTTGGATACAATCTTGATGAGATGAATTAGATAACCGTTAATGGATAAAAGTAAGAACTTAAATTGAGTAAAGCAGGGGTTGCTTGCAGGATTTGGTAGTTGCATTAGAAATTTCTCAAACCAAAATCAGGGAAGAACAAGCTTACGTCATGCTTACTGAACAGAGCTAATATATCTAGTTGAGATACGGTTAAACTTTTATCAACTCCTATTAGCGTTGAGTCATTAAACCCACTTGAGACCATAAAAATCATACTCAAATAGTATTAATTTTTTTTGATAAGACAAGTTGAATAATCTCAATAAGTTACTAGAATCTAAGCAATAAATCATGCTATAAATGGAATATTTTATTAATTAGTTTTCATGTATATATACAACCACCCATGAATGATGAACCACAATATTCATCATTTAAACCGGTACAACCTCACCCAGACAAAAACTATATATTTCTCAGAGTTTACTTCGATGGGCAGGTTTTGTCATATGAAGCTTGGATCATCCTCAATTTCTGTTATGAGTCTCTTAATCATAACCATGTCGTCCTTGTTAATCCATACCTCTCAAGACTCACCCACACCCAGAGACTTCTTAATGACTTTAATCAATCACAATCTTGCTCGGGCTCATGTTGGTGTGGCTCACATTGTATGGAACGAAACAGTTGCAGCTTATGCAAGAGATTACGCTGAAAAGAGAGCAGCAGATTGCGATCTCATCCACTCTAGGGGACCGTATGGTGAGAACCTTGCAATGGGTCCTCGTGGTGGGCCATTCGTCGTGGATGATGCCGTAACAATGTGGGTAGGAGAAGAAAATGACTATAACTATGCATCAAACTCATGCCAGCCGAGAAAAGGGTGTGGTCATTACACACAAGTCATCTGGCGTAAGTCGGTTCATGTAGGTTGTGCTAGAGTGATTTGTGATAATGGTGGCACTTTTATCATTTGTAGCTATGATCCTCCGGGAAACATAATAGGAGAACGTCCTTATTAGAAATTAGATTGTACATCTCATGGTCCTTTGGGATTGGGATTTTGGAATATCTCTACTGTCTAGCTGTAAACAGCAGTGCTCAAAATTTAGACGAGGATTTTATTCTGGAGCTTTCATATGTAATTGAACTTCTCAAAAAAAAAAAAAAAATCATGCAAAGTATCTTGGCGTAGTCTCTTAAAAAATTTCAACGTTTCTATTTTCCCCCTCTTGAAATTTAAGTAAACATTTGACCATTGTTTAAAGCTTTTGAATCTAGACGCAGATTGAGAATGGATATTGAAATGAATATACAATTACTGCATTACAAGTGTTTTTATGGTAATATTGAAATGGATATACCATTACAAGTGTTTTTATAAAGTACGAGATTAGAGTGCAACTTTGTGCACCCTAACTTAACCAGGGTGCACATTCCGTACCATCTACAGTAAAACTTCAATAAATTAATAATGTTGGGACTGCCAAATTTTATCAATTTAGCGAAGTATTAATTTATCGATAAATTAATAAGTTATTAAATTATCGAAACATTCTAAGTTTAAGTTTCAAAAATAAAAGAAAACTAAATATTTAAGTTAACTTAAAGATTTCCCATAACAACAAATATATCGAAAGTTATGAAACGGGAAAATTAAGTCCAGAAAAAATCAATGTCTTTGCGAGCCAATTAATACTGCAGTTTCGTCATGCACAACAGATGTTCAACAAAATTCAATTGCAAATTGTTTCCAACATGGTAAACTTCAGTCACTAAAAATGAAGATGTACCAGTCATTGAAGATGAAGGTATTAATGTTTATAATCAAGTAGTTGAATTACCGTAATCAAATAAATGTCGACATTTTGCTAGACCATCCAGGTGAAAATGATAGCAGTACGGAAATTTGGACAGATGAAGAAATTATTGGGAGTGTTATATCAAATCCCCAAGAAGAGGAACTAAAGGATGATAGTTGCGTTGTGGAGCCAGTTTCTCGTAAAAAAAGAAATCTTATCAATAGTAAAGCTAAATGATTTCCTCCTACAATTTGAAAAAGGCACTCCTGAACTCCTCAAGGGACTACAAAATATCATAGATAAAGTCCAATGTTGCATAAATGTGAACAGGAAACAAACAACTTTGGAATTTTATTTTAGTAAGGCATCATAATATAGTGCTATTATAATGATTATTAATTTATATTTCAGTTGGGCCCTATTGGACACTTAAAATTTTTATTATCTTATAATTTTTGGGAGGTTATTAATTTAATACACTGGCCCAAATCGGGACCGGTAAAAAATATTATTTTAGCGAAGTTATTAATTTATCGTGGATTAATTTATCGAAGTTCTACTATAATTGGATTGAACCAAACAGAAATAATAGAATTTTTTGGTGTTATTTTTTCAAACATTTCTCAGACTTAAAACGAGTTCCAAGTTCCAACATATGTTTTCATTTCTCTCTAACAAATTGAAACAGGAGCCAACAGTTTGATTTAATGGATCTAATGGTGAATCTTGAATTGGATTAAGCATCCCTTTTCAGAATGAAGAATAAATTGGACTCTATTGCAGTTAAAAAACTAGAGCAAATTTATACAGTAAAATCCATAAGTACAAGATACTTACGAGTATGAGATGAGTGATAACCAATAGATTACTGATATTGTTGCTTTAGTATGCTTTTCAAAAAACAATCCAATTGATTCTATATTTTGAAATAGATGATGGTTTGCTTTAGTTTTCTTTGGTTCAATTCTACAATACTGGTGTGATTGAATTGGCAAACCCATTTTCATATAAAAATTTTATATTTCCTCATAAATATTTATATTTCTAGTAACAGTAGATTTTCTTCTTTGATTCTTACTAATGGACAACGTGTTCAAAGATGGAAAAGATTTTGATACTATTCTTGAAAATCACCTCATTGTTTCAAACTTTTCTCCATCATTGACATATCAAGAAATATATGATGAACAAGTGCATGATTATCTAGCAAAAAAATGCAATTTTAAAAGTTCAGAGAAATAAACGAAAGAAGAGTTTAATTAGGAAAGAGAAGGGCATCTCCAATGGAGTATGAGTATTTATCATATGTGGAGACCTAAAAAAAAGGTATTTAATAACATAGAATCCAAACACAAATCTTGTTTTGATAAGCATTTCCAGTGGTAGTTGTATCCATATCTATTTTGATATACTTATCGCTTATTTATAGAAACAAAATCTAAAAAATTAATTAAAATAATAACAAATTGATGATGTGGGTATGGATGGGAGTCTCCAAAAACCCATACTCTCCTCCAAACTCAAACTTCCACGTCATATTAAATTTTGAATATCCAACCACCACTAGAGAGGTTTTTTTTCTTGAGAGTTTCTAAAATCCTAGGTGGCATCAATATTTTTTAAAACTCATACTCCATTGGAGATGCTCGAAGACCTTAATTAGGAAAGAGAACCTATATAACTGGGTGATATATTTAAGAAATTAGTTTTAAGAATTATCAGATAATAAAGAAACAAACGTCCGTTTATCTCAACTAATAAAAAGATACGGAACGTGCACCCTCGGGTGCACAAAGTATAACTCGAGAAGATTAAGAAATATTATGTTAATCTTTTCTCCCAACATTTTAATGTGCATTCAACAATGGACTCTCTGGATTTTCCTAAGGTCGTTGATGATGACAAAGTGTGGCTGGAAAGAGATTTTAGTGAAGAGGAAGTTTGGAAGGTTATCAAGTCAATGGGTTCAAATAAGTCTCCCGGCCCAGATGGTTTTACATCTGAATTTTTCAAGTGTTGTTGGCATATAATTAAGCATGATTTGATGAAGTGTTTAGCTGATTTTCATAGATTTGGTTCTATGGATTGGAGGATGAATTGTTCCTTCATTACTCTAATTCCTAAGAAAGAAGACACTTGTACTCCTAGAGACTTCATACCTATAAGTCTCATTGGAAGTGTATATAAAATTCTTTCTAAAGTCTTAGCTGAAAGACTTAAGAAGGTAATGTCTTACCTTATTTATGATTTTCAAGGAGCATTTATTCATGACAAGCAGATTCTTGATGGAGTTCTGATGGAAAATGAGTGTGTTGGCAGCAGAATAAAAGAAAAGAAAGCTGGTATTCTTTGCAAAGTAGATATGGAGAAAGCATTTGATCATGTTAATTGGCAAGCCCTCTTCTCCATTTTGCAGAATCATGGCTTTGGTTCTAAATGGATTTCTTGGATGAGATGGTGTGTGTCATCTTCCCATTTGGATGTGCTGGTGAATGGTTTTTCAACTGAGAGATTCAAGCCTTCAAAGGGCTTAAGACAAAGAGACTCTCTTTCCCCATTCTTATTTTTGTTGGTGGTGGAAATACTTTCTAAGCTTCTTAATGATGCGGTGGAAAGAAATCAATTTTCTGGTTTCAAAGTGGCTGATAATGGTCTATGATATCTCATCTGCAGTTTGCCGACGATACATTAATCTTCTTAGATGCAAGTGTAGATCAGGTAAGAAGATTGCTAATTATTTTAGCTATTTTTGAGAATCTGACAGGATTGAAGCTGAATTTAGATAAAAGCACTATGATAAGTGTGGGGGCTGATGATATTATTCAGAACTTACAAGGGAGTTGGGTTGTAAAACTGAAAAACTTCTTTTCAAGTATTTGGGCATGCCTATGGGAGCACCGTGGAGTGGTACTTCTATTTGGGAAACTATTCTTGAAAGAATGAAGATTAAGCTTGCTAGTTGGAAGAAAAAAAATTCTCTCAAAAGCAGGAAGATTGGTCTTGATAAAATGTATTTTGGCCAGCCTACCTGTGTATTATCTGTTTCTTTTTCATTTGCCAGTTAGTGTTGAAAAGAAGATGATTAAGTTGATGAGGAAATTTTTATGGGGTGTTGTAGAGGGAAGAAGGAATATGGCATGAGTAGCATGGACAACTGTTTGCACTCATAAAACCTGTGGAGGTTTGGGAGTTAGGAATCTGAGAGTGGTAAAAAAATCTCTTTTGTCTAAATAGGTGTGGAGATATACGAAGCAAAAGGGATCTTTATGGAGGAGGATTGCTCAGCAGAAGTCTAAAGATAAAGAAACTATTTTAATGCCTATCACTGATAATAATACTCAAGGCAGAAGTGTTTGGAAGAATATGGTTGATTTGGTTCCGGCCATGCAGCAGCATGCTGAGTTTAGATTGGGTGATGGTAAATTCATAAGATTCTGGAAGAATAGATGGGTTGATAGGGGTAGCTTAAAAGATCGCTTTCCGGTTTTCTATAGGGCTTGTAGGAACAAACAAGCTACAATAGTAGAAATGATTCATGAAGGGGAATGGGTTTGCGATTTTCTTACCACTTAAATGCAAATGAGAGGCTTGAATGTGACTTACTTAGACGTGATTTAAGAACAGTTCCAGTACTAACTGAAGGAGAAGAAGATGAGGTGGCTATTTTGGGTGATTTTAGTAGCAAGAAATGTTATGATGCAATAGATGGCGATATGGTTGCTTGGGACTTCAGTAAGTATCTGTGGAAGAATGATATTCCTCAAAAATTCAGTTTTTTGGTATGGGCAATCTTTCACAATTCACTGCCAACTAAAGAAATGCTGAGAAGAAGAGGTATGCAACTTGACACTGTTAATTATGTGTTTTGTGACAATGCTACTAAAAGTGCTGCTCACTTGTTTATGCATTGCACATACTCTTTTCAAATTTGGGATTACTTCCTCAAGGCTTTTCGAATTGCTTGGCCGTTACTGGAGAATATATTACAACTGTTTACAGCATGGGGGAATAATGTTCCTCATGGCAGAGGTAAGGAAGTATATAATTTACTCTCATATGCTATTTTCTGGATTGTCCGGAAAGAAAGGAATAATGGAGTATTTAGGGGAATGCAAAAATCAGTGATGGAGAGGGTGGATTTGATCAAACAGGAACTTGTCTTATGGAATTGTGACAAGGATACTTTCAGTTTCATTGATATAAGCTATGTTTACAGTAATTGGGAGATGCTAATGTCTATGTAATAGCTCTCCCCTCGTCTTTTTTGTTTGCTCTTTTTCTTTAAAATAACCATGTTCTTCAAAAAAAAAAAAAAAATATGGTAATGGATATTGAAAGAATCCTATTTTAGGGGTTGATGATTCCATTTGAGGGACTGCTATAATAGGACAAAAAAGGCCATTAGATAGTAATTTCAAAACCCCCATATCTAGATATTTTTCATAATGGCTAAACTGCCCTCATTTAGTTAGTGTTGATAATCTAATTGAAATAGCTAATGATGATTAATTAGTTTCTATTCTATATTTATGAAAAATTAAATCAGATTCATTGAGTTTCTTTTAGAGGGAAAAAAAGCGGAGAGGAGAAAAAAGAAAAACTTTGGTGATTTTTTTTTAAACCCTAGGTTTTGATTCACTCAACCAAAATGAGTGATTCCGGTGGCAAATTTGAGATGGGTGAATATTTATATGACCATGTATAACTCTAACTTAGATCTAATTAGCTTTTTGTTCCTCAAAATTATCTACAATACATAAAAAGATCAAAACTTTTAGATTTTCAGAGAGATACGGTTGGTGTTTTTCACGTAACCAACCGTAAGTGTGAGTTACAGTTCGTAATTGATGAACTACCAACCGTAACTGGTTGAATTTTTGGAAAATCCAATCATAAAACCAGTTACGGTTGGTGTTAGTCTTCTCGAGATGAACCGTAATTTAGTTACGGTTGATTTGTTCGTAACCATTATTCCAACTGTAACCAATTACGGTTTGTAAATAGAGTATCGAGACCAACCGTAACTAGTTTACAATTGGTATATCAACCAAAGTTTTGAACCGTAAAATTCTTTTTGAGAACAAAGTTTAGGGAAATTCTACGGTTGGTAATGGTGGTAAAACTACAAATCGTAACTAAACTACGGATGATAGGTATTAGCCGTAGAATTTTTCTGAGACATACAGGAAGATTTACGGTTCGTAATGGTTCGTACGGTTCTTTCTTAGATTTTCTCATCTACTGTTCGTAGTTCATCACTTACAAACCGTAACCGCATCAAAAATTAAAATTACGGTTGGTAATTGAACAATAACCAACCGTAACACACATGAAACCCTAATTTTTTATCTTCAATTTTCATCTCCAACACTAATTTGCAATTGAAATTTAAATTTTCAAACCTAAATCGAACACAAAATAAACAAAACCCTAAGTGGGTTTCTCAAAACATATCTCACATAAGTCATTCCCGTTAATATTTTCGGTGAATTAGGGATTTGAAATTGTAGTTCTTCAACTAACGGAGGATGTGGTTGATTATAATCACTATAATCTCTATCAACATTCTTCTTCCGTATCTTTGATATAGATATCAATCGACGATTATAAAGTTTTTCTAATCGCTAATTAATTGAAGCTGATGGGGAAAAAATGATGGAAGAGAGGTTACGGCCGATGGAGAAGAGAAGAGGAAAGAAGAAGAAAGAAAACAGATTTTCAATTTAGCTTTGATTAAGGTTAAAAAGTGGGGAAGGCAATTTAGATATTTTAAAGGCCATTAGGACATCCCCTAACCAACTAGATAGACATTACTATCACATATAAGTCCCTCCAATGGAAAGCTCAGCCCCTGTAACAACTTTCTATGGAAGTGACTAAATATAACCCATATTAAGACTAATTACAACCCTTCTTTTAAATTCTAATATTTGTAGACTTAATTAAGGTGGGTAATTAAAACCCCCTTCATCATCTTCTTCCTGACATTTACAAAGAGGGAAAACAGGTAAAAAAAATTAGTGCCCAGTACATATCATGAAGTTTCTTCATTTTTTTATTTTATTTTTTGTTTTAGGTTTGATTCGTATGGACTATGGAGAGATCTCTATCTGAGCCGATAAGTAAGTTTCTTCCCTTTTTACAACAAAGATATGGCTCCTAGTTCCTTCCGATGGAAAAGAAAAATTGTGAAAGTAACATTGGTTGATTATCTTATCATTGGATTAATGAATAATTCAATTAATAAACGATTCACCAGTTTATTCACGTTTTGAAAGTTCGATCAAAAGTGAACTGATACGATCAGTGACCATAAGTGACTACTATCAAGAATCTCAGTAATTATTGTATTAGATTAATAATAAATAAATAGAATGCATTTTCCTGTGTCAATCTTTCAGTAACACAAAAACGTCGTTGCCAAAAAGTCGTTCGTACCTCTCTCCTCCCAACGGCTCTATTCCTTCATCCTTCTTCCAACAAATTTCTTCCTCTTCTTCCTCTTCTTCTTCTATTCCTTCCGATTTAATGTTAGTTGAGTAATCCCCCCATCTGGATTTCGATCCCAAGCCAGATGGGGATCCAAGAAATGGATAAATAGTATATGAATCTGCCAAGCCTCAATTTTTTCGATCAATTTCTTTAGAAAGGGAATCCGAGACCTATTGATTGCATTCTCCTCATTAGATTTATTGACTCGTTTTAACTGATAATATCTCTAAAACCTATGCATTCTATCATGCATCTCAATCATAATTCATTATGCATTCCATTTAGAAAGCATCTCTTGGTTATTTCTTAATAATAAAATATTTATACTTCTCATTAGATTTCTTGTCTCTCTTATCTGATAAGATATCTTAAACCTTTTCACTCTATCATGTATCTCAATCAGAATCATTGTGCATTCCAGTTAGAACGCATAGCTTTGTTATCTTTTATCTAAGTTTGTTCCTTAGAATATCTCTCAGCAGTTAGCTTTGAAGCGTGACCATAGTTTATAGTATTTATATTTGTACTACTTTATTGTCTTAATCCTTGTTTTAGATGGTATTCTTACAGATCTTCCCTTTATTGCCGTTAGATTACTACCACAACTTCATTTCTTTTTTTCGACTGTAATTTCAGTTTAGGGTTGGTATTAGCTCCAACGGTGTGTTTAAAAATCTAAATTCATTAAAGTTTGAAAAGCAGTAACATCAAGGAGGCCATTAAACAAACTAAGGAAATAACAAAACTAGAATAGTAATTAGAAACCCATAGGAACTGCTAGACTAATCCCATTAGAGGTATAACAATAAAAGTGACTGACTCTTCTTCTTAGAGACTGCTTCTTTACCATTTCTTCTTCATTCCTCTTCATCGGAATCTTCCACCACTATCATCCCTTCCCCCTGAACCTGTTGATAGATAGATGACTTCTCGTGCGCATAAGCATAATCCATTCCCGGTGGGTATTCAGATAAGAAATAATTGGCAGTCACCGGAACTCTGTTAGCCAATCTTTCTTGAATCTGCTTGATAGTTTCTTTCCCCAACCTTTCTTTCTCCTATTTGCTTAAGTTGCACAAAGCCAAACGTTGGGATTGAGCATGATACATAAAAGTCTCACGTTGAAAGGTCAAGCACCGATAATACTGCATCCGATGAAGCTGTCCTTCTTGACAGCGCATAACCTTAGTTGATGAAACCTGAGCCCCTAATGGAATCCTAAAGTGATTGCAAGCCATCCTTTACCCAATGCTTTCTGATGATTTATCTTATTTTTCTCTATGATGAAATGATGCTGGTTTGAGGCCTTTATAACTTCATTATTTTCTCGAGTCTTCCTTAGCATTAATTTCCCCTCTTTTCTTTTACGTTTCTTTTATGTTTTCAGACGTCTCATCTTCTTGTGTTCTTCGTCTTCCCTGCAGTTCTTGATTAGTGGAAATCTAGCATTTATACGAAACATATTAATCTAGAAAATGCATAGCTATCCTACTGATATAGATCTCTATAAGGCTTATCCTCTATACGTGTAGTTTTGTCCAAATTAATTGCTATTATAATACCTAGTAACTAGACTGATAGCTTTATCTCTTTACCTACCCCTAGTTAGCGTTTAAATCTAGTCAAAATGCTGGGCATTTAATCTCTACTATGGTTAATTGTTTTTATGCGGCTCCATGTCTCTGCTTGAGGAGTCATTCTCTTGTCAAATCTTATACATTTATTGTGACTGACACTTCTTTCTGATAGATTATCCTTTGCTTTTTGTTGTCGATTTATGATTGGTCGAGGTTTACTCAAATTTGAATTTGATTTTTCATTTCTTTAAGGTTAGTAGTTCGAAAAAGTTCTCTCATGGACTGATTCAGATAGTCTATTTATTTCATAACTTATTTACAAACGCTCATCTTCAATGTTCCTGTTATTCTCTTCCTCTCTGCTGCATTTCTATTATTTCTTCTGGTTCAATCTTCTGCTTCTCTTTCTTATTCATTATGAGTAACCTTAACTTATACAAGCACCTTAGTGGTCTCTCTGTAGCTCAACGTAATGCAAACTACATGAATGTAGGCTTATTACCAACACCTCCTGTTTTAATGCGTGATTATGGCATAAAGGAAAATAGCATTCTAGCTAGAATTTTTTCAACTGAGTTTTACTCTACTGAATACATTAGAGGAGTATTACGTCATTTATGGGGTACTAATATCTGTTTTCAGGTTCGAGAAACTGATCCAAATCTATTCATTCTCACTTTCTGTACGGCAGAAGACTTAAAATGGATAGCATTGAATGGGCTGTGGTACCCTTATGGCAATGTTTTCTCTGCTACTTCGGTCTTTTCTGGTATGAACATAACAACAGTAGCAGTTAAATAAATCCCACTTTGGGCTAGCATATCCAATACCAGGTATGAGCACGGATTTGGAGAAAGACTAGGTTTAATCGCAAGTAGGGTAGGTACGGTTAGTCAAGTGTGCAAAGGAAGTGTCTCATTTGATAGTACTCCAAGAGTTTTAGTTTGGGTCAATATTGAAAAACCGCTAGTAATGAAGTTGCTAGTAAAAGTGGCAAACTATCCAGTTAGAGAAATCATTTTCACCTACCACAACCTTCCTTCTAGATTCTGCTCCCATTGCTTTCGATTTGGTCACAAGATTAATCAATGTGCTATCCTACAAAACAGACCTCTAGAGGACATTTATGATATCTCGATGTCATCTCCAGGTTCAGCGGATGATATCTTTTGCCTAGATAATACTCCTATCCAGATCTGGAAACCTAAGGATAACACTGATGTTCATGGAAAGATGGAATCAGTTGAACATTACTTAGCTATACCAGGAAATAGGGAAACTTTGTATGAGCTTTATAGAGAAGAACATCCAATGGTTGAGTAGCCTAGTATCATTCCTCCTGTTGCTGAGCGTCCTTATGAGGTGTTGGGACCGGTGTATTACGATGAAGATATTCCGTTAGCTTCTAACTCCATTCTAGGAAAAAGAACGTTCCCTTTCAATCTGCCTGAAAATTTTATTCCTCTGCATGTTTCGAGTGATGAATCGTTCAGATTGGCCAACTCGGAGACTCACCGAGTTATCAACTCTATGGAACCGATTGAAGATAACCCGGAACAAGTAGAGAGCAAGTCCATATTCCAGTTCCTTTGAATAATCTTAACCTTGCACAAGAACCTAACCTGGTTAACAGAAGATTGTCTTTCTCTTCTTCTCCATTCGAAAACGCGCAGGAGAATTTGGTCTCTCCAAATTCTTCTGAATCAATTTCTTCGTGCATTCCTGCATCTCATGATAGTATTAATTATCCTAGTCTGCATCCATTGCATGTTTATCTGCATCCCCCAAAACTCAGCCTAAATTAGCTTTTAAACTATCAGTCCCGGATTTTCCCTCTTCTTCTTCATCCAAAGGTCTCTGTATCTTGGCTTCAGATATGGATGATCTCCTTCAGATTGATCAATATGGC
This sequence comes from Papaver atlanticum, assembly GCA_023531105.1. NCBI lineage: Eukaryota > Viridiplantae > Streptophyta > Magnoliopsida > Ranunculales > Papaveraceae > Papaver > Papaver atlanticum. Next base: position 7,422,008 of record JAJJMB010011222.1, on the reverse strand, counting down.
TCTAATCTAAAGGAGCAAACTCAGGCAGCAGATAGCTATTTACCAGTTCCTTTCAATTTGGAATCCCCATCTAAGCAAAAGGTTGAAATTCAGGTAACCCTAAACTCTATCATTTCTCTTGTGAATCTTAATTACTGCTTAATTTAGATTGAATTAATTTTCTTGAATTGTTTTGCTTGCATTTTTCCTTGACTCTAGACTAAACTAGGATTCTATCTTACTTAATTTTGCTTGATTAGACTGACCTGTGTTTTAGTAGAAACTATGAAAATTATTGCTTGGAATGTTCAGGGCTGTGGTAACCCTTTCATTCAAAACCATCTAAACCAATTGATTACTGTAGATAAACCTGAAATTTTGTTTCTCTCTAAAACAAAATCTCAGAAAAAACTAGTTAAAGACCTTCTCAAAAACTATCCAAATACACATATTGTAGACCCTATAGGACTAGCAGGAGGCCTTGCAATAGCATGGGTTGATGGATTCTCCTTTGAAATTGTTCACTGGAGCACTAATATGATCAATATCCTTGTACAAACTAATTCTGAATCTCAGAAATGGTTGCTAACTTGTTTTTATGGAAGTCCTTATCCTGCTAATAGAAATATAGCTTGGGACTTCCTCACTGAAATATCTGAACAAATAGATAAACAATCAATGCCTTGGATTCTCTTAGGAGACCTCAATATGATTTTCTGTAAGGAAGACAAAATAGGGGGGTTACCATTTAAAAAATCAGATTGTGAATACTATCAAAATATACTTAGCAAGGCAGGTCTTTTAGATTTAGGTTTTAAAGGTTATGAGTATACCTGGAATAATCATAGAGAGGATGCTGCTAATATACAAGAGAGATTAGATAGAGCAGTAGCCAATGTAGAATTGAGTACCCAATTCCCTAATGCTGAGCTTACACACTTAGTGGGTGCTGGCTCAGATCATTGTCCTATAGCCTTGAACTTAGATACTAACTTCATCAAACTAGAATACACTTTCAAATTCTATAACACATGGCAAAAGGAAAGCTCTTGTGTGCAGACTATTAAAAAATCCTGGAATCATGTTATTAGAGATAATCCTACTAACTCCCTTATACTGAATCTTGAAAATCTTCAAACTAACCTAACTTTTTGGAAGAAGAATATCTTTGGTCTTCCCTCTAAACAAATAAATAATACCTTAAGCCAAATAGATATCTTGAATAAATCTAGTCATGTATACAAAAAAGAAGATAAGATTAAGGAGAAACTGTATCAATTAGAGAAACTCTATGATGTCCAAGAAGCAATAGAAAAACAACAATCTAGAGACAATTTAGTGCATCTAGGTGAAAAAAAATACTAAATTTTTTCATTCTAAAACATTGAAAAGAAGAAAATGGAACAATATAGAATGTCTGAGACAGAGTAATAATGTATTAACTTTTAAAAGACATGAAATTCAAAAAACCCTTTCGGACTATTTTCTGAATCTTTTCTCTGCTCCTTATCCTCCTCATTCTCTTAATCCTCTCTTATTCCAAAATATCTCTTTGTCTTTCTCTAGAAGAAAATGTTGTCCTTAGCTCTATCCCTACTGCTAAGGAAATTTGGTTAGTTATTAAAAAACTAAAACCAAATAAATCTCCGGGACCGGATGGCTTCCCAGCTAGTTTCTTCAAACTCAACTGGGAAACAGTAGGAGAAAAAGTGATCTCTGCTATCCAGCATTTCTTTGAATCAGGGGAGCTTCATCCTGAATTCAACAAAACATTCCTTTTCCTTATTCCTAAAAGTAGGCACCCCAAAGACCCTAGTGGGTTTAGACCCATAGGCCTTTGCAATACTATTTATAAAATAATAGCTAAAATCCTAGCTAATAGGATGAAACCTCTCCTAAACACCTTAATATCCCCTTTCCAGGCAGCCTTTCTTTCTAAAAGGCAAATCTCTGACAATATTGTTATTGCTCAAGAGCTAATTCATTCCTTTAAGAAGAAGAAGGTGAAACATGCTGGAATGGGAATAAAAAATGATATGTCTAAGGCTTTTGACAGAGTAGACTGGGACTTTCTGATTACTGCAATGAAGGCATTTGGTTTTGACAACAAATTTTGTAACCTTATCCTTCAATGCATATCTACCTCATCCATTGCAGTCTTACTCAATGGATGCCCTGGTAGTTATTTCAAACCTTCTAGGGGTCTTAGGCAAGGGGACCTCCTTTCCCCTTATCTGTTCATAATTTGTATGGAGATCTTTTCCAGATTACTCCTTTCTGGTGAAACAGAAAAGTTAATAAATGGTATTAAAATATCTCCTAAGAACATCCCTATTTCACACCTTTTTTTTGCTGATGACTGTCTTATCTTTATTAAAGCTGATCTTAAAGAATGTCATAACATTCTAGCTTTGATTGACTCTTTTAGTAAAGCCTCATGACAGTTAATAAATTTTGAAAAATCAGGGGTTTTCTTCAGCAAAAAAGTCCAACCCAAGCATCAAAGAATGATTAATAAGTTATTGAAAAAAAAATAGATCTTAAAGACTCTTACTTAGGAACTCCTGTTTTTATAAATAAAGCAAAGATAAAACTCTTTGAAGGAATTATTGAAAAAATGGAACACAAAGTTCAAGGATGGATAGGTAAATTACTAGCTCAGGCTAGTAAAATGGTTCTTAATAAAGCAACTTTGGCTAGCATGGCTAGCTATCAAATGAGTTGCTTCATTTTACCAAAGAAAATAACAAAAAAAAAAAAATCCCTGCAAAGAGACTTCTGGTGGGGTAAGGAGACTAACTACAAAGGTTATTACCCAAAATCTTATTCTTGTCTTTGTAAACCTATAAGCAAGGGGGGTTTAGGATTTAGAAATGCTCATAAGTTCAATCTAGCGATGATAACAAAATTAGCTTGGAGACTGTTAACTGAGCCATAAGCCCTTTGGGTGACACAACTTAATCCTAGATATTTCAGAAAATCTTCAGCTTTCAAAGCAAAAACTCCATCTACAAGTTCATGGATTTGGAAGTGCATAAGTAAAGGTATTCATCTAGTTGAGCAAAACAGTATATGGGAAATTGGAAATGGCAATAGTACCAACATATGGGAGGATAGATGGATACCCAACTTGGAAGTCAATCTTAGTACCTTTAAAACTACTACTAACTCTCACTTAACACTTGTGAAGGATCTCATTGATCCAATCACCAAGAAGTGGAACTCTCCTCTAATCTGTGAAATGTTTCCAGAACACATTGCTAAGAACATCAGCAACATTAGAATAGCCATAAACAAACCAGACACTCTCAGATGGCTTCTTACCAACTCAGGCATTTTCACTGTTAAGTCTATGTATAACAAACTCAATGAAAGAAAAGTGAACCACTATAATTTAGGACAACCTGACTCTTTTTGAAAAAAATTATGGAGCATTAATGTGTCTCAAAGAATTAAAAAATTTGCTTGGAAGTGTTTACAAAATGCTATCTCTACTAATCTGAAATTATCTAAATTTATGAAGGATATTCATCCTAACTGCTCCTTTGGTTGTCAAGAGCATGAATCCATAGAACATCTGCTGCTTTCTTGTCCCTTTGCCAAGGCTTTTTGTGCTGCTGAGCCATACTCTGTTGAACTAAACTTTGACAATACTATTACCTTCTTAGATATTTGCAAGGAATGGTTAGGAAAAAAGGACCCAATTATACCCATAGAAATCATACTGACTAAAGTTTGGTTCATTTGGAAGGAGCGATGCAATAGAGCATTTGAAACACAACAAAAAACTAGTTCCCAATTAGCCCTAGAAATACAAAGATTTCTAGACTTCTGGTATAAGGATACCCTTCTAGAAAACTCTCAACGGATAGAATTGTAACTCCAAAATGGTTACCTCCTAAGAGAACACAAAAGAAACTTAATATTGATGTTGCTTGGATTACTAAAGATATGCCTGCAGGTTTCTCATTAATCCTAAGGAATGATGCAGGCAAGTTTGAACAAGGCAGAGCAGGTCCAGTCACAGCTTCTACCAGAAGAAGCGGAATCTCTAGGACTGCTGAAAGGAGCTAAATGGGCGACAGAAAGAAGGCTAACAAACTTCAGTGTGGAAGGAGATTGCAAGAACCTGTTTGACTATTTGAATGGGATGCCTTCTCAAATCTCCTGGAAGAATCAAGTTATTATGGATGAAGTAAAAAGAGATTTTTATTGTTGTCAAAACTTTTTGGGTTTTTTCTATATTCCTAGAACTGCTAACAATGTGGCAGATACTCTTGCAAAAGAGGCAAAAACTTTCTCTAACTCTGTTGATTGGATCAGGGATCCACCTATTTGTATATTGCAAAGTTTAGAAGTAGATACATCTAATGCAAGGGATGAACATCCTATCCGGCATTAGAAAGCTCTACTATCAATGATGTAAGGGTTACTAACTCCCTAAGTTAGTCTTTTGAATGCAGTTGAACTTACAAAAAAAAAAAGATTAATAATAAATATAACTGCATTTAAATTAATCTTAAATAACTATTATAGGAATTCCAAAATGACAATATAATCATGTTTTGAAAGTAACATCGGTTGATTATCTTATCATTGGATTAATGAATAATTCAATTAATAAACGATTCACCAGTTTATTCACGTTTTGAAAGTTCGATCAAAAGTGAACTGATACGATCAGTGACCATAAGTGACTACTATCAAGAATCTCAGTAATTATTGTATTAGATTAATAATAAATATATCTGCATTTAAATTAATCTTAAATAACTATTATAGGAATTCCAAAATGACAATATAATCATGTGATTGATCTTCGCGAACAGAATGAGGAAAAAAAAAGGTTAAGTTACAGGGAAGATGGAGGAGGTTTTAGACACCCACATGAGATAGGTTTACAATATTTAGGGATTTTAATTTATGGTTGCATTTAAACTAAACGGGGGTTTTATTTAATCACTGCCCTTTCTATTGTAACGAACACACCATTACAAGTGTTTTTATGGTAATAATGGATATAAAAACATCCATATCTACTGGAGTGTAGTGTAGTCGTCTCCATATACAACTACAAGGGACCGAAGGGTATGGACTTCTACAATGCGGTTAGTTGGCCTTGCTTGCAACCACATGTTTGTTACAACTTACAATGCCAAATCCAAATCCAAATTCAAATCCAAAGTCTTTTCCAGTAGCAAGTACCGGGTCGATTAGAGAATATCTCACAAAAATATAACATAGTTTTTACGCCGGCCTGTCAGAGCCTTGCACAACTTGCACTACGGCAAGCAAAATACTTGACGCTACCCGCGCCGTGATTGTTTATGGACCAGATGATAAGTAATCACCGTTTTTATGGGATTACAAATTCTCGACCATTAATGCAGATATGCTTACACGTGTAATTATAAAATGCATGGATGATCGGTTACATTTCCCTTTTTTAAGGGGTCATTCCCTTATATCACTGGAGCACGTCATGGTCCTAAAAACTTCGGGATACTGCAACTTCTTTATTCCATCCTAATCGATGGCAGTCCAAGTGGCTAGTTCTGATCCTTCTTATTTATGTTGTGATTTTATGGTAAGTTGTTTTGTGAATCTCATTGCATTAATGTCCAGTTGAAATTTTTGAAATGGTATTGGCGATTGAAACGATAAAATCAAACTCTAATAATAGTATCTTTTTTTATTAATAAGACAAGTTGAATAATCTCAATTAGTTACCAGAATCTAAGCAATAAATCATGCTATAAATTGGAATATTTTATTAATTAGTTTTCTGTATAAATACAATCACCCATGAGCCCCAATATTCATCGTCTAAATTCTAAACCTCTCTCCAGACGAAAACTGAATATATTTCAGAGCTTACTTCGATGGACAGGTTTTCACATATGAAGCTTGGATCATCTTCAGTTTCTCTAGTGATGAGTCTCTTAATCATATCCATGTCCTTGTTAAGTCACATCTCTCAAGCCTCACCCACACCCAGATATTTTAAAAAGGCTTTAGAAAGGCACAATCTTGCTCGGGCTGCGGTAGGTGTTGCTCCCCTTGAATGGAGTGATAGGATTGCAGCTTATGCAAGAAGGTGGGCTGATAAAAGAACAGCCGACTGCAGACCTCTCCACTCTACGGGAGGATACTACGGTGAGAATCTTGCATTGGGTCCTTGGGGCGGGCCATTCCTTGTAGCAGATGCCGTAAATATGTGGGTAGGAGAGAAGAAATATTACGACCATGAAACGAACTCATGTCATGCGCCGCCGGGTGAATCGTGTGGGCATTACATGGCAGTCGTCTGTCGGAGGTCTACTCATGTTGGTTGTGCTAAAAGGATTTGTGATAATGGTGGTGTTTTTATCATTTGCGACTATGGTCCTCCGGGCAGATTAGATGAACCTCCATATTAGAAATTAACTAGAGTACTGAATTAGGATTTTGGAAGATCTTTGATATCTTGTTCATTAAGTATGCTCAATTTTTAGGACAGACGAAGATTTTATTTAGGATTGTAATAAAACTTTTCAATGAGTACTATCGCGATTGTGATATGAGATTTCTTTAGACTTTTCATTTCTGTTCTTTTTCATTTTTGAAAAGAAGACAATATATTAGAGAAGGATGAAATCTAATCCTCTGATACAGGCTCAAGAATTGGTTCCATAAAGCAGGGTTTCGTTAGCTTGTTTCGTATCGAGAAGATTAGCATTACTAGAAACATACACACGATTTCATTTCCGTTTTTTTTTATCGATCAAAGAGAATAGATTAGTGACTATGATCGAGAGTCCGGTAGACATTGATCGGATTTAAAAGAATCTTATATATGTGTCACGCCGGAATAGCTTGTTCAAAACCAATATCACAAAATCTGAGTTTATTTTTGTGGGTCCCATCCGATTTTCATAGCACAACGAGTCACTAATACACTAAACGATCCGATTCTTCACCATCACTAGCCTAGCTCATTTTATCAACAAACCTCTTTTTCTAGTAAGATCCAAATATCCTCCAGCAGTAACTCATTCAAATTTGGCGTGATTAATTACTGACGCTAATTTGCCCCGTCCATTCTGTTACCATGCACATTACGTACCACCCACAAACCTCGGCTTTTCTCTAGTCCTTCATCTAATTTACTAAAAAGCACCACTGCCGCTGGTACCGAAAATACAAAGATAACACATCTATGAGGTTGTATATTGCCGCTCACATAATTGTAAGTTTCACTTTTGGTGTTTTGGTTCAGTAATCACCGACCCAATTGTATAGAGTGGCTGGTGTTGGGAGTCTTGGGACTACCCGGTTCGTTTTTGATTGCTTTGAAGTTTGAACCTTTGGTTATTCTTGGTTCCAATGCTTCGAACGACGAAACGAGTCTACCAGTGCATGCAAATTTGATCACATTAGTATTTGATATATAAGCACGAAAAATTCATGGGTTAAACGTACCTGCAGAGGTACATGTAAATAGATACTGGGTAATAAACTCCCATGATCATGACCGAAAACTAGACTAAGTATCCATGGTGCTAATGAAAGATGGTAATATATCCATGACTTGAGGTTATATTTATCAAAGAAAATAAATGTATCGTGGCTTCTAGCTGGCAGAGTAGTTCGCCAAAACTAGAAAAAGAGAAACTGAGGTTCGTTTTCTTATTCCCCTTTATCTTTTTCCTGTGGGCGACGGAAGTTTCCAAGAGATTAACAAATTTTGCACGGATGGACCTAACTTCGGATACTACAAATGATCAATAGCGATAGGCACTACTATCTAAATAGCTAAAAATTGCAATAGAAAAAAGTTGAGTTCATTGAATAAAAGCAAACCCAACACTTGGCAGGGCACAAATCAAATGATCAAGGGGGATACGGCTCGACTTGCTTAATTTGTGAATTAGATTCTATTAATTTTCACCATAGTGGGATTGCCTAATGCCTATAGTCAACAAGATTGTTGGATGCATTTAATGATAGCGCGGAAAGATGTAAAATGAAGGTGGAGGGAATGTCTATATTAACTGCTCAAGTAGTATTCCATATGAGAACTTGCAGCGGTAATAGCTAAGAGATCTAAGAGGGGAAGAAGAAAAAGAAGAAAAATGAGTAGCAGAATTCCTTGTCATCTTCTTTTCATACTTGTTTCGTTCATGGTGTTCATAACCATCATACTGTATGGTGGAACATTCTCGTCATTCCTTTCCACTCCTGATCCTTCTGATCATAGCATAGGTGATAGACCTTGTGTTGTCGTACCTGATTTCTTAGCTCCGGACAAAGTTGACGTGAACGACATATACCATTCTTTTGTGGCGCGAGTTGCAGTAAATGAGTATAACAAGAAGATGAATGCTAGCTTAAGGTTGCACCGTGTTGTTCATTCAAAAATCAAAACCAGACCTCACATGATGGATTGTCATTTTGTTTTTAGAAGCCTACGACGAAGAAACAAGCAGCAATTATCAGGTTCATATGCAGGCATGGTGGACGGGTAATTATAAAATTCCTCTTTTGAAGATCGTATCTTTCAAAAAATTAACTGAACATCATGGACCTTTGAGTTCTATTGACGGTTAGTCATCTTGTTGCTCTCTCTTTTTGTGGTGCATCTATGGGATTTCATGATACTTTTGTCTCGCAGCTGATAAGTACGTACCCCCTAGAAATGCTTCAAGCTTTGCTGTAACTTTTTTTTCGTTCTGTTGCAATTAGTTCTCGTTTATATTTCAGTGACTTGGATATGAAATTATGCCGATATGGTTTGCCATCATCTTAATGTTCATTTTCAAACAATTATATCCACATATTTTAAATAATCTCTCATTCAAGTCAATATATGATCTGTATGAATAATTTTCAAACAAATATATCCATGAGGAATATTAAATGGTGTGAGGATTTGAGATAGTTGACGAATCCCTGATAAAATCAAGTGGATTGGCGCCGGAAGAAGAATCTACACCCTGAACCAGAAAGAGTACTTCATCTGCTCGGCCAGCAACCTTGATCATAAGGTCAATTCAAAATATTAAAGTTTGTGTAATCAAATTCAATACACTACACTCCTTGCAGGTAGTAGTGCAGCTATAGTGACCAAGCTAGCAATCAAAATATATATAGCTAAGGGCGGAGCCAGAACTTTAAGAGAGGGGGTGCAACAAAGACAAATACACGACAAAAACCATAATAGAGGTTGATAGCAACTAAATTACTGCACACAAGGTGCAACCTCAACCAACAAAAGGTCTTGGATGGGGATGTACTTCATTTTGCTCTACAGATACAAATGTCAAAGCAAATAGTCATGAAAAGTGAAAGTACACGGTCATGAAAAGTGAAATAAGTGAATTCGAGATGAAAAAGACGAGTTATTTACACTTGGGTAGTGGCATTGGGCTTGGACAGTTGGACTCTTAGGATTTTAGGGGGTGCAAAAATCAAGTGGTTCTTGATTTGAGTTATTTACACTAATTGCACACCCTTGCACTACATTGCCTCCGCCCCTACTTTCCCCGTTTTAACATAGCGAAGTCGTTGTTGGAGAGGCAATTCGTCTCACCCACTTGAAGCGAAAATGATGTTGTCGACGAATTGATCAATTCAACCCGAATTTACGTGCATTGACAATTATATGATATCATGGCACAAATATTGCATATATTCCCTTTCATTTTAATTTATTTATTATAATGTTCTTTTTGTTTATTAGTGTGGAATTAACTAGAACACCGCTGCCACGGTGGGGAGGGCCGACCGAAGAAAAACGAAACAAATAACAATTTCCGCCGGTAGGCATATACTACCTTCGTTTCAGGAAAAGCGATATTTTCATAGTTTCATTTTGCCTAATAATAGGCCAAATTGATAAATTGATCATTTTTCCTGAAACAGAGGGAAATTGAAAAGGTGAAAGTATCTATTTTGCTGAAACGGAGTGAAAGTATCACTTTTCCTGAAACAGAAAATTAGTCGATGCATAAACCAAAATATGGCTGCATAATATGTTATGCATCCTTTGTGGTGGTTTGCATAATGGCTATGCATTGAATTTTCGAAAACTATGCATAAAGTGAAAATATCATTTTTCTTGAAACGGAGGGAGTACATCGTTTTATTAGTTGCAACGAAAATTAGTTACATGCATAAACCAAAATATGGCTACATAAAGTATTATGTATCCTTTGTGGTAATTTGCATAATGGATATACATTTAATTTTCTAAAATTGTGCCTAAAATGGTAAATACCTACAAATTTTTTGTAAAAAGTCTAAATTTGATATTGTTGTTTGTACTCGTTGCGTAGATTTTTTTATTACCTTTCCAACGAGATAAAATTTGTAAAATTCCAAGGCACGGATTTGTAGATATGTTATATTAAAGTTTGATTGCCAATTATACCCCTAAAGAATAGGAAACATAAGGAGTTATAGTAATTGGACTAAAAGAGAGGGATATTTTGGTATTATCAAGTGCACACTACCAAAATCTTTTTATGAAATTGTAAATTTATGTGAGGTTTCAATTTATAAAAAAGTGGTCATAAAAGGGACTCCCTCCCTTCGGGCCCTCCGGTCGGTCAGCCCAATTAAAATCACCGGTTATCCTCTAATGTAGCTAACCTTTATAAAATGCACAACACCTCATACACCTCTATCTTCTTAAATCAAAACCAGAAATATATCTCCTTCACACATGCTTTTCTTGAAATTGAGGTTAATTCGCTTTTAAGTTAGTACATAACTTTTTTTTTAAGCATGCATTTTATTGATAGAAGATTAGGTTATAATTTGACGTGGGTATGTGGTACCCACAGAGTCATGGAAAATAACCTGACTAATACAAACCGGGATTTCCTGGTCCCAAATTTTGGTTGAAAGATTTCCCATTTGACTTCCGTCGGCCTCATGCATGGCCAAGCCACCCGCTGCTTGATTTCCCTCTCTGTAGTTGTGTTGGATAGCAGCTTGCGGAATTTGTTGTATTCTAATCTTTATTTATTTAATCATCTCTGAGATATGCCAAGGAGGATCAGTAGAGGATGTGACAAAGAGCAGAAGGTTTTTTGAGTCTGTCTCGAAGATAACTTTTGGCCATTGCCTTTCTGTTGCTGTTCTGGATGCCAATAGCAGAGCCCAAGTTTCTGCAGTTAAGGCAGTTGTAATTCCCAGAGGTTGGGCTAAAGCCGCAATTGTTCGCGCTTCAGAGTCCCTGCAAATGAAACCGGCACCTGCGAAACCTGGATGCCCCCTGGCTGCCCCCATCCGTGTTAATCTTAATACAATCCAAGTTTGGTATGGACCATCCTACCGAAATTGTCGAAATCCTTTTGGAATTTCTTGACTAGTTAAGAACCAGTGAATCTCCTGGTAACACTAGAGGTAAGGATTCTATTGCCACGGAATATTCTTGATGTTGTTTTTTCACCCAAGCCAGTATTTCTTCTGATGTTCTTTTCTTTTGGCGGTAAATTAGTTCATTCCTGGCCAGCCATAAGGTCCAGAATAGAAAGCAAACAGAAGAGATGACAGATATTGGTCCTGATTGTTGTAGAATTTGTGAAATGGTTGTTTGTGGCGTTAAAGGACATGTGGGGGTATAGTTGGAGTTTGGTAAGGTTGACAGCTGAGTGAATAAGGTGTTCCAAGATGCAGTCACCGTTGCGTAGTGGATTAGCAAGTGAGTCACTGATTCCTGATTAGCATTGCATCTGGGGAAAATGTCGGAATTAGTCAGATGGATGTGATGTAGGAGAGACAGAGGGTTGGTAGACCCTCATTGATTGCTTTCCACAAGAAAAGCTGAATTTTTAGTGGACACGGTAAGGTCCACAAGAATTTTGTAGGTGGGAGGGGTTTTTGAGTAGGTTGACCTTGGGTTAGACATTTGTATCCTGATGAAGTGGTGTATTTTCCATATTTTGAATGGGGCCAGATTATTTTGTCTTGGGGGCTATCTTGGGGTAGGTGGATGTTTATTATTTTCTGAGTTGTATGATTGGGTAGGGTGCTTAATTTTTCCTGGTTCCAGTTATGAGAGATCGGATCAATGATATTAGCCACTTTTCGGATAGGGGAGCTGGGTCTAGGTTTAAGGAGTGTGGAATCTAGTTGGCTTCTATTGGTGTTGATAACCCATTTCCAATACAATGAAAAATAAATTGTTGCATGGTAGGGACGAGTGATGCTAATTGTCTCCATTGAGCGCTGGTGGAAGACGGTATGGTATTAATACCCTGTAGAATCGGTTGCTGGTTCAGATATTTTTCACTGCATAGACTTCCGCAAATGGAGTTAGGCTGTTCATGTAAATTCCAGATTCTTTTCATGAGAAGTGCCTTGTTATGATCACTGCTTTTCCTTATGCGTAGCCCTCCTTCAAATATTGGTTTTGTTACTTTATCCCAACCAATAGAATGGAGCTTTTTAACTGACGAATCATGTCCCGGAAAAAATTCATCGTGATACGATCTATTTGTTTGTGGACATTGATGGGTAGATTTTGTGTTTGCATGAGGTGGTTTGAGGTGGGGGTTAGGGAGGTTTTAATGAGGACAATTCTTCCAGCTGAAGTCAGACATTTTGTCATCCCCCCTTTAGCTTTTCGAGCTAATCTTTGAAGGAGCAGTGCAAATGTGTGATTAGATGCTCTTCCTTGTTTGAATTGGACTCCAAGATAAATTGGGGGTTTTGATGTGGACGACATATCGAAAATTTGCTGCAGATTACTTATTTCAACTGGATCCAATCTCGGGTGATGAATAATTACTGATTTGGAAGTATTAATTACATGTCCTGCCGAAGTACCGTAAGAGTGAAGCAGGTTCTTGAGGTGGAGATTAATCTGAGCAGAAGCTTCATATGTGATTAGAAGATCATCAGCATACATTAAATGAATAATAGGTGACGTTTTTCTTAAAATGTTAAGTCCTAGAACCAATTTTTGATTTTGTAGGTTTCCCAAATTGGTAGACAGGATTTCCACACAAATTATGAATATATATGAAGATATTGGATCTCCTTGTCTAATACCTCTAGTTGGGCTGATATATCCATGAGGTGTGCCATTTATGTTGATTGAGTATGTAACAGTTGTTACACATAGCATAATGTAATCTATAAAGATTGTTGGAAATCTAAGTTTGGTGAAGGCAGCTTTGATGAATCCCCAATCTAAGTTGTCGTAGACTTTCTGGATATCCATCTTTAGAGCTATTTCGGGTCTTTGGTGAGGCTTGAAGTTCTTATATTGGTGAAATATCTCTCCAGCAATTGTTATTTCATCATGAATTGATCTTAGTGGTACAAAGGCACTTTGAAAAGGGCTTATCAGAAAAGGGAGTAGTGGTCTAATTCGATTAACTAAGATTTTTATAATGATTTTATAAGTGACGTTACAGAGTGTTATGGGTCTGAATTGAGAAGGCTTTGATGGGTGGTCCACTTTGGGTATTAGTGTTAGGTTTGTGTGATTCATGAGTGGATGTATATTAAGATCATTGAAAAAACTGTGAACCATGGCAATCAATTGAGGATGGGTTGTGAGGGGGTCGCTTCTGAATCCTAAATCCATGAATCCCATTTGGTCCATCATTGTGAGGAGAGGTTGACATTGATCATATGTTACTTTCTTCCTTTCTTTTTTTTTCTAATTGATCCAGACGTCATTGAAATCTCCTAGCAAAAGCCATGGAATAGTCGGGTTGATGTTGTGGAAGATTGACGGAAAGTTTTGCCAAAAGTTTCGCCTTATGTCCGGGTGTGGTGGCACATATATACCTGTGCATATCCAGGGCTGTTCAGGGGGTGGAGGCTTTACCAATGCGTGAATGTAGTTTTGTGAATGAAGTAATATTTGAATATTTAGGTTATCCTCCCACATTAGACAAAGGCCTCATCTTCTTCCAATTTTAGGGACAGAAAAGTGATTATGAAACTGTAATGAATGTGTTATGCCCTGCATATGATGATGATTTGCTAAAGTTTCAGAAATGAATACTATACTTGGTTTGTGAAGGGAGACTAGTCCACGTAGGTGTTGTATAGGTATTGGGTGGTTTATTCCCTGACAATTCCAGGCTAGGATAGTCATTATGAGTAAAGGATCATAAATCAAAACGGAAAAGAGGAGGGAGTGAGAGGGTGGGGTAATGTATTGGTGTTGATGTTTATGTTGGTAGAATTAAATTGGGTTTTGCTGACTATAATATGTGACTGTGTGCTCAAAAAGGTTGAGGCCCGATTTTGATGATTTGAGTTAGAATTGAAAGTGTGTGAGAATAAACCGGAAGTTGTATTGTGGGTATAAAATTGGAAAATAGGGTGGAGGATTCAAGAAGATAGCAGTTGTTTTGTTATGATTAAAATTACCCAGGTTCGTGTGAGATTTTGGGAGTAAGGTACGATTAGAAAATATTAGGATTTGTAGACTGCCAAACCTGAGCCGAGAACGGGACCAGAGATAATTGAGAACCAATAAGGGTATAAGCAAATTGCAAAATGATGGATAAAATTAAAAGAAGAGAATTAAGAGTACACGGCTTCTTCAACACGGACCGATCAAAAGGAGATAGAAAAACTATAGAAATAATTCCCTTGTACAAAATTCGCGCGAAAGATTTTCTTAAAAGTTGAGAAAAACTCGGGTAGGGCCAAAGTACTTTTCACTCATGTTTACTAACTTATCACACGTGGTTACTAAAACTCCTACCCACGTATACTACAGGGAGTTTTTCTCCTAACCTACGTAAACTACAAGGAGCTTTTCGAGACAGAACTTTTGTGATTCTCTTCTTCTTCATCTCCGATGAACAGGAAATTGGAATCTCTACATGTCAACTTGTGAATTGCAACCCATAAACTTTCTTTATCTCCATAAAATTGCTAATAAAAATTTATTGCAACCTCTAAATTCCAACTTCAAACAGCCACCATTAAGAATCCAGCAGAAAAACAAAAGACAATCCAAGGAAGAACTAGAAGCCCCACATTCTAAGAAGAAACTCAATTAAGTAACCTAAATTTTATGATCAAATTTGAATCAAGCTAACTGTGTTTTTATCGCAGAAAGTAAACGAGGGAATTAAACTAAAAAACTAATTGGAAAAACACGCCGGGAAAAACATAGGTAACCTAATCCATCATTTGTTGTTAAACCAAACTTACCCAATTGAATACACCAATTTGACTCGGCCCCGTCCGGCCACCAGGCCGGCACCAGAATAGATCTACTCGCGTCTCATGATAATCTTCTGCATCTTTTATTAGTACGTAACTGATCGAGGGATTTCTTTACCTGGTCTATTTTTAACGAATCAAGATACCAATTTGTTCCAGTATAATTCATAGTCATTACCTGTTTTTTTACCAGGGTGGGAGGAGCCGATTGTAAAGATCATATCATCAGCTTGACCTAGCTAGCATCCACTATCATGAGTTTAATATTTTTAACCCTTTCCTTATTAGTCCATATCTCTCGAGCCCAAATTTCACCGGATGAATATCTAGCCCCGCATAATTTAGCTCGCGCCGCTGTTAATGTTACACCTCTAGGATGGGATAGTATAGTTGCTTCATATGCTACTAACTATGCGAAGCAGGGAGCCAATGATTGTGAGGTTGTTCATTCTACTGGTGGACCATATGGTGAGAACCTTGCAATGAGTACATGAGATCTTGCTGCATGGGATGCTGTCAAGGAGGAGAATATCTGCACTACACCCAAGTGGTTTGGAGAAACAATGTCCGTCTAGGGTGTGTGAGTGTGAATTGTACCACCGGTGGTACTTTCGTCATCTGTAATTATGATCCTCCAGGCAACTGGGTAGGACAACGTCCTTATTCGGATCCGGTTATGAAGCATGGCAAGTCAGGCTCCAATACAGGGCCCAAAAACATTTGGGTCCCTAATTTCTCTGTGTGCTTTTTTGTTTTGTTTTTGTTTAGTCACAAATTTTATTAATTAGGAAATACCATTTAGTCCTAGGAATAATATATTAGAGAGAGAGTCTAGTCCAGTTGACTCAGTCAATTGTCTGTTTGGTCCTTTTTGGAAAAATATATTATAGTTTGGTCCTAAAAAAAATAGTTTGGTCCTAGGGTGACGTCATGGATGATGTAATTGTCATTGTGTGGTGATAGAAATATCCTTTTGGGACCACATATATAGAGAAAAAAAACCCTAGAAAATATCTTATTTTCAGATTTACTTTCTCTCTCTTCCTGTTTTCAGATCTAGTTTCTCTCATTTTCTCTCCTTTTTCCATTTTTTTTCCTGCTAGTGATGAAGAAGATGAAGATGATGATGAACGATTCTCTCTTCTCTCCATATTTTTCTATGCTAGTGATGAAGAAGATGAACGATGATGATGATGATGAATACAATGAAATTTTGCGTGTTTTTTTTTTTTATGTTTGTTGCTTTTTTGATGATGAAGACGGTGATGCTAAAGATTCTGCTGCTATTTATAATGATGATGAACCTTTATCATCTTCACATGCTTGGGTAAGTTTCGGATCTACAAAAGAACCTTGAAATCCTTTGATTTCTTCATCTTTTTCTTTTGCTTCATCATCACTTTGGATCTTCTGTTCTTGATTTTCGGATCTGCTGCTGTTGTTGTTCGTGTTGCTGTTGAAGACGATGAAGATGATGAAGATGAGTTGCTGCTGCTGATAAAGAATATGAAGATGAGGAAATTCATTTCTGGAATGAACTCTAGTTTGTGATGAAGATTTTGATGTTTTTTCGTCTGTTGTTGCTGCTGCTGATGGAGACGATGAAGATGAATTGTTGCTGCTGATGAAGAAGATGAAGATGATGAAGTTCATTTCTGGAATGAACTCTGGTTTGTGATGAAGATTTTGATGTTTTTTCGTCTGTTGTTGCTGCTGATGATAGAGACGATGAAGATGAAGAAGATGAAGATGATGAAGTTCATTTCTGGAATGAACTCTGGTTTGTGATGAAGATTTTGATGTTTTTTCGTCTCTGTTGTTTCTTCTGATGATGGAGACGATGAAGATGATGAAGATGAGTTGATGCTGCTGATGAAGAAGATGAAGATGACGAAGTTCATTTATGGAATGAACTCTGGTTTGTGATGAAGATTTTGATGTTTTTTCGTCTCTGTTGTT
>JAJJMB010011222.1:7229907-7404874 GCA_023531105.1 Papaver atlanticum | reverse complement strand
ACTCTGGTTTGTGATGAAGATTTTGATGTTTTTTCGTCTCTGTTGTTGCTGCTGATGATGGAGACGATGATGAAGATGAGTTTCTACTGCTGATAAAGAAGATGAAGATGACGAAGTTCATTTCTGGAATGAACTCTGTTCCTTCTTTCTCTGCTTCTATTGAAGATTTGGGTTCATGTAAAAATTGAACTCTATTTTTAGATCTTGAATTACTAGGTGTTCATGTAAAGAATGAACTCTGTTTTTTTTAGTAGGTGTTCATGTAAAGAATGAACTCGTGTTAAATTACTAGGTGTTTATCTGAAGGAATGAACTCCGCACAAAAAATAAGTAGGAAATTTAGTTTGGTTTTATTAAGTGTTCATTTGAAGGAATGAACCCCGGAGTTCATCGGACAGAATGAACTGCTACAAAAAATAAGTAGGAAATTTAGTTTGGTTTTATTAGGTGTTCATTAAAATGAATGAACTCCGGAGTTCATCAGACAGAATGAACTGCTATAAAAAATAAGTTGAAATTAACACGGAAGGGTACTTTGGTGTATTTAATATTTTTAAATAATTATGGACCAAACAGTAAAGGTATTTTCCCAAATGACCAAACTGACTTGGGACCACCTAAAAAAGGACCAAACGATTATTGTCCTTTTTATTAATCAATAACTAAGAAGATTAAAAAAAAATCAACAGTTAAAGAAGAAGCAAATTAAGAAACAAAAAATAAACTAGCGACTAATTATAACTTGCCGTAAAAAGAAACTCCTTTCACCAATTAATTGTGTAAAATTAATTATATGGATAACAAATTAAATTTTATGATTTTGTAAAATATCTCATCCTGCTTGAATAATTTGTACTTGATTTTGTGAAAGTTAAAGCTCTTGCATGAATCAATATTGTGTGTGTTCCCTGACAACATATACACGTGGATGCTCCCCATGGCCAACATTGGGCACCTCCAGTCTGGTGACATCCTCATCAGTCCTTCAGAATCAATAGGCATCACTATAATTCGGGCTCCTGGAGTAAAGATTTGATTTTATACATGTTTTATATCTTTGGGGGAGGTGTCTGCAAAACAGCGCCATAAGCATTTCTCCTCGTAAACGCAATTGCGGCGTTGTTATTACTCATGAGTTATGACCAAATCAAGATGTAATAACTATCTACATAATTACACAAGATCGCTTTCGCAAACCTACCAACGGTAATCGATTCTCGTTTAAATTGTTTAAGGAATCAAAATTAAACAAAACTTCAATGTTGTCATAGTATGGTACCACATGGAAGTGTTCGACCAAGGTGCACAAACATATGCTAGTCTAAGAGTTGCAGTATTTGCCTAATGATAATAGGAATTCGATTTATAAGATTTGCAGTTGGATCATGGACACTGACCTCCATTAGTGAATTTAAGCAGTAATTTGTCACAATAAACATTTAGGCCAATATCTACCATCTTGTTTAAGTTAAAATATAACAAAAAATCTCGATGCTTACAAAATGGATCTAGGTAGAACAAGAAAACTCTGGTTATTGAATTACAAGTGAAGTAAGATGAGAATTCTAGAATACCAAAACCCTTTCTAAATGGATTATATAACAAAATTAAAATGCCCACGCCCAGAGTTTTGATCGAGACTTCATTTTGAGATATAAAATCCAAACTACTAAGCCTCGCGTCCATGGCCAAACTGATCTACCTGAGGGTCAGTAGTTGGAGGGGGATTTAAAACATTTGAGGAACTGCTTCTCCTTGATAGGACCAGTGGATTGGATGAAGAAGATGCAGCCGTACTGCTTATAAGATATAGTTTGTCGCCTGGTTCTTCAATGATATGAAGATTTTCCAATTTAAACTTGAGAATCTCCGGTTGTTCCAGATTCATTTCCTTGTTGGATACATCCCACCCAAACAGGTCACTGTCGGCTTTCTTAGTCTCAGCTAGTTCCTTGCCTCTCACTTGTGCATCTTCTTGCCTCTTAAGAGATATGTTATATTGAGTGTCAAGTTCAGCATTTCTTCCATCACGTTCTGCTTTGATAAGTGCATCTTCGGGAAGACTCCTCCCGCCTGCGAGATAACGATCACCCACCGATTCTACCGATGGTTCACCGAAAGAAAAGGGTGCTCCTGGAGGAGCAAAAAGAACAGCGGCTGTCTCAGCAGCACATAAGGTGTTTAGTTGGCATGCTTTCTTATATATACCTTCTTTTCGTTTTGTGAAGGTTACTTGTCTGGATGCTTCCCTTTCGATTCTTTTCAACTCAACCTTTCTGCGACCCTGGGTTTTCTTTGCTTTTGGTGCATCCATAGCAAATTAGCAATGGTTTTTTTGTAGACCGATGAAGGAAATGGGAAATGGAATGGTTTTTCTTTAATTTTTCCTTTCGGCTCGATAAAGGGAAAAGTGTTGAATACTCCTTATTTATAGAGTGAACTCCTTCCGCGAATTAAATTTTCGTAATGAAAATATTAATTTTATCTTGCTATATAAACATAACAAATTGAATTCTGCCATTTTTAGTAAAATATCTCATTTCTCTTGAATGTGAATGTTAAGGCTCATGCGTTTTATTTGCCAACAATGAATTAGAATTGTTAATTTTGAAAAGCAAAAATTCGATAAAGTTTGGAATTCGATTTTTTCAATCATGTAGTTAGATATTTCGCTAGCCTACGTTCAGTGACCGTTACTGAGCCAACACTTATCTATGGTGAGCTCTGACCAAACTTCTTATGAAATGATTTATCAAAATTATCATTCATTCTGCAACCTGAAAATGCTTAATTGCCAAAAACCTAAGTCAATTTATATTAATGGTGTGTTTGGTTGTAGAAATTCACAATTTCGAGGGATATATAATTCCATGGGATTACAAATATCGGGAATCATATAAATTTCCCGTGTGTTTGGTAGCAGAGAGAAAATTCCTAGAATTCATAGCATTTTCTTGTTTTAAATCTCATGTACTGTTTGGAAGGATAAAATATGACTTTTAAGATTAAATTCATCCGAAGTTTCCCAACAAATTTTAAAAGGGGTATTCAAAATGGGGGATTTGGTGGAATTATAAATCCCGAGGGAAACGTTTGTTTTTTTTTTTTTTTTTTTTTTAGGGAAAGGTGAATACAAGGGTAACCAAACACTCCAAGGGAATCGTAATTCCACCAAATCCCCTGAACCCATGAATCCCATCTCTAGAGTTCTACATCTAAACCCGCCCTAAATAGTCCATTTTGTCCATATCAACAGTTAATTGTTTATCCAGATCAATATGAGGGTCTCCGTGGTTTCTATCCTTTGTTTTGTTTATGTTGTTTCCATTTAATCCATTTTGTCCATATCAACAGTTAATCGTTTATCCAGATCAATAGGAGGGTTTCCGCGGTTTCCATCTTTTGTTTTGTTTATTTATTTTTTCTTTCCTTGTAATAATATAACTCTTAAAAATTAGTTTAATTTTATGATATACAAAAATCAATCTAGTGCCCAGGTATTATTTAAATAAATTGAACACTCTGGGACGATTCGGCACGCAATAGAGGGGTAGATTAGTACATAAAATAAACAATAGAAACTACTAAATAAAGAAAAAAATTGTACTCAAATAGCAAAATTTAACCCTCTTGCCAAAATTAAAATCAAAAGTCATAAATCGTTACTTATATTTTCTTTTCTGAAAGAACAATATAGTAGTATTTATTATTGTAAAGAGATTTATTTTTTGTTGCTAAGTTACGGTACTTGCACCCACTTTATTTTGTTTACATTTTTTTTTATCAATAAGTGAGGACTAATGTGCCCTCAAGTTAGCAAGTAGCCAAGTACGCAAAGTGCTAAAGTCCGGAGATATACCCGTGACTTCATTTTGAGATGTATATAAACTTAAAATTAACGACCCCCATGTCTATGGCTGAACTAAAGCCCACGAGGGACTTTATGTGAAGAGGTCAAAGAAGATGCGACAGTGCTCGATGGAGATGGTTCTTCTAGTCGATCTTTTAACTGGATCTTAAGCTCATCCAAGCGAAGTACAAGCGTTTCTAACTGTTCCAAAGTCAGTTCATCGACAGGTCTATCCCACCAATACTTACTGCTATTGGCTTTTCTTATCTCCGCTAGTTCCTTTCCTCTCTTTTTTTCAGCTTCTAGCCTCTTAAGAGCTTTGTTATACTCAATATTGAGTTCAGCAATTCTTGCATTACGTTCAGCCGTAACCCCTGCATCTTCAGAAGTATCCTTCGCATCCGAAAGATAACGATTAATAACTGATGGGTCGCCGTAGGAGAAGGGCTGTCCTTCGGGTGAAAAGAAAATCAAAGCTATCTCAGCCCCACATAGAGTGCGAAGTTCATTTGCTTCTTTGACGATGTTTAGTCTGAGTTTATTGAAGGTAACTTGTCTGGCATTTTCTTTTTCGAACATTTTCATCTCAGTTTTTCCACGACCTTTGCTCTTTTTTGTTGTCGACGCCGATGCCATGGCAATGTAGTTTCAGTTGGAGTGGTTTGAACTTGAAGGTTATAGACGAAGGAAGTGGAAAGAATTGCTAGTCACATATATAGTGATTCCTCACACGAATTTAGTTTTGTGTAATTAATATATGAATCATGCGGAAATTCTTCGTGCACAAGAAAATGCAGGCTTATGCATGAATGTGTGTGTTTTTTAATTACACATACCGTGTAAAAATAAAATGTGTGTATTTTACTTGCCATTTTTAGAACCCCGCACCAACTTACGTGCTTCAAAATTCATTGAATCTCTTCCATTTAAGATCCATTGCCATTAAACAGGTAATCTTAGTAATCAGATACTCCATAAATACAATGGTCTATATTTTTATGGCTATATTGCAGTTAAGTTTGATGAAATTTCAATGCGAGTGTTCCCATCACTGCTTGTTTGATGGCCCGGTCACTGTTCCTGAATTATGTATCATCAATTGGCAATGCAGTCGTGTGCTTTTTATGTTTTTGCTTTTGCTTTTATTTTGTTTCGTAATCTCAGGAAAATTCACTAGTTTATCTACTAAAAATAACTAAAAAACTTGGATGAAATTTCGTTATTCCTTTTTCTTTCTTATATATAAAAAAGAAAAGGAGACTTCACTAACAACTAAGGAGAGAAAATATGCTGCAAAAAAAAAAAGGAAAAGTAACATTGTTGTTTTTATATACCTGGTCGACCTCTTTCTGTATTTACCTTTAGCTCCTTGGGATGTGAAAATAAACATTTTGCATGTGTCTATCCATGTATAGATTGATTAATGAGGACGGATCTCCTCACATTTTTTATTATCACACTATCTCACACATTCGTCATCATTTTTGTGAATAAAAACTAAACCGTAACGGATTTAAAGCTAATATTTTGATGATATGTTCCTCTTACCAAGTTTTATATGTCTATCAAAAATGAGCACATTCCGAAATATAAAACCTCACAATCTACCGGTCTTAATTTCGACGGCCATAAATCCGTTGATTTTTAACGGTTCATTTTCAAAGTAGTAGATGGTGGTGTTATACGTCTCGGAATACTCTCATTTTCGGTATGAACATATAACTATGTGATAGTAACATATCCCCAAAATATTAGCTTCAAATACGTTACGGTTTGGTTTTTATTCACAAAAATGATGCCGAACGTGTGAGATAGTGTGATAATAAAAGTGTGAGGGGATCCTTCCTCTTGATTAATACCTGGCAATATATACATGTTTTTGGTCGGTAATAGTTAATGAGGGAGGATCACTTCACACTGTTGAAATCACATTATCTCACAATTTGGAAAACATTTTTTTTTCAATAAAACCTAAACGGTGCGTATTTGAAGCTAATATTTTAGTGATACACTCGTCTTACAAAGCTTTACATACCCACAAAAAATGAGCACATTCAAAAATACCAAACCTCATTATCTACCAATTTTAATTCTAACAGTTGGAATTCGTTGATTTCCGACGGTTGATTTTCAAAGTAGTACATGGTCTAGTTATACATTTTGGAATTGCTCAATTTTTATGGACAGGTAGAGCTTTATAAGATAAACATATTTCCAAAATATTAGCTTAATATACGATACCTTTTGGTTTTTACAAGAAAAATGAGTGTCTAAAATATGACATATTGTGAGAATAAGAGTGTGAGGGGATCCTTCTTCATTACTAATACCTAGTCATATACTTGTTGGCCTAATCTAGCCTTGACAGCTATAGGTTCGCTCGATCCACAAACTAGAAGGCATTTTCCATCATGCCTCGTAATCATTGTGCCAGGATAACTAATGAGTATGTAATTAGTGTCTACATAAATATTTTGAAATAATCAAATACTTGTTTTTAACCGTTCTTTTGTTTTTCGTATAATAAATTTATAAAAACACTAGCTGAAGGTGGGTTGTTCTAAGCAGAGACATATCATTTTACATTGAACAAAAGCATATGTACATTATAATATTTTACATGAGAAGCAAAATAACAATAACAATAAAGTTATAGAAAACATACAATTTTTTAGTAAAATCGCCAATATCCCAAGAAGATGGAACATAATACGGTGTTGGACATGAATATGCTATCTCATTAAAACACTTGACATATATATGGGATAAAACCTTGAAAAGGAAAAATAGCATAGCGCGATAAGTCCAAAAAAAAAAAAAAAAAAAAACTAAACCTAGAAAATTCAAAGATAACCTAAATAGTTATAATTCTTCAGTAACATAGGAAATATCTGTTCTCCTTCGGTCTCGAACTGCCCTTATAAAACACTTTCTAGCAGTTTCCCTGAATTTTAGTATGTGGGTGCTCTTGTATTTTTTCTTATTTTTTCTCTTACCTAAGTGATCTCTTCTCTCTCTATGATTCTTCGACTCACAAAACTTTTTTCTTTGTCCAATCAAAAATATGCATTCTTCAAGATTCTGGAGATAGTAGTGGACACAGTTTACTCAGACGAAGTAAGGTAGTCCAAGATTAAGCAACGCTGATGAGGAAGTTAGTTGACTGCCATAACTCAGGTGAAGTTAGACCCCATCTAACTCATATGGGGAAGGTGGGGATCAAAGACGCATAATGAATATAACAAAGTTCGACGATAATATAGGGATGATGATCGTGTACGTCGATCATTGGATGATAAGTGGTGACTCGATTTCATCAAGGTGAAAATTGTTAGGAATTGGTTCGACAACCATAAAGATTAGTCCACATAGAATAAGTGTAGTTCTATCCAGAGATAAGTCATCGATTTTCTTATAATATACGGTCCGCGAGTTATAACCCCAAAGGTGTCACTATCCATCCACAAAAAACCCATTAAAACAAAAGTAACACAAAAACCCCATCAAAACAAAAAGTAACACAAAAACCCCATCAAAACGAAAGTAACACAAAAACCCCAAAGAATTTGATGAAACCAATTTTGGTTTTATCATAAAATTTGATGAAACCAATTTTGAAATTTGGGTTTTTTTTATCAATTTTTAAAAATTTTGGGATTATATCAATTTTGTTTAAGATGGGGTTTTAAATGATCCCAACATTTGAATGGGGTTTTTGTACCACAAGTTTGGTCACCTTGGGTTTTTATGACTAGTTCTGTATAATATATATGATATGATGTAACCCAAAGTATGCTACTTGTCCAAACATGTATGGTGATTGTTTAGTGTTTATTGTCTCAAATTTAACATTGTTATCTCATCCTGAAACTGTGGTTCTGACCTTGATTGTGGCAGACAGCGTAAATTTTCAATGTTAGAAACTAAATTCGTAAGTGACTATAAATACCCTTGGTCCAAAACTTACACTTTAAACTTAATATAAAGAATTTGATGATACAAATATTTATTATGACCCAAACTGTACACTTTAACCCAAAATTTGTCACTGTAACTCAAAAGTCGATTTATAACTAGAAGCATATATATATATGCATATATATATTGACTCGAAGCCTACCATATTTACCCAAAATTTACTTTATGGCTCAAGATGCATCTCGTGACCTAAATTTTTCATGTGATATGTGAAAAAGCGTGGGTCTAACAACCACACCCAATATTTCTTTAGGCAATCTGTATGGACTAACTCCAATATAATTCCAAGATAATCAACTAGACAGTCAGACTCAATCAAGGAAAATATATCCAAGGGTTATATATCTGTTTCTCAATGTAATCAGCAAATCAAACAGATAGGAATCCGCGAGCCTGATTATTATGAGAAACAACTTGAATGGTACCAAAGACCAATATTCAAGTGTCAATCAATTTCAATCAACAACCAAATGTTGGATTTACCAATTGATTGAACTACGCACAACCTGTCATATTTCAATTATATAAACAAATATAATGCGGAAAAGAAATAACACAGACACAAGAAGTTTTGTTAACGAGGAAACCGCGAATGCAGAAAATATTGGATATTTTCAATATTGTTTGCCGCTATCTGGGGGGGTCCGGGGGGAGTAGCCCCTCCCGTCTGTGTTCGACCTAGAAGTTTCCATTCAAATTTGAACAGACGCGTCTCTTCCCATAAGCCACCATTGATGGCTTTTGGAAGAGTCTGTTGGTGATGAAAAGGCATTACTAACAGGCATGAATATCCCTATAAGTAGCAAAGATATTCTCTCATTCTGACCAATTCAATTCAACCTGTTTTCTCTCTTTCTAAAGCATCATCAGAAACCTTTCTCGTTTGTTCTTGATTGGGTCAAGGGGTACAAAACTTGAATCCAATTTCTCTGTTGTAGGGCTTTCATTGTATCCTGAAGGCATTATTTTGCATACTTGTTGTAATCGCCAATTGATATTTGGAGGGTAGAAATAATTTTCTAAAAGAAATCTATTCGAGCCTTGAAAATAAGGAGTACAACAATTTCTTTGTGTTTATTTCATCCTCTATTTGAACCCATTTTTCAACAGAAAAACCCCGGGACCTAGTCCATATTTGAACACCACACTGTATTAAGCCGCTATAAACTCTAGCCTACTACAAGTTAACTTCGGACTGGAATGTAGTTAAGCCCTAACAATTCTAACACTGATTAAGGTACAGTCGCGTTCCTTACGTCTCTTAATCCCAGCAGGACTCTACGCACTTGATTCCCTTAGCTGATCTCACCTACAACTACGAGTTGCTACGACCCAAAGTCGAAGACTTGATAAACAACTAAGTCATCCACATAAAAGTCTATTCTGATAGATAAATGTGTCTCCCACAAGAAATATGTACAAAGTTTTTATTTCATCTTTTGATAAATCAAGGTGAACAGGAACCAATTGATAATCCGATCTTATATTCCCGAAGAACAGCCTAGACATATCAATCACCTCACAATAACTTAACTATATGGTAGTAGAACAAGTTATTATGGAATCACAAATAATAAGAAGAAGAGCTTTGTGATTACTTTTTATATCTTACCTATCGGAGATAAATCTCGAGCAAATCTTAGAGAAGATAGTACTCAATACGATAGAACAAGTAAGATCAGAACACACAACTACAGAGAAAATAGTTGGGTCTGTCTTCAGAATCCCAATGAAGTCTTTAAGTCGTTAACCTATAATGGTTTTAGGAAAAACCTAGGTTAAAGGAGAATCAACTCTAGTTACAACTAGTATCACACAGAAGGTGTGGGAATTAGGTTTCCTAGTTGCTAGAGCTCTCCCTTATATAGTCTTCAAATCAGGGTTTGATAACTTTGTGACAAAGCAATCAATATTCACCGTTAGATGAAAAACTTGATTTAATATTCAAACTACAAGTTTCCACCGTTAGATGGTCTTAGCTTGTTACACACAAATGAAATATACCTTCATTTAGATATGGGTAACCGTACATAAACGTGTATATTGAGTTGGCTCAATAACAGTTAAACGGAGTTAGCCATATGAACACTTTTGTGTTAACCATGTTCATCTTAACACTTCTAAATCAAATGATACTCAAATGAATCTAATTGTGTTACTCATAGAGTTGTTCAATTGTTTATATTCTCATAGAAGTATACAAGACACAATTGAAGCAAAACAGGATTGATTCAAAAGAATCAGTTCATGAACATTTTAGCCACGGTTTGAAAAGATTTCATTCCTTAATATATAAATGTATTTGTTCATGAGTATGAAATCATACTTTACCACATAAGTTTACAAATAAGTACGCAAACTTAAGTTCCGGACTTTGGTCACGTCTGATAGTTCGCAAACGGGTATGAATACTGTCGTTCCAGACCGAACTCAGGTGAATAAGTTTGAAAACGGGTACGCAAACTTAGTTCCCGGACTTTGATAGGTAACCGTTCGCACACGGGTATGCGTACTTGGTTCCCAGACCTAAATCATTCTTGCAACAGTTTGCATACGGGTATGCATACTTTGTTATATCCAGACAATGATTAATTGTTCTAAACTCCCATTTCAATCATTGAAACATTCTTAGAAGAAGACAATAGCTGTCTCACACAAACTATTAGCTTATAAGTAATTTTCAGGTGATCGGATGATCAATACGAAACATTCCGAGTCTATATCAAATAATTATCTCACACAAATCATGTAAGATGTTAGAAGGCGATTTTCATATGATCATCTTTTGACTTTCGTCAAGAATAATGATGAACGTTGTTAAAGCAAAAAGATTTCCAACACATATTTCGAGAAAGATATAACCGAGTTAAACTCAACTCGAAATATCAAATGTGTATAATGTAAAGTCTATATAGCTATACGACTTAGTCTCAATATGAGATAGAATAGAATAGACTTCTGAGTGACAGATGAGTTTAAGTCTTCACATACCTTTTGTTGTTGAAGTTCCTCCAAGCTCCCCTTAGTAGATCTTCGACTTCAATCGATGAACGCCGTGAAGTCTAAATCTCAACTACACATTCTATCCTAATCCGAGACATAGCTATAAGTATACTAGAAATCAAGACTTATAGTTTTGACAACTAAACTTGACAAACAAGCTTGAGATAGAAACGCTTGTGAGTTCGACCGAGCAGTGCTCTAACAATATGATCTGTTTTGTGCCAAAATCTTCCATATGAATCGAAACCCGTACTTATAGCCCGGTATCTACCTTGCGATGGTCTTATATTGGATATGATTATCCAAAAAAATTTAAGTGACACAAATTATGTCGGTTTACACAAAATTTTCATTGTTACTTAGTTTCCTAAATAACCCAAAATTACTTAACTAACAAAATTTAAAATTGTGATCCGAAATTTGTCCCGTAACGAAAAATATCTTGTAACCCAAAATGGCACAAGACACAAAGTTTGTACCTAGCATGTAAATTACATGTGGCCCAAAATTTTGTATGAGCTAAAGTATATCATTGTGACTCAAGATTCGGCACATGATGACCAAAAATATGCATCATAACTTTAAATTCGCCGCAAAGATACAACATATACCATGTGACTCAAAGATCTGCCTCGTGATCCAAATATGTGAGTCATAACTCAGAATCTTGCACGCGACCAATACATGTCACGTGAAAAAAATGTGTTTAAGAAGCATCTGCTCAATGACCCAAAATTTGTTACATCACACGATTTAAGTTGTGCCTTGAGATCCCAAAAATCCATCTGAAAAGGAGAGGGTACCAAGTACACCACCATATTTTTCATTCGGCAACCTGCATGGACAAAACCTGATAGAATCATAAGTAGGTTAAAGCAAAAACCCTTGAGAAAGATTGTATATAAAATTTTTATCTTTCTCCTCCATAATCAATATGTATAAACCAAAAGGTCTGCGAACCTGATTGTGTAGAAGAGTTCTTGGACGATCTCAAAAATCAATATCCAAGATCAATTAAGTCGTATATCAAATAATAAGGACTTAAACTACCTAGACTGATTCACGTACTACTTGTGTTATTCCTATTCTAAAGATAAACAATATGATACAGAAAAGGAAGCACACAAGACAACAAATTTTTTGTTAACCTGGAAAACAACACCTGTAGAAAAACCCCAGGATTTTGTTCTTCTTTGAACACCATATTGTATTAAAACACTACAGACACTAACCTACTATCAAAATTCAGACTGGAATGTAGTTAAGACTGAATTAACCCTCCAAGCAATTCAGCCGCACTCGTGTTCCTTACACCTCTTGAACCTCGCAAGATTATTTGCACTTGATTCCCTTAGTCGACGTCATTTACATCCTAAGAGTTGCTTCAACCTAAGTGAAGACTTTTGATATCGATCCGCCTCTAACAAACAAGCCTATTTGATTTCCCTTTTGATATGTTTTAATCTAAGTTTGGAAATCTGTTTACGGTAGAAAAATTCTAGCAAACCTCCGAATCCGGAACACTTGACACTCAGTTACCTGAGATCCTGGGTTACTAACCACTTCTCAAGAACAATGTAAACAAATCAAATAAGAGTTTAGATACCTATCTTGAGAAATCAACAAAGTCTGAGATGACTTGTGATTTCTATATATCTCGTTCCTGATCCAAGATTAAGAAAACCTCAAAGATCGATAAGAACAACAACCGGATTCAAGAACTATAAGGTAAAAGATAATCTGACCGGGCTTCACGAATCCCTTTGTGTCTTCAAAGACGTAACCTTATTATGCTTCTCAGAGAAAATCTAAGTTTAGAGAACTCTTATAGCTTAGAAACTAGGGCACAAGAGTGTCTTGGATTAAGAAATCATATTGCAAAAGTCTCTATATTTTAGATTTTCAAGGCTTCACACCCCAATCCTAGTCCAAGATTGGATTTTAGTAGGCTAGAAATCAAGACATAGTTTTGTACACCTAACATTGACAACAAGCTTGAGATAGAAAAACTTGCGAGTTCGACTGACTGATGTTCTAACAACATCATGAATCGAAATTTGTCATTACGACCCAATATCTGTCCCACAACGTGAATTTTTTTCACATTAATCAAATTCTACCACGTGATACAAATTTGTTTACCATTGTAACCAAAATCTGTCATGTGACACAAATATTGTTAAGCAACTAAAATTCTTCTATTAAAATCTAACACTGATGGCGAAAAATTATCATGTGATCCAAAATCTGCACCGTGACTGATGTTTCATAAAATAACCATAAGTCTGCTTAATGTACCAAAATATGCAACCTGACTAGCTACTTTGTGTTGTGATCCTAAATTTACCATTGTGACCTAAAGTACGTTTATTGATCTAGTATTTGTTAAGTGATACTTAATCTGCTTTGGGGCGTAAACATATCATGTGACTTAAAATTTGATTTGACCTGAAATTCACCGTTTAACCTAAAATGTGAAATTTACTAATATATATATATTGTACTTGAAACTTTTTCATTAATGAAAACATGTTCCATGTGCGAACTCTTGCGTGTATAATATGACGTATTATTTGGTAGGTGACTCATCTATGTTGGTTTTTGAATACCAAATAAATGTATTTTTTAAAATTGAAAGAAGTTTATATAAATCCATCAATAACAATTAATTTGGAAAATCTTTTTCATAAATGATACATACTGAGCAAACGAAATTGAAAGTTGTGTCAATCCGTATTTATTTTTTAGTTATGTCCTAAAGAGAAAATATCACACTTTCGAAGAAGAAGAAGAAGAAGAAAATAATTCATAATTATCCACAATAATGTACTACGACATTGTCTCAGTATATAGAATGATAGATAATATTAGTAAATAGGATAGTCAGTATTCACATACATTTGTTGATGAAGTTCCCGCAGATGTCTCTGGTATTCTTTAGTCTTCAATCTTCAAGGTAGATAAGTGAATTTTGATATTCAACTACCATATTCTATTCCAAATCTAAAACCGACCTTAGTAGACTATAGATTAAGATATAGTTTTGATCAATTAAATTTGACAACAAACTTGATATACCAATTGTTAGAGCATTGCTCGGTCGAACTCTCAAGTGTTGCTATCTCAAGCTTGTTTGTCAAGTTTAGTTGCCAAAACTATAAGTCTTGATTTCTAGTCTACTTATAGCTAAGTCTCGGATTAGGATAGTAAGTGTAGTTGAGCCTTAGACTCCGCGGCGTTCATAAAATGAAGACGAAGAACTACTCAAGGGAACTTGTGGAACTTCATCAACAAAAGGTATGTGGAGACTTGAACTTATCTATCACTCAAAAGTCTATCTATTTTATCTCCTATTTGAGACAAAAGTCGTATTGCTATATAGACTTCAATTATACACATTTGTTATTTCGAGCCGAGTTTATCTCGCTTATCTATTTCTCGAAATATGTGTTGGTAAGCTTTTGCTTTAGCCAAGTTCATCTTTACTCGTGACGAAAGTCATTTTGTTTCAATAACTTGAAAATCGCTTTGCTGAAAATAGTTTGTGAATAACAACTATTTTAACATCCTATAAGGAAGTTTCAATGATTGAAATGAGAGTTTAGAACAAGTAACCATGTTTGGATATAAACATAGTGTGTTCTCACATTTGTGTAAATGTCAAAAACCGGGAACCCAAAGTATGCGTACCCGTACGCATACTGGCGGTTGTTGGAAATCCGGGTAAGTATGCGTACCTGTACGCATACTGGCGGAAGGTTCACGTCCATGAATTTCTGCTGGAGTTTGGAAGTGAAAACCAAACTCAATCCGGTTACTTAAGTACGCGTACCCGTTTGCATATTTAAGTAGGTTGCTTTCTAAAATCGGTTTGTTCATGAACTAAAACATTTATATAATAAGGAATGCAATCTTTGCAAACCGTGGCTATAATGTTCATGAATTGATTCGAGTGAATCAAAATCGATTTTGCTTCAATTGTGTCTTGTATACTTCTATGAGATCTAAGCAATTGAATATTTCTCTAACTAGTTCATTTGAGTCATTTGAACTAGTTATGGTAAAGACGAATAAGGTTGATATGAAAGTGCTCATATGGATAACCATTGGTTAACTATTGTTGAACCAACTAAGTGTACACGTTTAGGTACGGTTACTCAAACCTAAATGGAGTTACATTTCATTTGTGTATCACAAGCTATGTTCGATCTAACGGTTGAAAGATATTAGCTTGAATCTAATCAGGTTTTCATCTAACGGTGAATATTGAATGCCTTATTACCAAGGTAACTTAAATTGCAAACCATGATTTGAAAACTATATAAAGGAGAACTCTAGCAACTGGGAAACCTAATCCCCACACCTCTTGTAGGTAAACAACTTAAAGACTGCATTGGGATTGTGAAGCCAGACCCAACTATTTTCTCTGTAGTTGCGCGATCTGATCTTGCTGTTTCTATCGTGTTTGAGTGCAATCATAAGATTGGCTTGAGATTTATTTCTCCGATAGGCAAGATAGAAAAGTAGTCACAGACACATTCGTTTCATTGTTTGTGATTCCATAATCTCTTCTTTCGTTAATCGATTAAGATTATTGTGAGGTGATTGATAATTCTAGGCTGTGCTTCGGGAATATAAGTCCGGGTTATCGATTGGTTCCTGTTTACCTTGATTTATCAAAAGACAAAACAAAAACTCGTAGGTATATCTGTGGGAGACAGATTTATCTATTCAATAGACTTTTCTGTGTGATACAGATTTATTTATCAAGTCTTCGACTTTGGGTCGTAGCAACTCTTGGTTGTGGGTGAGATCAGCTAAGGGAATCAAGTGCGTAGTATCCTTCTGGGATCAGAGACGTAGGGAACGCAACTGTACCTTGAATCATTGTGAGATTGATTAGGGTTCAACTACAGTCCAGACCGAAGTTAGCTTTGTGGTAGGCTAGTGTTTGTAGAAGCTTAATACAGTGTGTGTTCAAATTTGGACAGGTCCCGGGTTTTTTTTGCATTTGCGGTTTCCTCGTTAACAAAACTTATGGTGTCTGTGTTATTTCTTTTCCGCATTATATTTTGTTATATAATTGAAATATCACAGGTTGTGCGTTGAATCGATCAATTGGTAAATCCAACCATTGGTTGTTGATTGAAATTGATTGATCCTTGAACATTGGTCTTTGGTACCGTTCAAGTTATTTCTCTTGTATTCAATCAGGCTCGCAAATTCTTATTTGTTTGATTGCGGATTGAATTGAGAAATTGAGATATAACTCTTTGATATACTTTTTGTTAAGATTGAGTCTGACTGTGTAGTTGATTCTCTTGAAAGTATATTGGAGTTAGTCCATACATATTGCTAAGTGAAATATTGGGTTAGGTTGTTAGACCCCCGCTTTTTCAATTGGTATCAGAGCAGGCAAACACGTTTAAGACCTCATAAGTCTGTGTTTGTAGCGATCTGACTATATGGACAGAAATGTTATCTCAATAAATGCACCACCAGATCCAGGGATTCCAGAATTTTCTTCCATGACTGATTTAATAAAATTTGTAAAAGAAATTCTATCTAAACCTCCACCAGGTTTAAAATCCCTTGAAGTGTATTTAGGTCTTGAAAAGAAACTTTAAAGCCTATCTTTTGATGTTGAGTTATATCTTCAGAAAGAAGAAGAATCTCTTGACAAGCTAAATCAAGTTATGATGAATAATATTTATGTTGAGGTCGACATTGATTTACTAAGTGAGAGCATTGCTCCTCCTCTGTGTAATCCAGTCAGTTGTAATAAACTAGACGATTTACAAGAGGAGTTTAAATCTCAGTCATCTGAGTATATCTCCACAAAGCATGAATCGATTCATTTTTCAATTCCTGATACTTCCTATCAAGATAGTAGTATTATCTTCTTTTATGAAGAAGCTAGGACGTCTCTTTTTATCAAAGAGTTTCCCTTCGCAGTACTAAAAACTATTTGCAGAAACTGTTTTTTATAAGTTGCAAAACAAGAAATCAGAAATAAAAATCTTTTTGGGTCCTATTGATGTTCTTTGATAGACTTATAAAAACAGTTCCTTGGGTGTTTCTCAACACTATAAGATGCAAGAGTTGCTGGAAAGAAACTCTTTCTTGGTGTCATGGTGTGCATAATTGTAGTTGGTCATTTTGACCATACGAAAATTACTCAAGGAATCATTTGTTGAGTTATTACTCCAAATTTCTTATTTAGCACCTTTCCAAACGGGTCCTAATATGCACACGTACGGTTCTCCCACGTTGAACCCTGTTCCACGGGTTTGAATCTTGTTCTAGAACATACTTGAACTGGGTCTGGTCCACCGTTTGACACAATAAAAGAGGGAAGAATCTCTTCGTTTTATTCTCACTCTCCTTCATCTCTTCTGTTCGTGTACGAAGAAGAAAAACCACCGTTTCACGAACATTCCTTCTACTTCAATTCATCTCATCACCATTTTGTGTTTAGTTCTATTCATTGAACTCATGAGAAGATCGTATACGTTGGGTCAAGAACTGTTGTTGCTTCTGTCAACTTTTTGGAATTCTACCATTAACGTCTGTTCACGAACCAAGTAAGTTTCTCAACTCTTCCTTGAGAATTCATTTTCAACAATGGCACATAGGAGAACTAGTCATGCCGATAGTTCAAGTGGTCAAGCTGGGGATAGTTCCTTCTACGACCCTAGTATCTGTGCTAGGTTCATTAACCCTGCTGCTCGTGTCCTCTATTTGGAGTATAAGAACAAGCAACTATTTTTTGAAAGATACTATGATGAGTAAGAAATTGAGGTAGATGGTTTAACTGATTTCTTGAAAAATCACTCATGGGGGATTATTCACAAACCATTAGGAATTGCTCGTATTGATATGATTGCACAATTTTATGTTAATATTCATGATACATACCCAGTCAATTGCATGTTCAAGGCTATTGTATGAGGTATTTCTTTCACTGTGGATCGTCATATTATTGCTTACCTGTTGGATTTAACTAATATTGGTAGTGCTCGATTTCCTCCTCCTGAGAATGAAAGATTGACTCCACAAGTGATGTCAAATTGTCTCTTTAATAGAGATATTTCTCGGAGAGATGGCAAGATTAATATTTGCGGCGCTGGGGTGTTTCTCAAAGTTGCTGCAAAACTTATTGTGGCCAACATGATGCCAAACACTATTGACAACAATCTATGGACCAGGTCTCTTGCTGAATTTGTTTGTTATATTGTTGAAAGAAGAGACATTGATTTCTGTGGACTTATTGTTAATCAGATGATAAGTGTGAAACAGACTTCAAAGAAAACTACAGGCTTTCCTTGCCTCATCACAAGGATTTGCAGTCACTTTAACATCACTCC
This sequence comes from Papaver atlanticum, assembly GCA_023531105.1. Classification (NCBI taxonomy): domain Eukaryota; kingdom Viridiplantae; phylum Streptophyta; class Magnoliopsida; order Ranunculales; family Papaveraceae; genus Papaver; species Papaver atlanticum. The sequence continues at coordinate 7,386,676 of JAJJMB010011222.1, read as the reverse complement.
TTTTGGATTTGAGATTGGTGGTCCAAAGGTTCTGAGTAAGGCAAGCATCAAAAAAATGAAACAATCTTCAACCAGTGCCTCAGAAAGTACTTCTATAGCTGTAAACTTTGAACTTGTTCGCCTTCAAAATGAAGTTGATTGCATGAAAGATTAGATGGAGTATGCTGAAGCAGAACATCCTGATCTAATCGACAAATTTTATGAAATTGTTAGAGATTATTATGGAAGAAGTGATTGATCTTTGCTCTAGTAATTATGTTACTTGCTTTATCTGTTGAACCTCTTATGTTTATCTACTTAAAACTATTGCTTTAAATAGTTGTAATAACTGTTTGTTTGTTTTAGCTTTGAATGATTTTATCTTTCAATTAAGATGCTAAATGAGTTAGATCCATAAGAAATGCAGATGGTCAAAAGTTAAGTCTTTCATATGTCAGTATGCAAGTATTGATAAAAGATTGAATAAACTTTTGACAAACAAAAGTTAAGCCTATTATGTCTTTATGCAAATATTGATGGAAGATAGGATGAACTTTTGTTTACAAAGATTAAGTCTATTATATGTCATTGTGCAAATAGTGATGAAAAATAGAATGAATCTTTGTTTATTCCGTAGTATTGATCTTCCCTGATCCATATTCTTATGTAAATAATGTGCGGCTCCGTAAGTTCGCTTATGTGAGCATTTCCGATTAAATTAATCATGGGTTCTCTTGTGGTTAATTTAATTGAGATTTTTGGATACAAATTCATATTCATATATGATTTGTTAACGTCCAAAGAAATCCTTCTTTTCTTATGAAAGTAAGGTCGCTCTTGTTGTTCTTTCGGGAATGAGATTTTATGGGGAAGAGTTCTTAATTGAACTTGTGCTTAATTGCCAAATCTTTGTGGGGAGTGCGGTTGTGGAATATTATAGGGGTTATCTTGTATCTTTATAAACTCCTTGATGAATGCATTTAGTTTCAACTATATGATTGCATCTAAACAAGTTGATATGTGCTTCTCTTTTGGTCATGAAGTGTCTCTATGGAAATTTCATTAGGATCCCACTAATTTTCATACCTTTGCCAATTTTATTGACAAAAAGGAGGAGAATTAATGTGTAGTTCACACTACAAATACATTTGGTTTTTCGGATCATTATGTAAGGGGGAGTGGTTTTCATGTGAGATGAATTATTGACTAAGGGGGAGTGATACATATCACCATAGTATTATTGTCGAAGTTGTGATACAATTGAACTTTGATGTTGTGTAATAATACTATGACACTGTATAACAATGATTGAGAGATATTGTTTTCTCATTGTTATAGCTACGGATCTTCAACAACAATAATGTTGAGTTTAACACCTTTAGAATCATTGGAGTACTTGGAAGTGACGAAGATTTCGAGTAATGTTGAAGAACCAAGGAGATCAAGCATTTGGATGAGAAGCTACAAAGTTTATTTATTTGTATTCCATATGTATTGATAGTTTTGTCACTAAAATTGACAAAGGGGGAGATTGTTAGATCATTGCTCGGTCGAACTCGCAAGCGTTGCTATCTCAAGCTTGTTTGTCAAGTTTAGTTGCCAAAACTATAAGTCTTGATTTCTATTCTACTTATAGCTAAGTCTCTGATTAGGATAGTAAGTGTAGTTGAGCCTTATAATCCACGGCGTTCATCGAATGAAGACGAAGAACTACTCAAGGGAACTTGTGGAACTTCATCAACAAAAGGTATGTGGAGACTTGAACTTATCTATCACTCAAAAGTCTATCTATTCTATCTCCTATTTGAGACAAAAGTCGTATTACTATATAGACTTCAATTATACACATTTGCTATTTCGATCTGAGTTTATCTCACTTATCTATTTCTCAAAATATGTGTTGGTAAGATTTTGCTTTAGCCAAGTTCATCTTTACTCGTGATGAAAGTCATATTGTTTCAATAACTTGAAAATCGCTTTGATGAAAATAGTTTGTGAATAACAACTATTGTAACATTCTCTAAGAAAGTTTCAATGATTGAAATGAGAGTTTAGAACAAGTAACCATGTTTGGATATAAACATAGTGTGTTCTCACATTTGTGTAAAAGTACAAAACCGGGAACCCAAAGTATGCGTACCCGTACGCGTACTGGCGGTTGTTGGAAATCCGGGTAAGTATGTGTACCCGTACGCATACTGGCGGAAGGTTCACGTCCGTGAATTTATGATGGAGTTTGGAAGTGAAAAACAAACGCAATCCGGTTACTTAAGTACACGTACTTGTTTGCATACTTAAGTAGGTTGTTTTCTAAAATTTGTTTGTTCATGAACTAAAAAATTATATAATAAGGAAGGAATTCTTTGCAAACCGTGGCTATAATGTTCATGAATTGATTCGAGTGAATCAAAATCGATTTTGCTTCAATTGTGTCTTGTATACTTCTATGAGATCTAAGCAATTGAACAACTCTCTAACTAGTTCATTTGAGTAATTTGAACTAGTTATGGTAAAGACGAATAAGGTTGATATGAAAGTGCTCATATGGCTAACCATTGGTTAACTATTGTTGAACCAACTAAGTGTACACGTTTAGGTACGGTTACTCAAACCTAAATGGAGTTACATTTCATTTGTGTATCACAAGCTAAGTTCGATCTAACGGTTGAAAGATATTAGCTTGAATCTAATCAGGTTTTCATCTAACGGTGAATATTGAATGCCTTGTTACCAAGGTAACTTAGATTGCAAACCCTGATTTGAAGACTATATAAAGGAGAACTCTAGCAACTAGGAAACCTAATCCCCACACCTTTTGTGTGATACTAGTTTTGTAAGCTAGAGTCGATTCTACTTTAACCTTAGGTTTTTCACGAAACCCTATAGGTTAACGACTTAAAGACTTCATTGGGATTGTGAAGCCAGACCCAACTATTTTCTCTGTAGTTGCATGATCTGATCTTGTTGTTTCTATCGTGTTTGAGTGCAATCGTAAGATTGGCTTGAGATTTATTTCTCAGATAGGCAAGATAGAAAAGTAGTCACAAACACCTTCGTCTCATCGTTTGTGATTCCACAATCTCTTCTTTCGTTAATCGATTAAGATTATTGTGAGGTGATTGATAATTCTAGGCTGTTCTTCGGGAATATAAGTCTGGGTTATCGAATTGTTCCTGTTTACCTTGATTTATCAAAAGACGGAATAAAAACTCGTAGGTATATCTGTGGGAGACAAATTTATCTATTCAATAGACTTTCTTGTGTGATACAGATTTATTTATCAAGTCTTCGACTTTGGGTCGTAGAAACTCTTGGTTGTGGGTGAGATCAGCTAAGGGAATCAAGTGCGTAGTATCCTGCTGGGATCAGAGACGTAAGGAATGCAACTGTACCTTGAATCAGTGTGAGATTGATTAGGGTTCAACTACAGTCCAGACCGAAGTTAGATTTGTGGTAGGCTAGTGTTTGTAGCAGCTTAATACAGTGTGTGTTCAAATTTGGACTAGGTCCCGGGGTTTTTCTGCATTTGCGGTTTCCTCGTTAACAAAACTTCTGGTGTCTGTGTTATTTCTTTTCCGCATTATATTTTGTTATATAATTGAAATATCACAGGTTGTACGTTGAATCGATCAATTGGTAAATCTAACCATTGGTTTTTGATTGAAATTGATTGATCCTTGAACATTGGTCTTTGGTACCGTTCAAGTTATTTCTCTTGTATTCAATCAGGCTCGCAAATTCTTATTTGTTTGATTGCGGATTGAATTGAGAAATTGAGATATAACTCTTTGATATACTTTTTGTTAAGATTGAATCTGACTGTGTAGTTGATTCTCTTGAAAGTATATTGGAGTTAGTCCATACATATTGCTAAGTGAAATATTGGGTTAGGTTGTTAGACCCCCGCTTTTTCACCAATACTTATGAGTTTGACCGACCAATGCTTTAACACTTTATATTCTAAAAATATACATTGATATAAGATATGTAAAGATAGACTTACTACTCTGATTTGGTGGTTTAAAACTGATATAATATGTACTTTTTTTCCACATGAATGAGCCATGGAGAATGAGTGTGCATGCAACCTTGTTCAATCAAAATAACGTGATTTTGCTATCATCCAACTTCAAAACAAAAAAAAAAGTCATGTTTTGCAAGAGAACTTTATTTTATGCCAACAGTGAAAAACTTATTTCTCTGCACATCCTTACAATGAATCTGCAACAATTTAATATATGTCAAAAAAAAATTGACAAGGTACTTTTTCCACCTAAAAATGACGAAGAAGATGAATATCTTAAGTTGGATGATTGAATATTATCAAACATACATTACTTTAACTAGATTTAATAATTGCAATAGCTTTAATTAAATATAATAGTTAGACAAAAGTATTAACTAGATTTATCTTAAGGAAAAAAAAATATTTATAAGATAAAACCGAAACTACACGGAATAGACTAACTAAAACGAAAAGCAAATAAAAATGAAAAAATTCAGACAAGTAACATTATCCAGATGAAAAACAGGTATATAAAAAAAAGTATGCTAACTAAACACCTTATATGCTGCTGAAACAACCGTTGTTCTTTTTTCTCCCTCAGGAGTGCCTTCTTTTTTTGGTGAACCATCGGTAGAATTAGTGGTTGATCGTTATCTCGCAGACGGGAAGAACCTTCTCGAAGATTCACTTATCAAAACAGAACGTGATGCAAGAAATACGGAAGTCGACACTCAATATAAGATATCTCTTAAGAGGCAAGAAGATGCACAAGTGAGAGGCAAGGAACTAGCCGAAACTAAGATAGCCGATATCGACTTGTTTGGGTGCGATGTACCCGTGAAGGAAATGAATCTGGAGTGGCTAGAGAATCTGAAGTTTAAATCGGATAGTCTTCAGACCATTGAATAAATAGGTGATGCTACTGCTGCATATTCTTCAGCCGGCCCACTGGTTTTATCGGAGAGAAATTGTTCCTCAAGTGTTTCAAATCCCCCTCCACCTAATGACCCTCAGGGATATCAGTTTCACCATGGACACAAAGCTTATTAGTTTTGATTTTATATCTCAAAATGAAATCTAGATCAAATCTCTGGGCGTGGGCATTTTAATTTTGTTATGTAATCCATGTAACAAGGGTTCTGGTAATCTAGAATTCTCATTTTTTTTCACATGTAATTCAATAATTTTATTTATTCTACATAGTCCATGTTGTAAGCGTTGAGTATTTTTTCCTTTATTTTAACTTAAACAAGATGGTAGATACTGGCCTAAATGTTTATTGTGACAAATTACTTCAAATTCACCAATGGAGGTCAATGTCCATGATCCAACAACAAATCTTATAGTAAAAACAACTCCCTGATGGTTTACAGGTATACGAGGGAAACAAATATCTAACCACAAAAATATAATTCCCAATATTATCATTAGGAAAATACTGTACCTCTTGGAGTAACATATGTTTATGCGTCTTGATCCAATACTTTCATGTGGTACCATACTATGAGAATATTGAAGTTTTATTTCCTTAAACAATTTAAATGAGAATCGACTATCGTTGGAAGATATGTGAGAATGATCTTGTATAATTAAGTAAATAGTTATTACATTCTGATTTGGTCATGAGTGGTAATGGCGCCATAACTGCATTTACAGGGGGTAATGCTTATGGCGTTATTTTTCCAATGCCGTCGCAAAGATAAAAAAAAAAAATATCATATCAAACCTTTATTACAGAAGCCCAAATTATAGTGATGCCTATTGATAACTGAAAGACTGGTGATGATGCCACCGGACTGGGGGTGCCCGATGTTCTCTTTCTAAACATGGACATGAGGATTATCCCTGGTATATATTGTCAGAGAGATAACACACACATCGATCAATTCGTGCATGAGCTTTAACATTTTATACTAAATCAAGTACGGATGATTCAATCGAGATGAGATATTTTTCAAAATCATGAAATTTAATTTGTCATTCATGTAGTAATTGCACAATTAATTGGTGAAAGGATTTTATTTTTACGACATGTTATAATTAGTCTTTGAAATGGAAGCAAAGATGAGGGCAGAGGCCAGATTTGAACTGTGAATAGACATTTATCATTTTAATTTAGGCTAGATATGCCCGAGGGGGTTTGCTTAATTTTTTTAAGGGCTAGCTTTTTTTTTTTTGTATTTTTGCAATTTTTTTAGCGGTTGAATTTCTTAATCTTCTTGTTATTGATTAGTAAAATTCATGACTAAGAAAAATTAAAACAACAAAAAAAACAAAGAAGTTAGGGATACAAATCCTTATTGACTTTGTATTTGATCCTGATGACTTGCCAGGCTTCAGAAACGGATGTGAATAAGTACGTTGTCCTACCCAGTTACTAGGAGGATCATAACTACATATGATGAAAGTACTTCCGGTAATACAATTCACACTCCCATAGCCTAGACGGATAACTTTTTTCCAAAACACTTGTGTGTAGTGCATACATTCACCTCCTTGGCATGAGTTTGATTTGATGTCGTAGTTACTTTTTTCTTCTACCACAAGTTTACAACATCTCCTGCATCCACATCATCTCTTAGCAATAAATACATATTATAGCTTTCAATCTTGTCAGCTCTTGGACAATAACTTCATTTTGGAGTAATATTAATATTGATATCTTCATCATCATAATTCTTTCGGGTAGGATCCCATCTGGTTTTCTCGATAATCATGTTATGCAAAATTATACAAGTGAGAATAACCTTTTTCGTTTCTATTGTAAAAACCACAAATAATAACAAACATTATTTTCATATTTGCAAATGCGTGTTCAACATATTTTCTCGAACCCATTTGAGTCGTGAAGGGAAGACCTTGAGATTATGCTATCCCGAGGTAAAATCTCAGTTCTTGCCCCCATCAACAGCGCGTTAGGTCTCCATTAACTGGTAAAATTGGTCATAATTTATATATGTTTTAAAGTATGATTCTTCGGAAGATTATAACGTTGTCAATTATCCTCTCCATAACATCTTCGTAATGTTTTTTCACTTTTTTGATAAGGATCCGTTGTTGTATGCTTTTGTTGATGGTTTTTTCCTTTCTCAATTTTAGTTCCAAATTAATTCACTTATGCAAGGAATTGAGATGTTCCACGTCGTTTTCATGATCTTTAAGTCTACCACCTAACGTATGCCGATCATTGAACCCTCTATTGCACAGTTGAAACTTCGTATCTCTAAAATCGTATTAATGTCCCACCACGAGTTAAATTTGGTCTTATCATAGATCTCCAACACATATAACTTACTGATTTTATGAAGAAACCCAAAAATTTAGTTCTCACCATATACATGATGTAGGTTTTCTAGTATTACCACTTCCCCTAGAAACCTAGAGTCCCAAAAATTGAACTTAAAAAGAAGAAAAACCATCCAATAGTTAAAATTAGTAAATATCTAAACAAGAGCATGAAACAAAAAAACTTTAACAGATGAAATCATGAGAATTAGGCTTTCACGAAAATAAGAAGGGTTATTTTGTTTTTGGTACTCACATTTTGTCCATCTTTTGAGTTTGGTCTAACATTTGTCCAATTTGGTGTTTGGTACTTGAAATTAACGTTGACTTGTGTTGACTGGGTTAGATTTTTGACTTCCATTTGATAATTATTTAAAAATTAAATGAATCTAATTACTGCTCTAATTTACTGTTATACCCTTTCATTTGACAAAAACAAAAACAAAAAAAAATTCTTTCCATTACCCTAATTCATCTTCTACTTCGTCGTTTTCCGCCTCCACAAACACCACGACTCTACGTAACCCTGAACCAAACGCTCAATTGAAAAATCATCTCCCCGAAATCAATCAATTTCTCTTATAAAACCATTTTTATCGTTTCCTCAACGAAAATTACATCTTCCCCCAATACAACAGCCGTTTCTAACCCTAGCTTACTGCAATGCTTTCTTCTTCTCCGATCAATTACAAGTAAGAAGAGAGAAAAATTAAATAAAAATAAAGGTGGTGATGTATTAATTTGAGGAAGAATTTGGTTTATATTGGAAACAAGAGCTCGCTAGAGTAGAAACATTGGGCTTGAAATGGATTGAGGTGAAATTATAAATGAAAAATTAGTTGCAGAAAGGGATCTGATGTTCTATTAAAATGAAATCACAAGAAAAGCAACAAGATCGCACAAATTTACAGAGATGAAAAGCATTTCCCAGCCTCAAAAATCCCTTCAATCACTTATCGTCATCATCACCATCAGATTGTAAGGCTAATCATCACACAGGGTAAGTAGAGGAATTATAATTAATGGATATTTGATTTCTATGTAGGCTAATTGATTCTATTAAACGATGTTCGGTAATTACCATACGCTGAATAAATCAATATTGATTTGTAAGTTTTTTTTGTTGGTTTAAAAAGATTAAATACTGGGGATCTTCCATTTCAAGATAAAATTGGAACTTTTGTTGTAGTTGCAATGATTCAATGAACTTTCATATGTAGATGAAGATGTATGTGTTGACTACGGTGTGTGGTTCATTTTAAGGCTGGTGGATGTGGAGGGGTAAAGATAAGAGACGATGATTTCAGAGTTTAATCGTGGTTGTTCGACTATTTCATTAGAGCCTTTGGATTGTAATTAATCATATAATTGTCTTTTTACAAAGTATAAATAGAAAGTTTAGATTTAACAAAGTCAATGTTGGTCAACGTGCAATTCAAGTACCAAACGCCATGTTGGACCAATGTTAGACCAAACTCAAAAGTTGGACAAAACCTGAGTAACAAAAACAAAATAACCCAAATAAGAAATACTTATTAGTGGAGACTGGTATTTCTAAGTTGCATCAGAAACATATATGTTAATAATGAATTTTTCACCAATATCCTTTGAGTTCTATATGGTACAAACAATCAAAAACAAAAACCAATAAATTACTTGGTGATTCTTTTCTGCGTCACCATATATTGATTATTTTTTACATTGACATCTTCTTAGTTATTGATTCTTTTTTGCAAAATCACAAAACAAGATTAGATCACTAAGCATTTGTATTTAACTACCGTGTTTTAGTTTATTTATTTGCTTTCCTGTGATGTCTTGTTAGACTTTCCATAGGATCGGCGCTGAAGCCGGGTTAAAGTACTTATTTTAGTGTTTGACACCAGTCTCACTATAGGCTTGAACTTAAGTTGACCATTTGGGATCCATCTGCCACGTAATACCCATGAATGATTATGGCCTTTGATGGTGAATCTATATTAGGAGAGATTGCTGACTTTCGTTCTTCAACCAGAGATGATTTTATTGGGAAGTCCAAGAAAGCATGCCATATCAAACAATCATATATAGCGAAAGATTCAAAAATTATGGTTTGTCTTGGGTAATGACCTTTTCATCCAACATGGCATCCCTGCACACTAAATATATGCAATCGAGACTGCCTAACAATCCAAGAAAACCCCTTGTTTTGTTTTGTTTTGGTTTGATTTGTTTTGTTTTGTTTTGTTTTGTTTTGCACGTGTGTAAAATTAATATTCATGAGATGTTTTTCGTAAAATCGCTTAACCAAAATGATTGACTATTATTTCGTAAAACAATTTGAAATTATAAATTGTTGTTGTTTTTTACGCATTAGAATGTACTCATCGGCGACATCCCATAACAATGAATCCAAAGGACTGTAATGACTTTTTGTTTAGGACTTTGCTCTCGAAGATTTTGTCTATCATACTGATAATTAAATAAAGGTTGTGCTCGAAAAATCTTTTTAATAATTCTTACCATCAAGTTGCCACTCATGCAGAATCAACGCCGGAAATCCATATCAGTGTACATACATCCACGACTGAAATAATCTAGAAACAACTTCTGGTGATAATATTCTTTCCCTCGCCACATCCATATTTTACTCATTACTTCTTTTGTCTCCGAAGGATAGGTATTTTCCTTGTACATAATTGCAACATGGTATTTTTCTTTCTTATAGCCTTATCTGACTCTTCATCCAATTGTTAGATCATCTGCCAATACTTTTGTTGCTCTTCATTAAACTGGCTTACATCAATTTTCATCGACTCATCAGAAGAATAAAAATTATGATCCATTAAGCAAAAATTAGATGGGGTAAAATTAAGATAAATGAAACATAATTTTTAGATATATGTCGATAATTGGTGAAATCGATTTGTGTAAAAGAGATGTGAGTTAGGAGTATATATATAATATAAAATAATTTATAAAATGTAAAAAATATAGTCGTTGGGAAATAACCATTGGCAATGTATGTTTTTATGCTAGTAACAACGTCGTTGCCACCAGGAAGTCCCTTTGTTGCTCGACGGATGAACAACATTTTGTCACATCTTACCACAATGAAAAAACGTGTTGACTCATTCACCTGGCTTGATAAAGTCTTTAATTTGTCAAGCTCCACACCAAATACCGAGTCTTTTAAGAGCTTCACAACCCTCGATTTGATGTAAAACCGTCACATATTCTCCCTCTTCACGAGCACCTTCCGCAAAAATACAAAAGGTGTATGTGAATCCAAAATTAAGGGAGGAATGATTCCTCACAATGTCGAGAGCTTAGTATCGCTTCACTCGGATACTTACGTCCGTGGTGGGCAAGAAAAATCAGATCTAGACGAGGCATTATCTGTTTATTACAATTATGATGAATATAATTGGTTTTTTTTTTTTTTTTTGGGATGCATCTATGGGATTTCATTATACTTTTGTCCTGCAGATGATAAGTACCCTCTTCAAGGAGGCACATTTCACTAATATTCATCGATAAATTAGTCGTGAAGGGTGTGATAGGGTGAAATTTAGGATGCCTAGCCCTGGGGTTATGTGTACCCCATACTAATTTTGATATTTTGTCATGGACTATGTGTGCGAATTATAATTAAGTCATTATCAATATTGTGTTAGGTAACCATCTATTTGTATATAGGGGGGACTCAAATTTGTTCTAAGAATTTAAGCTTTTTTAAAATATATAAAAAATGAAAAAAAAAAATGCTTATCAGCCCATTCAAAGATTTTTTAACGGTTGAAGATCAGTTTTTTTTTTTTTTTTGATATCATATCCCTAGATTGCTCCTAAGTCCATCCATTTATGGGGGGTTAGTCAATTGGGATTAGTAGAGACATTCTGAGACTTTTTATGCAAGAGATTTTGGGTGACTCTACGGGAGTTTAGAGATTTTGAGAGACTCTCTGAATGATTTTCAAGGAATTATGGTGATTCATTGAGCATATATGAATTTCAGCTTACACACATGAAACAAACAATTTCAGCTTACTTTAGTCCATGCATGGCTAACAGAAATTGTAACCATTTTGCCAATAAAATCGAAACGAGACAAACAGAAGGGATTTGAATCTCTAATAAACTTATTGGGTTTTGGAAGACAACATTTTTTTTCTTCATTTTTTATGAATTTAATTGTAGCTTATTTGGTTATTGTTTTTAATATTTTGATATTTAATCCTTAAAGAAAAGAGAAAGAACAAAGTCTTTCAAAATATCACCTACTTAGGAGAGCCTTTTTTGTAGCAATTTATGGTATGTTTTGTAATAAAAGTCTCTACAAGTCTCTCAAAACCATAAGTCATTGATTTCAAATTCCAAATCTAATAACAGAGAATTCTGAAGACTTTTAGAAAGTCACGATCCAATAACAAAGATTGTTTGAGATTTTGAAGGACTCTCTATTGACTAACAAGAGATTTTAGAAGTCTCTAAAATTCTTTCAATATCTCCACAAATCTCAATTGACTAACCCCCTGTTAGGATTTCTATAACTATTACAAGGGTTCGAACCACGACCTTCGTAGTAGGAGAGAGCATGAGAACCATCAGACCATTTGATGGTTCTCCCGAAGATCAACATCTTCTCCAGTGGACACTCTTTCACATGAAGGAGTACTGTAAGAATGAGTTTGGGTGAAAGTGAATCTCCCCACTACCCAACAACTAAATTGAACAAATTAGATCAAATTCATTCGATATGAGTGAGATTTCTCACCCCATAGCAAGAAAAAATGGTAAGTTAATTCGAGTATACAATTTTATAATGATTTTCAAAAATAAAAACCGTTATGCTTTGAGAAATAAATTGTTTTTGTTTCTAATTTTTGAAAGTGAATTCTACTTGCTGTAACAAAGGTGTTTCAAAACACTTTGAAAAATTGCTTTGAAATTAAAAAGCAAGAAGTTAGTTTGGCGACACAAAACTTTCGTGTAATAGCGCGTTTGTATACAATTTTGCTTCTGATTTCTGCTTCTCCAAAAGTAGCAGTCAGAAGTCAGGATATTTTGCTTCACAAAAGGTAACTTTTCTGCTTGTGGAAGTCGTTTTAAAATTTTACACCCAAACTGACTTCTTGTTTTTTTACTTCTAGAAATCAAAAAGTTATTTCTGAACGTGTATCCAAACGCGCTATAAGGCAAAATCTTAGTAGCAATTTCTAACCAATGCTGCTAATGGAGGGTACCAGATTTCCAAGGAGGGTACCAAACCCTATGTAGGAAACCCTCGTGTGGAATCCGGCACCCCATTAGCAATGTTGATTTCTGAGTAAGACCTCCGCATAAGGAAAGGTACTTCCACGCATGCTAAGGTCCCCAGAAAAATATCTTTCTCTTTCTTTTCTCCAAAAATCTCTGTGACAGTCTCTTTCACTCATTCCTTCTCAGCTTTTCTTCTTTCAAATCAATAACCCTTCGATTATTTTTGGATAATATCTGAAAAATCTTAGGTTTTGAGAATTAACAGCCATGGTGATATCTTGAAATAGATCTGCTTCCCCTATTTCAAACAGTAAAACAAACTCAATAATCCAAGAACCTCAGTTCGGATCAGAAAGAGTAAGTAAAGAACCCTTTGTTTGTTCGAAAGAATGAGTGAAAAATATCAGAATTTGAAGTCTATAAAGATAAGATCATCATCACCTATTACTAAGCATTTCATGGCTCCAACAATCTCTACGGTTTCAGAATTTGCTGCTACTTAGTGGACAGGAATGAACCAGTTAGGGTTTCTGATTATAGAAAGTTACCATTTGCAGAAAAGATTGAATTATGTTTTGATTCGGTTAATTTCTTGTTCTCAGGTATTACTCCCAAAAGTTTCTTCCATTCAAGATCTTTCATTTACTAAAATTGTTGATTAGCTTCTGGTTCTCAGGTACCCCATAAAACCTTAGAGATTAGTATGCCTTCAATTTCAGATCCTTTTGAAAACCTTAGATTAAGGAATCACTTCATTCTTCCGTAACTGAAGATAACCAATTAAAACCAGATGAGAACTTTGTTGTTCCTTTTAATGTTGCCAATTTAACTATAGTAAACAAAGAGTACCGAACAGCGGACTGGGGTGAGAATGCAATAGAGGAAAATCAAGAAATGAATGGTTTTAGATCCCAAGAGGAAATAGAAGCTAATGAGGAAGTGAACCAGGAAGAAGACAGTTATTTAATTGATGAAAAAAATGACAAGAGTTAAGATTTGGCTGATTTTGATTCTGAAATGATAAAAAAGCCCGTGGTGATCCATGAAAAAGATGGTATTAATCTTCCTCAGCATAAGTTAGAGGAAATGAGTGCAGCCGAAATGACAAAAGGGGGCTGTTTACTAGCTGCTGGGGTTAAGGAGAAGATGGGACACTTGGTATATATGCTTAAACCCGAATTGATAGAAGAGTCAGTAGAGTTCTAAGAGAAAGATGGTCTTGATATCCTCCATACAGACGTTGACACTGCCAATTTAAAACTCAGTCAGCATATCTCTGATTCTGATAGTTCTCAAAGCTCCGAAATAGGTGAATATTTTGAGTTTGATAAACAGTTTGCCGTTGTTTTCTTCATATTAAGAACTATTTGTGACCTGCTCAAGCTCTTAGTTTCTGCATTAGGCATCTGAATTTGTATCAAAAATCTGTTGACTTAACAGTAACAGAATTACTTGAAGCTGCAACAGCTGGAAAAGATTTGTATGAAACTGATTGTCTGTTCCCCTCCTAATTTGCTCGTTCCTATATACATTTTAATTGTCCAGCTTATCTGGATCACCCTCTAGAGTGGCTTCTACTTGGTTTTCTTGTCTCTGTCGTTATTCTGTATGGTGAACCTGATAAATTATTTGTTCATATTTCTGTTGCAGAAACTGATCCGTGCAGCCATTGATATGGTGGATGCTAGTTTCATTTTCTCTCTGTTTTTTCGCTGTCTAAGAAAAACAAATCACACACACTTTACAAGTATCAGCTATGAGACCTCGAATCAGAGGTAAAACACAGTTCTTACTCTTCTTCCTTCATGTTGATTTTGGTGTAGTAGTTTTAACCTGGTGTATTTTCTGGGATTGGTATTGACCTAATTTGAGTATTTTGCTCACCTTATGTAATGCATGGCTGGTTATATAACAGGTTGGACTGTTCTCAAGTTCCCATTGGTGCTACTGTAGAATACATGGCTGGTCACTACATGGTAATCCTTTTCTAGTCGCAACTAGCCAATGACAATATTGCAAAATTTTCAGCTGTAAATTTTAGGATGCATATGATTTTTTACATTTTGTTCATATGCAGCTGTGGAGTGCCTGTTATGGCCCTTGCTCCTGAGGAAAATGATAGGGTGGTAGATATGGCGTAAGTACGGCACATTGTTCTTGGTGTTTTCTGAGTTTATTGCGACTTCTGTTTTCATACTTATTCACCATTGTTTTTGAAGTCCTCTTTGCTTTCCCCGATTGGAAGAACTCTATCACCCTACCCATGAATGTCTTCTTACGACAGTATCTGGTGAGTTCCCCGGTTCCCAGGGTTAAGGTATTCCCTATTATGAGCCTACTCAGATCAGAACTAGTTGATTATCTTTCGCCGGCCAACCTTCGCCTGCTGAGATCCCAAGTGACGATCACTAAACAGAATGTAGTGCAGTTGAGCATACTTTTCTAGTCTGGGCTTCAAATGTGTTTGACAATCTTTAGTTTACATTGTGCTTATTCAAATTTCCAGTGTTCAGTTCTGTAGAAAGAAGTAGTCTTCTTGAACGGTTCATATCTCCTAGAAATTTTCATATCATGTACATCTGATGCTGTTCAACTAACATTTTACTTTTGCAATTTGGTGGGAAAGCAACCTATTTGCAGCTCTTATTAAGAACAGTAGTTTGCGGTTGTCGCTCACTTATTCCAATAAAGTAACTGTCGTTCCTAATATTTTAGCTTGATACAGTTCTATTAAATGGCCTACTTTCACTATAAATGAATTAGCACCAACTAGTTGACATTTACTTTTAAGGTTTTCATTTTCTTACCTGATTAGGTTTCCACTGTCACATGAAACACGCCGATATGCTAAATGTAATCTTTAATGGTGAAGGCTTGTGATAAAAGTTGAACATGCCCATGGGCGAGGATTGAGGTGTTTCTGGCATGTCTTACAATTTGTCAAAAACTCACATGTCGACTAGTCGATAAACAATAAACAGAATGTAGTCCGGTTGAGAATACTTTTCTAGTTTGAACTTCAAATGTGTTTGATATTCCTTTATTTTGCAGAAAAAATTAGTCTTCTTGGACTTTTCACGTCTCTTAGAACTTTTCACATCATATATATCACATGCTTTTCAACCACCAGTTTGCTTTCTAAGTTTCATGCATCTCTCTTTTCATTTATTATTTTTTTCTCTCTGTTAGGATTGCACCTGGTGGTAGAACAACCTATATTGCAGCTCACATGTAGTACAGGGGTACGCACTTGTCACTCATTATTCCAGTAATGTACCTGTAGTCGGAATATTTTTGCTTGATACAGTTTCATCTAATGGCTAGCTTTCACTATGAATGATCTAGTACCAAATTTCACACTTACTTTTAAGGTTTTTGTTTCCTTACCTATTTAAGTTTCCACTGTCACAATAAACATGATAATATGCTGAATCTATCTTTAATGGTAAAGATAAGTGATAAAACTTGAACTCACCTATGGTCAGTGGTTGAGGTTTTTCCGGTCTCTCTTACCAGTTGTCAAAATTTCACATGTCACTAGTCGAAGACTAGTTTCCGATTTTGTCTACATACTGTGTTACTTAGTAATGAGCTGCTCGTGATAGGATAGTGGGACAATACCATAAGTTAAGAATAGGTGACTACATAGTAGTTGGATTCTTTACAACGTGAAACCTCTTTTAATCTAGTTACATTTAATGAGGTATGCATATACAATTATGGCATGCATTTTTTTATTGAATTTTTTATAGAGCTACCCTTTTCTTTAGATTTCCGGGATTGACTTCTACTTTTGGTATACAAACACCCTCCTGGTTTGTTTACTTCTTTGAAGTCAAAAAATAAATCTCAAGGAGAGGATGTTTGGATACCAGAAGCAGAAGTCAATCCCAGAAGTCAGTAGCAAAAAGTTTTCTTTTTCACTTATAGAAG
Source organism: Papaver atlanticum (assembly GCA_023531105.1). NCBI lineage: Eukaryota > Viridiplantae > Streptophyta > Magnoliopsida > Ranunculales > Papaveraceae > Papaver > Papaver atlanticum. The sequence goes on along the minus strand of JAJJMB010011222.1, from coordinate 7,370,232 downwards.
CCAATCCCGATTTTTATTGCCAACCTAACTTCTGACTTTTTGCTTCTAGAAGTTGAAGAACAACTTCTGAGAATTCATTCAAACACCTTTAGTTCCAAAACTAACTTTTGACTTTTCGACAAATATATCATTGCATGCATCAGAATTTTCTTGTCTATCTGTCTGTAGTTTTGTTTTTACCCCCTTCAGATGCATGTTAGTGCTCAGTCTCTTACTCTCTTTTTTGTCTGTTTTCTTACTTTCATAAGGAGTTGTTTATCCAAATGAGAAAAAGGAATCTTGACTCAAGTCACTTACTGCAAATTTGCAACGGATGGGAGTGACCAACACTATTGGGCTCTAACTACGTTGGGAAGAAGGTTAGTTTGAGTTATCACTATCATCTTATCATTATTTACCAAAATTAGATTATTGAGTTATCTAATTATTGAATATTGAGTTTCCAAAATAATATTATTGAGTTAAAATTAGTCTATTAAATATCGTACATTGTGAATCTATGTTTAGACATTGTAATGGTTTCCACAAGTGCACATTTCCCATACTATTTTAGGTTAATGTTACAGAATCCCACTTCGCGTGGTTTAGCGACGGTGACGAAATATAAAAAAATCTCCCTATCCATTGGGAATAATATTTTACTTCAGATTAGTAGGTTCTTATCTTGCAAAGAGTATAATTATGACATATTACTTTGTTGCGTACATCATCTCTCATGTCAGAACATAATATGGTACATGTCCACAAGGGGGTGGAGTTAAGTTCGATTTCATGGATGGATTTGACCAAAATTTCAATGTGACTCTACAAAATTGTGTAGTGAATGTTGAATACTAAACATGCATTTTGGTGGTAACTCAAAATTGTGTGATCTTGCAGAAGGTAGATTCTTCCTTTCTGTTAACGCAGGAACTCGCTGTAATATCCAGGTTATGAATTATAGACGTCCAATTAAAGTTGTGATTTCCCTCCATTTTGGAGTCGTATAAGCTCAAACATGGATATTAATTTCCTGATCTTTCAGTAAATGATGACCACAGAACTCAAAAACTAAATTTTCCTGGGTACAACTTAGATAGTGGGGCCCTTAGTTAACCTTATACTATCTTGGTTGGCATTCCTGTTGCCCTCCTAATGTGCTTGTTTCTCGTTACATTTCAATCATCTGACTTATCTGGATCACCCTCTTTAATGGCTTCGACGGTTCGACTTGTTTTTTTTTGTCCGTCATTATTCCTTTTGGTGTATGAACCTGATAAATTGTTAATTCATGTTTCTGTTGCAGAAACCGATCCATGCAGCCATTGGTATGGTGGATCCTAGTTTCATTTGTGGAAATCAAGAGAGAGTGAATGGAAGAGTGTAAACCACTCAGAGGTGAGATCCCTCTATTTTATAGATTGAGTATGCACAGTTACAAGAATACCCTAAAAATATCTAAACACTGTTTACAATTCACTGTACACTGTACCTACACAACATAACCGTATGCACACAGATGATATCTGTGAAGAAAGCCTTCTTCACAGACTATACATGTGAAGAGTGTATTCTCCACATGTTCTATACTACACTAACTAGTATAACCTGACCATGAGACTAATATTTCAACACTCCCCTCAAGCTGGTGCGTAGATATCTAGCATACCAAGCTTGTCAAGGAAAGAGTTAAATGGTCGACTTGGAACTCCTTTTGTCAGAATGTCTGCAATCTGATTTTCAGTTCTTACAAAAGGAGTGCTGATAACTCCTTCATCCAATTTCTCTTTGATGAAATGTCTGTCCACTTCTACATGCATGGTTCTGTCATGTTGGACTGGATTGTGAGCAATGCTGATGGCAGCCTTGTTGTCGCAGTGCAACTTCATTGGACCTTTAGGCTTGAAACCAATTTCTGCCAATAGTATTCTTAACCATAATAACTCGCATATACCATGAGCCATAGCCCTAAACTCTGCTTCTGCACTAGATCTAGCTACGACTGATTGTTTCTTGCTGCGCCAAGTTACTAGGTTTCCTCCCACAAATGAACAATATTCGGAGGTAGACCTAAGATCAATCACTGAGCCTGCCCAATCTGCATCTGTGTATGCTTCAACCTTTGTGTGGTTATTCTGAGAAAATAGCAGCCCTTTTGCTGGTGCAGACTTTAGGTAGCGAAGTATTCGATACACTGCGTCCATATGTGCTTCTCGTGGAGCATGCATAAACTGACTGACAACACTCACTGAGTATGCAATATCAGGACGAGTGTGAGAAAGGTAAATCAGTCTTCCCACTAACCTTTGATATCTTTCTTTGTTCACCGGAACGACATTAGTGTCTTCTCCCAGCTTCTGATTTGGTTCAATTGGTGTGTCAATAGGCCTGCATCCCAACATCCCTGTTTCAGCTAGAAGGTCTAGGACATATTTCCTTTGAGAGATGTAGATACCCTTTTTTGATCTTGCCACTTCAATTCCTAGGAAGTAGCACAATTCTCCTAGGTCCTTTATCTCAAATTCTTTGGCTAAGTAAGATTTTACCTTCCCCATTTCTTCGCGCCAATTGATGCAATTTTAGAAACTAAAACAGAAAACTAGGGCAAATAGAACAAAGATAATCGAATAGAACATATGATTGATAATAATAAGAACGTAGATAATTGAGTCTGGGTTAAAAACCCATTACCCTTGAATAATCAATAGATTATAGTCGTATGAAAATATAATAAAAGTCTGTCTTCTAAGAGACGGCTAATAACCTATTTATACTAGCAATTCACCTAAAGAGAGAAACCCTAGGCTAATAGTAGAAAAACGCCCTTCCTAAAGAGATAAAATGGCTGAAGTATTCCTAAATAGAAAACACTCTAAAGGGTCATATTATGCCCCTGCATCACACATACACAATAAGCATGGTGAGTTTTCCAGTTTTTGAACATTTGAGGAATAAGGTATGATCTGCCTGACTTTGACGAAATCCATATTTCCGCATACTTTAGGTAAATCTTCCAAACCATGTCCTAGGAGATTGCTTCAAACCATACAAGGATTTCTTCAACTTGCATACTTTTCCTTTATTAGCGTCTGTTTGAAATCCAGGAGGAATGTCCATGTATACTTCCTCTTCCAAATCACCATTAAGAAAAGCATTCTTCACATCGAACTGTTGAAGTGGCCAATCCTTGTTTGCTGCCAAAGATAACAAGACACGAATGGTGTTCATCTTAGCAACAAGAGTAAAGGTTTCTTGATAGTCTATTCCATAAGTCTGAGTATAGCCCTTGGCTATTAATCTTGCTTTATATCTTTCAATAGTTCCATCAGACTTATACTTCATAGTGAATACCCACTTGCAGCCGACTGTCTTCTTTCCTCTTGGTAATTCAACCTCAACCCTTGTAGGAATTGTAACAGAAGACAACTTACTTGCAAACGCAGCATAAGAGGGTGACAGACGATGAGTAGACACAAAGTTAGCAATTTGATGATCAGTAGAATACCCATATCGAGTTGGAGGTTTACGTATACGACTAGGATATCTATCTTCCTCAACATTTGTGGGCTCATCAGCTGCGTCGACATCTCTGACATTTGTGGGCTCATCAGCTGCGTCGATATCTCCGAAATTTGTTGACTCATCAGCTGAAACATCGTCTTCATTAACTCTTAAATTAGTCTCAGCAGGAAGTTTAAGAGGCTCTGATTCCGCTACCTGAGGAGCCTTGTCTCTTCGTCTGTAGACCTGAATTGGTGGCGTAGTAACATGGGGTTGAGGAGGTTGAGGAATAACACTTTCCTTAGTTACTGAACCAGGAAGTTTGTACCAAGGCTGATCTTCACAATATGTTCTATGCTCCCCCGAAGAGAAGCCGCTGGATACTCTGAGAAGTAGGCTTGATCTTCACAAAAGGTTACATCCATGGATACGTAGATCTTCCCCGTGGGAGGGTGGCAACACTTGTAGCCTTTCTGTGTAGCTGAATAACCCAAGAAAACACATTTGAGAGCTCTTGAATCCAATTTACTCCTATCTTGTTTATGGACATGCACATAGGAAACGCACCCAAAAACTTTTATAGGAGCAGAATCATGTGGTTGTCGTGAAGTGCTTGAAGAAAGAACATCACATGGTGTTTGAAAATTCAGAACCCGAGAAGGCATTTTGTTAATTAGCCGTGTAGCGGTAATGACAGCATCACCCCAAAATCTTTTTGGCACATTCATTTGGAACAACAAGCACCTAGTGACTTCTAATAGGTGACGATTTTTCCGCTCAGCAACTCCATTTTGCTGTGGGGTATCAGTACACGAAGTTTGGTGGATAATTCCATGTTCCAAGAAGTAAGAGGAGAGACCTTGATTTAGATATTCGCCACCTCTATCGGATCTTAACACCTGAATTTTTTTGTCAAACTGGGTTGGAACAAACTTATGAAAGCTTTTGAAGACGGCATGAACATCGCTCTTGTCTTTCAATAAGTGAACCCAAGAGACCCGAGAATAATCATCAATAAAGGTAACAAACCAACGAAAGCCACCATTAGTAGTGACACGTGAAGGACCCCAAACATCACTATGTACAATAGAAAAGGAGATAAACTTCTATTCATGCTCAAAGGTTAAGGAACATGATGATGCTTAGCTAGTTCACAAGTTTCACAATGAAATTTAGATATATCAAGTTCTGAAAACAACTTACGGAACAACTTTTGTAAATACCCGAAGGAAGGATGCCCTAATCGTTTATGCCACAGCCAAACTTGTTCTTCAGAACTAGACACACTTGTTGATTTATAGGCTTTTAAACTGTCATCTTGTTTCACCTCCTGCAATTCCAAGTAGTATAGACCCCCTCTCTCTTTGCCCTAAGCCAAGTGTTGCTCCAGTGAGAATATCCTGAAAAACACAATGTGTCTCATAAAAGGTAACCTTGCACTTCAAAGCTTTGGTTATCTGACTGATTGAGAGAAGGCTGCAAGAAAGATTCGGAACATGTAACACTGTAGAAAGAGACATGGAACTAGTTATCGGAACACGTCCTTCACCAGAGACAATAATTGGAGATCCATCAGCCGTCAGATTACATGGTTTACTTGGATTAGGATTATAGGTGGAGAAGCGGTTGGACTCGGTAGACATGTGATCAGTTGCTCCACTGTCAACAACCCAAGAACCCTTAGATTTATCACGCCTGGAGTTCAAAGCACTACCAATGTTACCTGATTGAGTCACTGAAGTAGACCCACCCCAATTTTCCTTGGATGACTGCATTCTAGCATAGTCCTTTATCAACTGTTCCAGCTGAACTTGAGATGGGTGAGAGGAAACACTACGTAGTGATGATGATGAAGGCTGAAACTCCTCTTCACCAGTTGTGTGATACGATCTCGAACCACCGTTGTAACCTCCTCTTCTTCCTCCAAACGGATTACCCACTCTTCTATTACCATTATTGTTACAACAATCACAAATGGATGAAGTAACACTGTTCGAAACAGAACTTCCTTGAGGTACCGGAGATAGAAGAGCTACTATTTTCAGAAGTAGTTCCGATACAACTTTGACACTCAAACTATTGCTATGAGAAAAGTCTAGTTGAGCTGAACTCCTAGAATGAGACAAACTACTATTCTCAGAAGTACTAGCCATAGATCTACATTTAACTCAACAAACAAAAACAAATTTCAGGGAAAACAACTTACAAACAGCCACAGGTTCTTCAAGAACAGCAGTTTGCAGCCCTATTTGGAACAACTTCAGGATCTAACTTCAAGATCTTTAATCACAGATCGAAGCAACAGTAGATCAAGTAGTTTTCAGCTTCTTTGAAACAGCTTCAGGATCTAACTTCAAGATCTTTAATCACAGATCGAAGCAACAGTAGATCAAGCTTAAGAAGGAACTAAGATGGTTTTCTCTTCTTTCTCTCTTGAGCTCTAATACCATGTGGAAATCAAGAGAGAGTGAATGGAAAAGTGTAAACCACTCAGAGGTGAGATCCATCTATTTTATAGATTGCGTATGCACAGTTACAAGAATACCCTAAAAATATCTAAACATTGTTTGCAATTCACTGTACACTATACCTACACAACATAACCGTATGCACACAGATGATATCTGTGAAGAAGGCTTTCTAACATGTGATGAGTGTATTCTTCACATGTTCTATACTACACTAACTAGTATAACCTGACCATGAGACTAATATTTCAACATCATTATCTCTGTTTGTTCGCCTTCTAAGAAAGACAAATCACACACTTTACAAGTATCAGCTATGAGACTTCGAATCAGAGGTAGAACACAGTTCTTACTCGTCTTCCTGCATGTGGATTCTTTATTTATTGTTTAGTAGTTTTAACCCGGTGTACTTCTAGGGATTATTTTTATTGGTGTTGAATTAATTCGGGTATTTGGCTTACCTAATGTAATACATGTCTGGTTGTATAACAGGTTGGACCGGTCGTTTTGGTGCTATTCCAGAAAACATTGCTGGTTAATACATGGTAATCTTTTTCTCATTTGCAACTACACGATGACAATGTTGCAGCATTGTTCGGCTGTAGATTTTAGGATGCTTACAACTTTTTACATTTTGTTCATATGCAGCTGTAAAGTGCAATCTATTTTTTTACCAGTTATGGCCCTTGCTCAAGAAAATTAAAGGGTGGTAGATATGGCGTAAGTACCACACATTGTTCATGGGTGCATTCTTAGTTTATTGCGATTTTTGTTTTCATACTGATTCACCATTGAGAAACACTAAACACAATGTAGTGCGGTTGAGCATACTTTTCTAGTTTGGACTTCAGTTTATAAATACATGTTTATTCAAATTTCCAATGTTTAGTTCTGTAGAAAAAAGTAGTCTTCTCGGACTGTACACGCTTCCTAGAACTTTTGACATCATGTACATCACATGCTGATTTACCAACAGTTGGCTCTCTAAAATTTGTTGCCATATCTGTTCTCTCTTTTTCATTTTCTGTTAGGGGTTGTACCTGGTAGTAAAACAACCTATATCGCAGCTCGTGTATAGAATGAACCAACACCAAATTGCCCTTTTTATTGTTCACATTTACTTTTAAAGGTTTCATTTCCCCTGTCACGAAACATGCTAATACCCCTAGTCTTATCTTGAATGGTAAAGATTAGTGACAAAAATTGGACCATCCAAGTGGCAATACTCATTTTTCAGACCAAAATACAATGCATAAGGCATGTCAGTTCAAAACTCGTGCCTATGCTGATTAAAGGAAAAACTCGTGAATAATAATAGATCACCCAATTAATGTCGAGCATTACCCTATAAACAAAGGTCTAGTTGAAACAGATGATATTTGTATAAGACTATCGTGTTAAAAAAAAGAGAGGGTGCGAGACTGGTGAAAACTAAAATTGTGTGGGAGTTTAAAGATTGTGTGACTCAGAGACATTCAACAATGAAACATTGTGATGATTCATTGAGGTACATTCAATAACGAAACATTGTGTTGTTTCGAAGCATTCCTCTCAAACATTGTGATGATTCATTGACATTCAATAATGAAGCATTGTGTTGTTTCAAAGCATTGTTCTCAAGGATTGTGATGATTCAATATTGCTCTTAAAATTGACATGTCCATATCCATCCGTATGTATATATACCCCCTTACCATCCTTACTCGTGCAATAACTTGTTTCAAGACTCATTTTAATTGTAGCAGTCTCACGCTCCATTATCAGTAACTAACTACTTTCGCATAACTTGGTTTTTACCTGCGAACTCATTTTTATTCGCAATAGTTTCCGCGCGCTCTTTCAACAATATTTTAAAATCACGAACGAAAATGGCTGCAGAAAACACTGATACATTCTTATCATCGATAACAGAGAAAGTGCGCAGCATTGAAACGTTGTATGAAATCTTACGGAATCAAAACTGGAGCATTTCTCCAACCGTAAGTCAAGAAGAACCCTGAAATTTTCTTAAACCTATTCTTCTTGTTTCAAGCTATTAGGGTTTTTATTTCGATTCTAAGGTTTCTCGTCGTAATTCTTAAACCCTACTTTTCTAGTTTCAATTTTGATTTTATTTCTCTGAAACCCTTTTCTTCTTTCTGATTGTGTTGTTCCAGTTGGATGAGGAAACAAGACTGGGGATAAAAAAGAGGACAGACGATCTAACCCAACAGGCAACTGTCATCGTCCAGTCTCCCCTTAAGGTACACAACATTTCATCAAAAAAATTTCTTCTTATAACATTCAAAGATGATATTATCATGTATTGGTTTAGAATTTAACAGAAAATAAATAAATTTTGTTGATCAAACAGGCACTAGAGGAGCAATGTTTTAAACCTCCTTTAAAAAAATGCCAAAAATGCGGGAAACTGAAGATAGCCGGGAGGCAGGTGCTGAATATCGTAGATGCAGTCCGAAGGTTTAGATATTTTGGATCTCAACATCAACAACCTTCGGAAACGACATTAGTTTCTGACTCGGATAATGAGGATGGATACTCTGGGATCCAGCACAACAGTATAGCCATTGTTCAGAAATGGAAATCTAGTCAGGCAACAACAATGGAAGATGAGAGACAGCAATCAGACTGGGAAGACTTTCACGGTGCACATCAGAGTTTGAGTCTAACAAATAGAAAGACTCAACACAGAAAGGGATACGGTGGTTCCAAGGAAGTTGGTCCACGACGACAAAGTTACAATAATTCTTGGAAAGATGTCATACTGGCACCAACGCTGATGCACTTTGAGCCTGAAAGAGTAAATTCAGGATCGTCTTCAGATTCCTCTACTGGTTCTGGAAGTAGAAGATCTTGTTCATCGGCTTCATACTCATATTCCTACGTTGGTTCGAATTCTCAAAGTAGGAGTCGAAGAACACCTACTTCATCACGATATTCAGTATATTCTGCTTCCGCAATTGTTTCTGGTACTTCAGGTCCAATCTACGGCGAGTCTAGTGGTAGTGACTGGGAGTCATATTCACGAAACGGAATGCTGGATCACCGTAGCGGTTATAGATCAAGGAGAAGGTCACCATCGGAAGCTTACTCACGTAGCTCGTCGAGGTCCATATCGCGTTCACGTGGAAGGAGCCAATATTCCAAGGGTGGTCCTTCAAATCCTTCAAATGAGAAGATGGGATGGTTTCGACGAGCCAAGAACAAGATTGGAAACATGTTCCACCATCACAGCGACCACCACCATCATCCACGTGATGACACTGATGTTTCAACGTCCAGGGAGGATTGGAATGCCTGCGCTCATCATCGCTCCACCACTAGGAATCCTGGAAATAATGTTGTACTCCACCGACAAAGCAAAGAGCAAAAGGTGACAAAAAATAAGAAAAGAACACCGGTTAAAAACAAACATGGGCTTACTGGAGGGTTTTTTAGTCACTTTTGGAGCTCGAAGAAAACTAAACCGTCAACAGCTGACAAAAGACGGTTAGAAAGAACAGTGACCGGTAAAGGAAAAGTTACTGCCAAGAAATTGGATTGGTTGGAAAATATTCATAGAAGAAGACTGCCTGGTGGAACTAAGTTTCCCAAGTCTAAGAGGGGTAAACCTAATAACAAATTAAAAAAACTTACGTAACACAGGACCCCAACCTGGCTTTTGTTCTTTGAATATACAATGTTAGTATTTACATTCATTTGCTTCTTTTTTGTACCAGAGAATTTTTGTAAATATACCATTTGTGGTCACTATTTAGTACATTTTGAGATAATTCACTTCGTATCTGATCCTCAACTGATATTTTTGTTTCGTACACTGGTTAGAACTAAATGATTTGAGTTTGATAAACTGTTCATTGTTGTTTTCTTCAAATTTTAGAACTACCATATGACCTTGCCTGCTCTTGGTTTGTATCAGGCCTCTAAGATTGCATCAACAAGCTGTCAACTTAGCAGCTAGAGAATTACTTGAAGTTGCAACAGCTGGAAAAGGTTTACATAGAACTTACTGTCTTTCCCTGCATTGTTTCTCTTGTTTGGTTCAGCATATATTGTTGTCGTAACTTGTACAGAACGATGTTCTCTTTGTGCTTCTTTAGGCAGTATCTAAGGCAGAGCTGGATTGGGCCCAAACAGCAACAAAGTCGGCCTTCTAATGAGCAAACAAAGTATTGGGACAGTTCTCTCGTGGACCGAGAGAATTCGGACTCCTCCAAATCGCAAAAAAAGATTTCAGCTTCCATATATATTAGACTAAACCCCAAAACCCTAACGTGCATATCCCTAGGCAGCCTGGACTTCTTCACAGATAGCCGATGTATATCCCACACGAAGTTGCTGTGGAAATCCTGTTGCGTCTACCAGTAAAATCTATATTGAGATTCAGGTGCGTATGCAAAAAATGGTGCAAGTTCCTCTGGTTTTGTTAGAAAACGACTTAGTCATTCTATTAAAAAGAAAAACTATAAGCTTCTTTTTAGTAGAAACACGATTATGATATATTCTCTATAGATTACGACCCATCATCATCGTCAGTATCTCATGAGGTTGTTCAGAAGGTAGATAAACCATTCAAAGATACACATGTTGAGATCTTTGGTTCTTGCAATGGTATTTTATTCCTTAAAATCGATCCTGACTTGGTTATGGGTTTATGGAATCCAGCTACTAAAGAATACAAAATAATTCCCCATTCAGATACACCACCCCCTAGAATTGATAGCAGCGTATACATGTATGGATTTGGATGTGACCAAGATAACAATGACTACAAGTTGGTAACAATTGTAAGTCCTCATAATAAGGAAATCATGGCTGCCGAAGTTGAGGTTTATACACTGGGTTCAGATTCATGGAAAAGAATTGACTACATGCCTTATAAAATTCTGGGTGGACCACCCCGGGTGTGTTTGTGAATGGAGCTTTACACTGGTTGGCGAATCCATGTCCAGTTAGATCAAACAACAAGTTCTCGCAAGTTTTACTTTCTTTCCGCATGGCAGAAGAAGAGTTCATTGAAATACCACATCTGGAGTATTTTGATGACAACAACAAGTTCGAACATAAACAGATCGATGTTCTGGAAGGACTTTTAGCAATGCTTTGTAGCCATTCCAATGTTGGTTTTGAGGTATGGGTGATGAATGATTATGGATTGAAAGATTCTTGGACCAAACGCTACACCATTTCTCTTCCATCCTTTCAGTACTTAAGTCGCATACAGTCATTAAACAATGGGGAGTTCTTATTAGAGATTCGCTTACAAGATGACTGTAATTATAAAAATGTGACTTTAGTTTATTATGACCCAAAGCGTGAAAGACCTAGAGCTGCGGAGTTTTGGAAGTATGGCAGATGGTGGAATAAAACAACTGGTCGTCTAGAATCAAGCTTTTATACAGAGACTTATGTGGAGAGCTTAGTCTCCCTTCACTCAGGTACTTACGTTGGTGGTGGGCAAGAAGAATCAGATTTACATGAAAGCATTGACTGTCTATTGGTCTGATGGATAACACTGAGAAAACTGCTTTAGTATACATTTGAGAAATTTACTTTTTTTTTTTTTGATTTATAGAACATAATTTTGAAGCCGATCTGAACTTCTAAAATGTTCACTAAAGAGCTACATTGTGCAAAACTATAAAGATCATACCTTTTCTTTTAGTTGCTTGTTTATACTTTACGGTTACAGATTCTCCAGTTTATAATGATGACTCTAGCTTTGAGTTTGGAACTTCTACAATGGAAATGAATCCTATTGATCTTGTATATAACTGGGTAGAAATGTCTGGTTCATATCTCTCTATACTGAACTTTATTCCTAAAGGAGTTGATACAATGATTCCTTTGCCGATTTAACTATGGTAAACAATTGAGTACCCAACACCGGACTGTGGTGAGAATGCAATAGAGAAAATCAAGAACCAAGAGGAGATAGAAACTAATGAGGAAGTGAACCAGGAAGAAGACAATTGTTTAATTGTTGAAAAAGATGACAAGAATTAAGATCCGGCTGATCTTGATTCTTTAATTTTAAAAGAGGCCGTGGCGGTCCATGAAAATGACGGTATTAGACTTCCAGGAAAAGAGTGAAGCCGAAATGATAGAAGAGAGTTGTTTACTAGCTGCTGGGGTTGAGGAGAAGATGGGAGACTTGCTATATATATATATATATATATATGCTTGAACCCGAAATGGTAGAAGAGTCTGTAGAGTTCCAGGAGAAAGGTCTTGATATCCAAACTGACTTGACTCGCCAATTTAAAACTCACTCATCATACCTCTGATTCTGACAGTTCTCAAAGCTCAAAAATAGATGAATATTTTGAGTTAGATAAACAGAAACATAATCTGCATTCTGTAATGAGCACGTAGATTCTATTGAATCTTATTTGTAGATTAGATTTTATGTATAATTATGTGTTGAAATGCAGACAATGCTTAATCACCTTGAAATAGTTCTTCAACTGATTTATCAACCTTGCTAGAAGATTTCCCACTCCCTTGTCAACAAACAATATTAGCGTCGTGTCCCGTGTCGGTCATGCCATTGGACACGGTTAGCGACACGTCTAAAGAATTTTTGTCCAATTTTTGTGATGTCCTTCCATAGGTCATATGTCAACTTCCAAATATAAACCAAACCCTAAACATATAAAACCCTAATAGCCTCCTCGACCTTTTTATAATCAAACAACCTTTTTTATTTACTAGAACTTCTGAAACAGAAGTAAATCGGCAACGGCTGGAGACCGACGATGCACATCCCACATGAAGTTGTTGTGGAAATCATGAATCCTATGCAAAAAATGGTGCAAGTTCCTTAAACATAATTATGGTTTTGTTAGCAAGCGACTTAATCATTCTATTGAAAAGAAAATTTTTACTTTACTTTTTACAATAAAAGATGAGTAAAACATCTTCTCTATAGATTATGACCAACCATCATCGTCAGTATCTCATGAGGTTGTTTATAGGGTAGACAAACCATTCGATTATACACGCATTGAAATCTTTGGTTCTTGTAATGGTGTGTTGTTCATCAAAATCGATCCAGAGTTAGTTATGGGTTTATGGAATCCGACTACTAAAGAATATAAAATAATTCCCCATCATTTCTATATGCTACCAATTGACTTTACAAACGAGTCTTATTCCCCTAAAATCCGTGGACGTACATATAGGTATGGGTTTGGGTATGACCGAAAGAGCAATGACTACAAGTTGGTACAAATTGTAAGTCCTTTCAATGATGAAATCATGGTTGCTCAAGTAGATATTTACACAATGATTTCAGATTCGTGGAGAAGAATCGACTACATGCCTTACAAAATTATGGGTGGACCACCAGGTGTGTTTGTGAACGGAGCTTTGCATTGGTTAGCAAATCCATGTCCAGTTAGATCAAACACCAAGTTCTCACAAGTTTTACTTTCTTTCAATATGACAAAAGAAGTATTCACTGAAATACCATATCTAGAATGTTTTGATGATAACAACAAGTTTGAACATAGATAGATAGATGTTTTGGAATGGCTTTTAGCAATGCTTTGTAGCCATTCTAGTGTTGGTTTTGAGGTGTGGGTGATGAATGATTATGGAGTGAAAGAATCTTGGGCTAAACGCTACACTATTTCTCGATTGAAACTTGATACTATTCCATCCTTTCGGTACTTGAGGCGCATACAATCATTAAAAAATGGGGATATTTTATTAGAGATTCAATTAGATGACCGGTACAAGTATGGAACTTTAGTTTTTTATAACCCAAAATGTGAAAGAGCTAGAGCTCCTGAGGTTGATTTAAGCATGTGTGACAGATGGAGGACCCCAACTGATCTTCTAAAATCAAGATTTCATACAGAGACTTACGTGGAAAGCTTAGTTTCACTTCACTCCGGTACTTACGTCGGTGGCGGGCAAGAACAATCAGACCTGGATGAAGCATTGTCTGTCTTTTATGATGGAGAATAACACTCTGGCAATTGTTTTAGTGTGTGACCAAGAAATGATTGCAGTCGAGGAAAGGAAGGCGTAATGGCTGTTTTATCATAACATATATTGTTAGATGGTTCAGTAATACTTTTTCTCATTTTTTTTACTTTCAATGCCTTTTTTAATGAGTGGTTCTAGACAGACCGTGTGGGCAAACCACAAAAAAAATCGTGTTTCACAATATTTTTGGTGTGGTCCCGTGAGCCTGCGGAGGACAGTAGGGGATCCGACTTTTATGAGAGCTTTTCAGACAGGTTTTTTGAAGCAGTTTTTCTTGACGGTCTGTCAATCTTTTTCTTTTTTTAATTCAAATGACCTATGAAATATTCTGGTTTGATTAATGTTTTTTAAATAAAAAAGTACTCAATAATGACATCAGAATTGATTACAATTTCGTAAAAAGTAAAAAGTACTCGAGATTGGAAACATGTTCCACCATCACAGTGACCACCACCATCACCCCCGTGATAATACTGATGTTTCAACGTCCAGGGATGATCGAAATGCCCGCGCTCATCATCGCTCCAACAGTACTGGGAATCCTGAAGGTTGTACTCCACCGCCAAAGCAAACGCAAAAGGTGACAAAGATAAGAAAAGAACACCGGTTAAAAACAAACATGGGCATCTTAAAAAGCTTACTGGAGGTTTTTTTAGTCACCTTTGGAGCTCGATGAAATCTAGACTGTCAACAGCTGAGAAAAGACGGTTAGAATGAACAGTGACCGGTAAAAGCAAAGGTACTGTCAAGAAAATGCATTGGTTGGAGAATATTCATAAACGAAGACTTCCTCGTGGAACTAAATATCCCAAGTCTAAGGGGGTAAACCTAATAACAAAATGAAAAAACTTATGTAAGACACAAGACCCTAACCTGGCTTTTGTTCTTTGAATATACAGTGTTTACACTCATTTGCTTCTTTTTTTGTACCAGAGAATTTTTGTAAATATACCATTTGTGGTCACTATTTAATACATTTTGAGATAATCCACTTCTTATCTGGTCCTGAACTGATATTTTTGTTTCTGGTACTAGTAAGTTCATTTTTACATAGATGTTATTCTACAGCTGATTAGAATTATTTTCACGTTGGATTACTTACATTGATTTTGATTTTGACAGGTGTGTGCTGGATCATCTAGATCTTTTTTTAAACTCTTTGTTGTTCCATCATATACTTTTGAAGTTGGTGACTCGGGCAAAGGAATGCACTAGATAAGCCTTTGCCTTATATATATGTTTCTGGTGTATGATAATTGTTTAAAGGTTTTTCAATCTGCTGCCATTGACTTATTGAGTATATGATGCTTAATTTGGTGCATGCATTTTGATGTTGCTCCAGATTGATCGTCATCTGAACGGACCTTGAAACTCCAAACAAGTACCACTAAATTCAGTTGTTATTTTCTGCCTATTTGGAAATCATGCAACTAATATGAGCCATCTTACAAGTCATTGAGCAATTTGTAACGATTTCCTGGCATTTTTCCTTTGAATTTGGTGACCTTAACTATTTCAGTTCTGCTATCTTCTATGCATGTTTGGTAATATGTCTTTAGTTGTAGTTTTTCTCTTTAAAGTTCCTTGTCGCTCACTTTTTCCAGTAAATCTAATTACACCATACGCTAAAAGATTTGGAGTTTGTACTCCTCGCCATTACATTTCTGATATTGCAGAGAAGAGAAGTATTCCTACTTTGTAAGGTTGTAATCTGCTGACAACATGAATAATTTGAGTTTGATAAACAGTTCATTGTTGTTTTCTTCAAATTTTAGAACTACTTGTATAGCCATATGATCTTGCTTGCTCTTGGCTTGTATTAGGCCTCTGAGATTGTATTAAAAAGCTGTCGACTTAGCAGCTAGAGAATTACTTGAAGTTGCAACAGCTGGAAAAGGTATCTATGGAACATATTGTTTTTCCCTGCATTGTTTATCTGGTTTGGTTCAACATATAGTTTTTTGTATGCCATTCTCGGTGTTCTTCTTTTGTCAGTATCCAAAGCATAGCTGGATTGGATCAAATAGCAACAAAGTCGCCACTCTCTAATTCTTTAAAATTCATGTGTGTTCTTTAATTTGCAGAACTTCTCGTATGGGGCAGCAATTACTCCTTAACCGTCAATCTCAGCTGATTGGTTCACCACTAAATCTACAAAGAAGGTATGTTGTGTTCAATTCAATTCAAAATCTATTACTTCCAGTGTTGTTTTGACAAAATTAAACTTTCTCATGTGCTCTTCTTGATTTCTTACTTCCTTGTTCATAAAATATTCTCTACACTTAAGGATGGTGCTTTTATTTTCAATGTTAATGTGTGCGTGTAATGTGCTTTGGCACTTTTCTTTTAAATGTTCGGATATCTGTAGTTCGATTGCTGGATGATTTTTGTGCGTGAAATAAATTACTATTATTGAATATTGAGGGATGCCCATCTATTCAGACGTGCTTGGACGCTACTCGCTTCTTCCACAATAATCACCAAATTTCAGGTGTTGCAAAACAAAAGCATAACATATATTCTAAACTGTTAATCATAACAGATAGTTTAAACTGTTACTCATTTTTTTGATCTCTAGAACATATTTTTGAAGCTTATCTTAGCTTCTAAAACAGATGCATGCACTGCTATACAGATTTAGAAGCTACATAATTTTCTAAGACCTATTTTTTACTTACTTATTTTATGTTGGTGAGTCTGTTATAACAGTTATAGTATGTCATCTTTGCTACATAGGTGTTTTATGATAATAACTAGGAATCGCAGGTTGTTTTGACAATTGATTCGGTTTCATTGGAGCAGTGCAATCTCTGTTTTGTTAGGAAAATTTGAGTTTTGACAACAAAACTTGCTGCAACTTGAATAGTTCCTTTCGGTTTCTCTGTTGTTTTCTCCGCTTTTTTCTTGTCATGTAGTACAAGTATTTATCTTAGTAATGCCTTGATAGTTGTAACACATCCTGTCCCTACTCGCCAGAAATGGTTTAGTGTTTTCTAGTTTTGAAATCTGGTGAATGTAATTTTTGATGGTTTAATGGAAGATCTTTTGTTGTTAAATATGGAGATGATTATACAAAAAGACAAATTTCAACAACCCCAGATTACTTAGTTAGAACACTCAAATAGTGGTGGTATCGAGATTTTAGTTGAGAGGAAATGATGGTCGTGCTTGACATCAAAGCAAAGTATTGTTCAATATATGGGGCAGTTCTCATGGTAACAAACCCAACTGCATTATCAGATTGGACAGAGATTTTTTAAAATACGATCAGCCGTTCATGCTGCCCAAAACCAACTAGCAGTTCAGACTCCTTCGATTTTAATAGTAAATTTGTGCTTGGGATGTTTGGATATGCTCTTGACTTGTGATAGCTTCTACGCGCAGAAATATCTCAGGAACCCATTCATCTTGCAACCAACCGGTTAGACCTTGACTTCCAGGCTCCAGCCTTGCAAAATACTATAAATAGTAGATCAATAAAAAGAAAAAGAAAAATCGAGAGGTACCGGAAATTCGGGATCCTTCAAAACAGACCCTCACAAGAGATTTCAGCTTGTGAAAACTACAGGGAGACCAATTTTTCAGTTTTTCTTCACCGTGAAACCCACGGGCGGAGAAGTTCACGCGCGCACCCATTTTTGATGAAAAAATTCCTCTGAAACCCATTATTTTCTAAAATCATGTTTTCCTGAGATTTTTTTTTTTCCATAGAGAGCGAGGAAAGAACATGAGTTTTCCATGGCTGCCGCTGTATTGAGAAGAAGAGGAAAAAGATTATTATCTGCTTCATTGATCTCTGCTTTTAGATCTGTTGATGCTGTTTCTGGATCTTCTTCTTCCCAGTAAAAATATTATTTAGGTTTTACTGTTGAAAATCGATGTGGGATTTGGAAGTTGAATCGCTGATGCTGTTGACGATTGAGGAGTGTGTTCTGATGGGTTTAATTAGGTCATTATATAGAAGGTTAGGGTTTACTAAAGGTATAAAAATTGAATTACAGGAAGGGGGTTTTGAATTCGTAGATGGAAAAATGGATTTACGGTTGTTGTGTTAGAGTTTACAATGAAGACATGAAGTTGAGCTGCAACAGAGAACAAAGAAGGAGAAATTGAAGTTATGTGATGAAATAACAAATGGGTTTGGTTGATTATAGGGTCTAAGAAGGTTAATGGAGATGTTACTGCCATGGGTTGTTGCTACTGAAGAATAGAGTGGTTGATGAGGGTTTCAAGCAAGAAACTGCTGTGATGAACAGAAAGAGAATCTGGTAGTGACTGAAGCTGCAAAATGGTTGAGACATCAGTGGTGATTTGGTTGATGTTGTTGCAGTGAAGATCGGAGCAGGCAGAGGTGATGGCTGAGTTTGAGATCCTGGTGGTGTAAGAAGCGGCAAGAAGTTGTTGTTTGTAAGGGATTGCAGGTATAGATGGAATTATGAGATGGTGGTATTTGCTGTTGAGGTTGTGTCTAGTGATATGTTGCAGTAGTGGTTTGAGTTGCTGCTGCAACTATTGATTTGGCAAGAAGATGATGATGCTGGGTGCTTGAGACAGAGACTATGAAGATTGATTGGACTAAACTGAAGCAAGAGTCTGAATGAATGGGTGAATTAGATGGATGTTTAGGACATTGGGTTTGTCTCTAATTCACAGTTTCAGGGAAGAATGAACTGATATTTTTGGTTGTGAAACTGTGACTAAAATGATGAATGGCTAGGCCTGTGAGTTTAGAGAAGTTGCAGTACAGTGGTGTTGAATGTAGAATTGAATCTGTGGTTGGTATTGCAGGTGCAGTTACAGATGATACAAGACAATGGAGTGTATAATCTGTGGTTGGTCATGTGATTGAACACAAAGGAGTTAGGGAAAGATATTTTTTTAGCTGGTTTCGTACGGATTGTTGCCGGAAGTTCAACAACAATGAACTGAAATTGGGTGTTTATGTTGTTTTGGTTTGTATGGGAGATATTGAAACAGGAAAGATGATGATGATGCTGTTATGACTACATAACCTGTCATGCAGTCGAGAAAATGTCTGCGTAAAATGTTATGCAGTCGTAAAAATGGATGCATAACCTATTATGCATCTACAAAATTTGTTGCATAACTTGTTATGCAGCAGTCCAGAAAACGGTTGCATAACACGTTATGCAGCAAATTTTTGTCACTATTAAAACCAACAAAAACAAAGACTGCATAACTTGTCATGCACCTACAATAATATCTGCATAACATGTTATGCATTCGCGAAAATGGATGCATAACCTGTTATGCATCCGAAAAATGACTGCATAATGCACTATGCATCAAGAAAATTGTTGCACAATCTTTTATGCATCGAGAAAATAGATGCATAATGCATTATGAATCAATTTTTTATGTACGCACTAATACAATGGCTACATAACTTGTTGCAGATGCATAATTTGTTATGCAGTGGAGAAAATGGTTGCATAATTCGTTATACGTCTGCAGAATGTGTTATGCATCTTTTTTGGTGGTTGCATAATGGTTATGTATCAAGTTTTCGAAAATTTTGCCTAAAATGATGACCACCTCCGATTTTTTCGTGAAAAACAAAAATTTGATATTGTTGTTTGTACTCGTTGTGTAGCTTTCTTAAAAAGATTTCCAACGATATAAAATTTGTAAAATTCCAAGGCGCGGTTTTTTAGATATGTTATATCCAAGTTGCGTTGCCAATTATACCCCTGACACATAACCTGTTATGCAGACGTTTTTCAAAATTTCATATAATTATGGGTGCCACAGAACTAAAATTAATTGTGGGCCTGACAATGAGAGTATTATTTCTTTTGGGTCTGCGCCTAATTTTTTCTTTCAGCTTCCACATATATATTATACTAAACCCTAATGGTGTGAAAACCCTAGCAACCTCGAACTTTCCACAGTTCTTATTTCTTATACAAAAATAATTCTGCAACTGCTGGAGACTGACGATCGATGCATATCCAAAAAGAAGTTGATGTGCAAATCCTGTTGCGTCTCCCCATAAAATCTATATTGAGATTCAGGTGCGTATGCAAAAAATGGTACAAGTTCCTTAAACATAATTTTGATTTTATTAGAAGGCGACTTAATCATTATATGGTAAAGAACAGCGTTACAATACTTTTTACGCAAAAATATCATAGTGGTATCTTCTCTTTTGGTTATGACCTATCATCATTAGCTTCTCGTGAGGTTGTTCTTCAGATGGTTGATTCGCCATTCAAAGATGAAAATGTTGAAATCTTTGGATGTTGTAACGGTTTTGTATTCATTAAAATCAAGCCGCGGAATTTGGTTCTTGGTTTGTGGAATCCGGCTACCAAAGAATACAAAATAATTCCCAATAGAAATATAAGACCAATGGGATTTAGAAATACGTATTATTTTCCTAGAATTGAATTCCGTTATGACAGGTATGGATTTGGATATGACCAAGAGAGCAATGATTACAAGTTGGTATCAATTGTAAGTCCGTGTACAAATCTTTATGACAAGGAGGACAAAATCATGATCTCTGAAGTAGAGATTTACACATTAAGTATGAATTCATGGAAAAGAATTGACTACATACCTGTAGGGGGGAAATATCGCACAAGACAAATTCATAGCTTCGCTCCATCTAAATAACCATGGGAAAATTAGGCGAAGAGTGATTACGAGATAATAAGAAAGAAGCATGAAGAGCAATCACACGATAAATATAACGCGATGTTCATCAAGAGAAAGATACGAAGCAACAACGCGACAGACAGGGACAGCTCTCAAAAGCCTGAAGAATAAGACAAACTGAAACAAGATCAACTAACAAAGATCTTGCATGTGAACTTTGGTTGTCTTCTATTGATATATTTGCCTATATAAGGATTCAAATGATGAAGAGAGAGGAGAGGTTCAAAAAGGAATTCAGTCAAGTAAGAGAGCTAGAAACACTTTTAAGAAAAGAGAGAAGCCATTAAAGTTCAACTGTAGCTTTACTTCCTCCATTGTTGTATACCAAATGCATTTGTAATCATTGTAAGAACATCATATATTCAATACAAAGTGTTTGAGAAGATCAAATTAGAGTCAAAGTGGTGTATATTATCATTAATGTTTGAGTTGATTTCCATGACTTAGGCTTTGTGTTATTATCATCTCAACGAGTGTAGTTGTGGGATTTTCCGCAACTACAATACCTTACAAAATTATGGGTGGACCACAAGGTGTGTTTGTGAATGGAGCTGTGCAGTGGTTAGCGAATCCATATCCAATTAGATCAAACAATGAGTTCTCAAAAGTAATGCTTTCTTTTAACATGGCAAAAGAAGTATTCAGTGAAATGCCACATCCAGAATACTTTGATAATGGCCACGGGTTTGAGCGTAAACGGATCGATGTTTTGGAAGGGCTTTTAACAATGCTTTTCACTCATTTTAATGTTGGTTTTGAAGTATGGGTGATGAATGATTATGGAGTTGGAGAATCTTGGGCTAAACGCTACACCATTTCTCGAATACAAGTTGATATTATTCCATCCTTTTGCTACTTAAGACGGATACAATCATTAAAAAATGGGGAGATCTAATTAGAAATTCAATTGGATAGGGAGTACCGGGTTGTACCTTTAGTTATATATAACCCAATATCGGAAAAAGCTAGATTTGCGGAGATTGACTTGGGGATGTATGGCAGAGACTGGAATGCAACAACCGATCTTATCGAGAATTTTGCCAGGTTTCGTACAGAGACTTATGTGGAAAGCTTAGTATCGTTTCACTCAGGTACTTACATCCGTGGTGGGCAACAAAAATCTGATCTAGACGAGGCATTATCTAACTATTGTAAAGAATACGATAGTGATGATTTTTAAGAATGTAATCAAGAAAGGAAGGCCATGGTTATTTACAAAACTCGTCTGAGTTGGACTCATAAGTATAAAATAGCATATCGGTAAACATTTGATGCAGACCTGGCATGCTACAAGGAAAACACACAAAAAAAACTTTTCCGTTATATTTGTTGGTTGGGAATCTGCAACCTTCCCACCTTCATAGCTGCTACAAAATCCCCATTTCAATGGAAAGGTTCAACTTTTCCATTGGACCTTTACTCTCTTGATCATCATATGCTAATTAATGTCTACCTACGAGTATAGCCCATAATAGTTCTCAGATTTTAATGACTTGTTTATAGAGAGAAGATTGGGCACCAATTGGGTGATATTTCATGTTTGTTTGTTTTTTGTGATAAAGCTTCATGGCTCCTTTATGCATCAATAGCTTTATCATTGTGGGCTCCTGCAATGTACACTTGGTATATGTACATTGACAGAGCTATGGTTCAACTTGAGATGCACCATGCCATGTGCATTGCGCACCATATATTTGCAATGTAACTGGTTCAACAAGTACAGTAAGCAAGTACCATAAGACCTTCATACCGTGAAGGACAGAGATTTGGTGTCGGCGACATCAGTTTCACTGACCAAAAAAGTGTGTTGTTACTTGTAAATGTGTTTAAATGCGGTCAATTTCTTTTTTAATCATTTAAGAAGTGGTTGTCAAAATTAAACGGGCACACTTAAGCTTCCATTTCTTCTACTTGCAATTCCTTGAGTGCCTTTAGGCTTCAGAGTTTAGACGAGCATGTCGGGATTATTTCGAATCTTATTTGTGTATTGAACAGACATGCCTAATCACCTTAAAGTAGTTTTTGAAGTTCGATCAAACTTGCTAGAAGATATCCCACTTCCTTGTCAACAACAAATACTAGTGGCACACTGTCGGACACAATTAGGGCCCGACTCTTGACTGGCACGTCTCAAGAATCTTTTATGATGTAATTAAAAGGTGTATATTCTTGACTGGCCGAAAAGAATGCCATGTTCTACTCATATGGTCGAGACTCGAAACAGCTAGTGATATCCCTTGAGAGTTTCTACTATTCTTTTTCGTCCTCTTTTTCTTCTTCATGTTTCTTTTAGTATCTCTCTGTTCTTAGCTAGCACCAAAAAAAGAAAGTTCTCCAAATGTTGTATTAGCTTGAATCAAACTGTTGTTTTGTGTTGTCTCCAACATTTTAAGG
The DNA here is from genome assembly GCA_023531105.1 of Papaver atlanticum. Taxonomy (NCBI): domain Eukaryota; kingdom Viridiplantae; phylum Streptophyta; class Magnoliopsida; order Ranunculales; family Papaveraceae; genus Papaver; species Papaver atlanticum. Next base: position 7,347,214 of record JAJJMB010011222.1, on the reverse strand, counting down.
TTGATAAAAAAAATCGGCTTATTCAACACATAGTAATCCAATGAATCCAAGAATGCAAGTTATGTTTAATTTGTTTTATGATAGAGGTTAGTCTAAAGTTTCCTACTTAAGTTCATCGTTAACACTTTTCCTTCGAGTATACTGTTTCCTTTTCGGGTTTTCACTTCAAAAAATTCAATCTGTTATGATTGTTGTGGACTTCCAGTAACTAAATCTGAATTGTCTTTAACTTTGGTTCGATTAAATTTTCATAGAGTCCAAAAGAATCACAAACTCGTACTCTCTTGTCAACAAACAATACTAGTCTTGTGTTGTGTCCCGTGAACATGCGACTGAACACGGTTAGCGACATAAATTTGGCTGACACATCTAAACGCGTCTAGTTTCTAAAGAATATTTTTGTGATGTCTTCCGACATTTGGTAAACAATTTCAGCTTCCAAATATAAACCAAACCGTACACATATAAAACCCTAGCAGCCTCCACGCCCTTTTCATAATCAAACCTGTATCATATAATAAAAAAATTCTGAAGCTGAAGTAAATCGGCGACGTATGGAGACTGACGATGCACATCCCGCACGAAGTTGCTGTGGAAATTCTGATACGTCTACCAGTAAAATCCATATTAACAGGGGATTAGTCAATTGAGATTTGTGGAGATGTTAGAAAGAATTTTAGAGACTTCTAAAATCTCTTGTTATTCAATAGAGAGTTCTTCAAAATCTCAAACAATCTCTGTTATTGGATCGTGACTTTCTAAAAGTCTTCACAATTCTCTGTTATTGGATTTGGAATTCGAAATCAATGATTTATGGTTTTGAGAGACTTGTAGAGACTTTTATTACAAAACATATCATAAATGGCTAAAAAAAATAATCTCTCCTTAATAGGTGATATTTTGAGAGACTTTCTTCTTTCTCTTTTCTTTTAAGGAAGTGAATTCCACCTCTACATCGTCTCAGCCAGAAAAGTAAAGAAGACGCCCGGCCTTATACATTTCCCATGTGGGGCTCAGCTAAGGAGTCAAAGTATCAAACCAGGGTTTCACCTAAACAAGGAGATAAATGCGCTTGGTTTAAAATTCAAACGACATTACCTTGTTAGAGCAAGGGCCATGGAATGAGTGTTTTTAACACTCATTCACTTTCCAAACGAGTGAGACATGAACTGAAAGAGTGAGTTGGTGACCGTGGAGAAGGAGAATTATAGTCTAAGCGATAGAAGATCAGCCGTTTTTTTTTTTAATTAAAAAAAACACAAACGGCAAAACATTAGTCGTTTCCTCTTTTTTTAGGTTATTTTAATATTAAAACTTGTAGAGGGTCCACTTTAAAGAGTTTTAAATCAATAAAACTCTAAAAATATCCCTAGGAAGCATACCTTCAGCCGCTCCTTATGTTTTTCACTCAAACGGCTGATTTTCAACCGCCTAGTGAGGACTTTCCAACACTCACTCGTCTCAATGAGTGTACGAGTGATTCTGGGCGAAAGTGGACTCATTCACTGCCCATAGCAGCACCAAATTAGGCCAAAACGAGTGAGCCTCATTCATTTTGAATGAAGATACTCACTCCATGGCCCTTGCTCTTAAACAAAGTTGTTGACAGTCAAAGTCCCTTTACTCACTTGAAACGGAAATGATGGATCTACCAATTGATTAGTTCAATTTCATTTTTAAAATTTTCAGTTTCTTTGGAACAGAATTATTGCATTAGGTTTCAGCCTCTATAAATAGTATCACCGATGATGTCTGTCATGATAAGCATAAACCTCATTTTGCATCAATCAAAGTAACCAAGCATACACATCTCATTTGAGCTTGAATTAGCAGCAGGGTAGTCATGAGTTTTTTCATAACCTTAACACTATTAGCCTTATTAATCCATGTCTCTCAAGCGCATATCTCACCAGAAGACTATCTATCCCCACATAATGCAGCTCGAGCAGAGGTTAATGTCGAACCACTAGTATGGGACGATAAAGTTGCAGCGTACGCCAGTGATTACGCTAGTCAAAGAGCTGGCGATTGCGCTCTCGTTCATTCTACTGGATCGTATGGTGAGAATATTGCAATGAGTTTTGGAGATCTTGCTGTTAAAGATGCTGTAAACATGTGGGTATCCGAAATGAGTAATTATGACCATGAATCAAACTCATGTCGAGGAGGACAGTGTTTGCACTATACACAGGTTGTTTGGGCCAGCACTGTTCGACTAGGGTGTGCCAGTGTTAGTTGTAATGCTGGTGGTACCTTCGTTGTTTGCAGTTACGATCCTCCAGGCAACTATGTGGGACAACTTCCTTACTAACAAACATTAGGATGTGATTTGATTTGATTGCGCATTCCTTACAAATTAGCTACTTTAAGTGTTTTGCTAAGATCAATTAGTGTCTCAGTTTGTTCTTTTTTCTTCTTCTTTTTTAGAATTTTTGATTCATTACTGTTCGGTATCAGCAGGATTTTGTAAATCATAAAGAAACGGGCGAGCTAGCCGTGATGGTAGTACAAATTTATTTTAATCCATTTAGGGCATAATTTGAGATTTTATTTAATTTGACTGTATGGAATCGGTTGAAGGAGTGATTCAGCTTACTTGGTGAATGTCGCGAATATCCGACGAGGTTATCACTTGCGTACCATCTATATGGTATCTAGAAAATGAACACACAGAATAAATTAGAATTGGTAGGGTAAAAAACTACCGGTTCCAAGACAAAAATGTCACCGAATTTTTCTTTTTTACAACCCAAATTATGCCTTGTGGCTCATGATTTTTTCATCCACCAAAATTTTACCGGAATGATATGAGAATTTGTCAACCAAAAAACTAATCCGTGGAAAATTGTTATGTGTCCCTAAATCCTCCACGTGGCAATAAATCTGTAGTGTGAATCAATATTTGCATCATGGTCTAACATTAATGTTGAGTTTACCGGATGGCATCCAACTTCTCTTAAGAAGTTCATGCAAAATACGGAAACCATATTCCCTATTATTGACCAGATTAAATGTGATTCTTATCATACAAGGATCATCTAAGTATTTACAAATCCAGACGGTGACAGCAGAATCATCTTCAAGAAGAGATGACATCCCGGAGAGAAGTTTATCAGGGTTTGGAGGGTCGGAAGAAGAGGAAATAGACCCCATGGCGTCAAGTTAGATGATTTCATTAATGTTACTTCGTTTAAAAACATCAAGTTAGATGATTTCATTTTAGATTGCAAAATATTGTGATGATTTCGTTAATGTTGCTTCGTCTAAAAAATTCAAGTTAGATGATTTCGTTTTAGATTGCAAAATATTGTTTAGAGAGTAGTCAGTTGTAAGCTTTCTTTTCGCCTCTTTTAACTTTCGAGGATGCCATCTTGGCACTTTCTTTTTCAATTCCATCTTACCTTTTACAAAAACGAAAAGAAAATAGACACCATGTAGTACGGAAAGAAAAAACAACTAAAATAAAAATACTAAAAGACGCTGGAGAAAGGATATTAGGAAGAGGAAATAAACGCCATGTAGAAAACAACTAACAGACATGGAAATAGACGCCAAAGCCGACCAACACTAAATCGTGCACTCTTCTTGTCTTCTTACAATTACTCCGCTTCCTCTTTCTTACTCTCGCTTGCTTAATTTTTCTAGGTTTATATTTATTGATTTTTGTTGATATGTAGAGCTTGATCTTTCTTTCCCTATAGTAGATGGTGATTTTCTGTCCAAGGGTAAAATGGTCACTTTGAAACCAAGGGGGAAATGGTCATTTTACAACCAAGGAAAAAATTGTAGTCAGGTGAAAAACGTTGATTTCTCAAGACCAGCCAGACTGAGTATGATTGCTTAATCGGGATGTACTCGTCTCATGAGTATGGTCAGCCACCAAGTTATATGAAAAAATATCTCAACTTAAGCACAAGTTAGGGTTTTAGTCAAGAGGAAGCCAAAAATTCTAGCCAGAGGTTCAAGACGAGGGTCGAATTTCAAACAAGAAAAGCTTGCTCAAAGAAGGAGAGACCCGGTCAGCCCAAGAGGAGAGGCTCAGTCATCCTAAAGAAGCTTCTGTCACTCAGAAGAGAGAGCCTCTGTCACTCAACTCTGAAGCAAAGAACCCCCGTCGTTCCTTCTAAAGGAAAGAACCTTTGCCGCTCCGCTCCAAGGTGAAGAACCTCCGTCGCTCCAAAGGTAAAAACCCTACGTCGTCCGAGGCTCAATTCTTTCTCTATGACCGGCCCTGGTCAGGCTTCCTACTCAACCTAAATACTTTAAAACTCGAGTCTCTTGACAAACCCGAGACTCTCTAACGTCATCCCAAGTCTTGGGCGGTTTTAGCGCTCTGAAATGTCAGGACGAGTTCTAAGCTTCCTGTCGTAACGCCTCTTCAGGCTTGGTTTTTCCATAGTGCCTTTTTAAACCCAGGCATGCTTCATCCTTCCACAGACGAATAACCATACTTGTCCTACCATTGACTAACGCATACGCCTATGTTCTTCACTCGATGAACGACTGTGCTAGGTTAATACTCAACCTTAGCCTCTGCCTTACTCCTATGATTTTAGAAGGGGTTTGACCTTCTCAATCCTATGACTGGACAAGCAATATCAGGTCTTAGACCTTATATAAAGATGGCCATGATTCCGATCATTCATCGACATACGATCAGATTAGGTGAATACCTGACTGCTATCAGGTCATAGCGCATCTTCAGGACCGAACTCTCCCTAAACCTCTGAAGATACATATTTTCTTATTCTATCAATTTTAATGAAATACGTACCTACACAAGATAACGATTGGTTAACTAGTTTAATTATATATCCAGACTTGATATGATTACCGATCTTCGTTTGTAGATTATTTAGTTTTAGGTCTAATTGGTGACTATCTTCAGATTACTTATTTGTCTCATCTCGTCCTTTGTTAAGTCATTATCTTCAGATCATGCTCGAGGCGAGGACTCATTACTCATTCTCTTCCTTTGTTTAGTTTTTTTTAATAGACTTCGTTTTGTGTGTGATCGATCATTAGTAGAGATCAAGTTGTTTGTACAGGTACTTCGAAGATTGAAGATTGAACACTAACATATTTTCATTTTGGTATTCTAATCTTTGTGATACATCTTGCAACTTGCGTGACTGGGATCCGACAAGAAGTTTATTTCAATAGACATCAGGCTTGTTGTATAGGTCGACAATCTATCTAGTTATTTCTCGTTGAGACTTACTTTGATAGTTTGTAAACTAAGATTGGTTATTCCAGAAATCTTTTGTCTTAAGGGATCTTCGACCAACAAATGAGTTTATGTTGATTAAAAGGAAAATCATTTGTACATAAGAATATCTCTGCTTGGATTCATTTGATAGAGAGAATACTGAAATAGGTTAGTCCTTTATTGTCTCCGATTACGATCCAACGAAGTTGAGTTATTGAAGTCTTCACAGTAGGTGAAGCATTAGTGGACTCTATCTTTGGATTCACGTGTGTATACCGGATTAGTTGTAGGTGCGGGGATACTGAAGAAACTGAGTAACAAGTAGTGTTTACTTGGTCTCAGCTATACAAATTTGCGGTAATCAATTCGTATAGCGGCTTAATTCTGAGAGTATTAAGAACTTGACTAGAATCCGAGGTTATTCTGCCTTGCAGTTTTCCTTGTTCTCAAAAGACTACCTACTAACCAAACAAGACCTTCGCCAACTACATGTAGTCAAAACTTTGATTTTTAGAATCCAAATCAAAAGGCAACAGAGAAGTTTGAGGAGATCTTACCAAGACTGCTTATGTTCAACTTTGAAAAAGAAGATCAAACAAAATGATTTTTCTTATTTCTTAGCTTAACAAACCTATTTTCCTTCCCACTAGTAATAAACTAGGGTTTCTCATGTATGACAGTAAATTAATGTAAAAATTAGACGCTTACTGATAGTGAAGTACACAAGTGAGTGATGAATGAGAACTCAAATCATCAACTGATTTTTTGTATTTGTTTTTTTTAATAGAATACCAGGATATCACGAGACTCATTGATCGGTCCTTCTAGGAAAAACCCACAGATGTACAACACAGGATAAGCCAACTCTGATACCACCTGATATCGCACATAGAAAATGATTTAAAATAAATTGACATGCGGAAAATCCTCCGGTAAACAGGACTCAAAACGATTAACCACTACAATCCATGAGAAAAATAGGGATCCAACGATCAAACTCTCAAAGAGAATCAAACAGGTCCTAAACCAAATAATACTTTCATTAAACGAGCTCGCAAGCTATTACAATGATAAAGGAAAAGACTATTTATAGCCTCCAAACATAAAACCTATACCTCATGGTTATGGTTTTGGTATCCTGGCTTTTTCTACCTTAGGAGAACTTGGTGAAGATACTGTGGTCTTTTTTAAGACGCTGAAGAATTGTGTGGCTAATAATGATGTGAATTGTGGTTTTGGTAGTTTTTATTTTCATAGAATAAGCGTGTCTATCCAAAAGGGTGTTAAAGCTCATCTTGTAGCGAGGCTCCCATCTAATTTCTTGTAATTTTCTTTCCTTCAATAATTTAAGTTTTCCTATACTAGCCTAGAGAATATATTATTCTCATAATAACAATATAAATCTAATAAAGAAGATATAAAGAAACTAATTATCCAAATAATTAAAATACAAAAGACATAGCCATATCTTGGAATACGTATGACTTGTGAAGATATATCTCATGTCAAATACAATGTATTTTATTTTATTTTGATGGTTTGGAACAGTTCTTGGACTACATCCTCAACTTATTATACGGAGCTATTTCTGGCAATTACGGGGTTCGAACCCTTACCTCCGCAGTGGGAGGGAGCATGCCAACCATCAAACCACTTGATGGTTGGTCAAATACATGTATTAAAAACATAATAAAATAAATCTTTGATAAGATAAAGTAAGTTTTGTGCGTATACTCTAGTTAATAGTTTCATATATGTCCGAGCATTAATTTTTAATAACAATTGTGTCTGTGTTTTATAACTCTATATAACTTCTTAATTTGTAGGCCCGACTCTCTAACATTTTTGGCCCACCAGAATCTTAAAAATGAGCACCTCCTTCCAAGTTTTTAATGCATATAATTTATGTTATCTTTTTCTAAAAAATAATAAGCAAACAATGTTATATTAACATATATATATAGCCCTTATTTTTAGTAATTCGCATAGAGCTCTTAAAAGTTTGGTACGACTCTGACAAAGGGTATGTTAGAATCTGGTTATCAAAGCATCCATATTTCCACATGGATATGATCTTGAAAAGTATGATTGAGCGGCTTGGGAAAAATTTATTATTTTGAGTTCTCATAATCTTCACGCCGAGTTCAGATGATTCCTTGAGAGTATTTTTCTAGTAGTAAACAATGCAAGACATGAGTTAAGGAAGGATCGGAGTAAACTTCTAAGCATTCTAAATTGTGCTGCAAAAGGAAACGTAGTCTTATTTACTACGCAAAGTCTTGTAGTGTCATCAGTAGCTGGAAGCTAATTTGATTATGATTTTCCAAAGTTGTCTGAAGATGTTTGTTGGTCTATATTTCATCGAAGTGTTTTTCATCACCGGATCATTCTATCAATCATCCAAAGGTATGTGATACTAGAAGATAAATAGTGAGAAGATGTTATGGGATTCCTTTAACTGTAAATACACTTGGAAATCTTCTCTTTTCCCAAGATGATATAAAAGAGTGGGAGCCTTTTTTAAACTCGGGGTTGTGAAATCTTATCATTGATAACTACGGTATTACTCATTTTCTGTGATTGTGCTGTCACCAACTACCTAAATATATGAAGGTTTTAGTTCCTAATCGTGGCCTTCTCTCAAGAAATTTTCAATTTGAAAAGGAAATACTGGTAGAATTATGGATGGCTGAAGAGTTAATACAACCTAAAGGGATTATGCAGTTAGAAGAATTAGGCCATTCATACTTTGATGAACTAGTGAAGAGGGTTTTTTTCCTTCTATGTGTGAGTGGAAGAGATGGTTTAAAGTCTATGGTTCATGGCTTCATTCTTGATATGGTCCAATTGGTAAATATGGATGGATCATTCCACTCATCTTCTGAAATATAATTTAAAAGTTAGGAGGTCTAAGAAACTAAAATGACCAAGTGTTTTTTGTATAGTATTTAGTTTCAAATTGCGATGAATTTTTTTATCAATTTGGGTTTTGTGCAAATTTTCCGAGGCCAAGGTTTGATTTTCTGAAATTTTGATGATGTTGTTTATTGAAATGATGGAGGAAATTATCGAGGTGGATTTTGAGATTCTGAATTTTAATCTAGAGAACTCAAGAATGGACCCCAAGGAGGAGTAAACAGAAATCAATTTATTAGGTATATTGTTGTGAGTTTTAGAAAAGTGTTTTTCTACTGTGTTGTGCTGTGAAAATAAAAAAGCAAGACGTTTGGTAAACTATAATATATAGATTATTGTGGACCTAACAAACAATAAATTATAATTGGTAAACTATCGTGCTAAAGCAAAACTAATTAATGAAAAAATAAACATGCTTTAAAAATTATTTTTAAATACACCTTAATCATAATAAAGTATGTTTTAAATTTTAATACACATAAATTAGTATAAGTAATAATTATTTTATTTATTTCGGTATCAATTAAATCTATATTATAAAAAGAAGTGTTGTTTGTCTATCCGGATATATCTGACCATCGATTTCGTCATCGTAAGGCATGGATCGATAGTTGGGCGAGAGATATTTTCGAACGTCCGATGTCCTGGGTTTCCTGATTTTGTCAAGCTCCTGTGAATAATTTGATTCAAACGTCCCTTGGGCTTCCTAAATCAGTACTAAATCCATGTCACGTACAAAAACATAATCAAATTTCCTTATGTATTCACGATCAGTTTAGGTAAATCCACCCAGATATTGGTTTTGGTAGTATATAAAGCTTGGGCGCAAAGCAAACAAAAACAAAAAGAACGAAGAGGAAAAAGAAAGATTTTTTTTCCTTGCGACAACCGCGTACGTGGGATTGATTGTGAAGGAATTGCGAGCTCGGAGGTTTTCCTTGCGACAACCGCGTGGAAGTTTCATTAGAAAAACATACTTACTGTAACATACCATAGCAGACAAACAATCATCATAATGTTTAAACCTTTTCACTCGGTTTAGTAAATAAAGTGCCCTGTACTTCACGACTCAGGGGCCACCACCATATATATACATATATATCTACGAAGCTTCCCATATATATAATAAACTACCCTACAGAGGAGCAACTCATTATTCATATTCACGACTTCGGATGTATTATGTAAAAAATAAAAACATTTTGAGCCAGAGAAAAAGAGAGATTAATGAGTAATAACAATCAAGTAGTAATGGATGAGGAGATCATGAGGCAGAGGATGATTTGGTGCCTGCACTTCAACCTGGTTACCGTTTCTACCCTGGGTAATATGTGTAGGTTGCTTAGCAACGAGAGTGGGAGTACAAGAGTGTATGATTGTGGCTTAAACTAACTGGTGTGGTCTTAAACTCAAATAGCATTTGATTTCGGCCATCCGGCGACTAGGATAGATAATTGGCGAGGTTTTCATCCGTCTGTCCGTTCTTGACGTATAATTTTGAGATATACTTACGCCCGTCTGTTCATGAGATAATTTATTTTTGATTAATTATTTTGGACGGCATGGATTATACCGCAGCCGGGGCGAAAGGTAACCCTAACCTAGCCGTAGCTGATTATGATGCATATATGCACGACCACACCTAACCTTGCCGGCGTTAGGACAATTAAAGTTTAGGAACCAAACGGATTTCCTAATTATTTTTATTCAGTTTACATAATTTTCTCTTTTCTCTCATCAGTCTATTCCATTTGAAGCTGAGGTACAAGAACACATGCATGCAATTCATATTTATACGTACATACCATATTTGCTTTTACACATGTCTTATTCTGACTACGGTACGGTAGCCAAGCTAATTTCGCTAGCATTAGTGTATATTCAAACATTCTTAGCAGAGCTCAATAAGCAATTACAGTTTGTTTTACAGGGCAGACTTGGTCTATATTGTATGCCACTGGAATGAGCCATACAAAAAGTAGCTTATACGTAGTTGTAAGTCTCAATTAATTTGACACGACCAACAAAACACTAGGGCATGCTTATGGGGACACGGCCGGGGCTGTAAGTCCCGGTTAATTTGACACGACCAACAAAACACTAGTGCATGTTCAAGGGACCACAGCCGGGGCTGTAAGCCCCGGATAATTCGACACGACCAACAAAACATTAGGGCATGCTCAAGGGTACAGCCACGGCTAATTTGACATGACCAACAAAACATTAGGGCATGCTCAAGGGGCCACGGCCGAGGATGTAAGCCTCGGCTAATTTGACACGACCGCAAAACACTAGGGTTGCATGCCCCAACTAACTTATAGGATTGATGTGTGATAGTTCTAATCTAATTAGTTTTGTTAATGACTAAATTTTCTGAAAGAATGCTGACCAGCCGACCAAACAAAAAAAATCGAAAAAGGTTGAGCCCCGGCCGTAGGACGGGGTGATACCTAGTATATATCTTTAATTATTCTTATAATAATTACTTTTATTTCAAAAGAAAACTAAAGGAGCAAAATTGAAACTAGAAATATAATAATAGTTATAAGATTTTCTACGGTAAAATGTGTTCTTTTTAGTAAAATAACAAGCATTAAATTGAGAATGGGATCAAATCTACCTTGACTCCCAATATAGGTAGACCTACATTGACTCCCAACATAAGTAAGGATCGCTTCTACCTTGATTCCCATTAACATTAGTTCAACCTTAGATCTTCAATGAAAACCGGACCATCAATCCTATTAATTTCTTTCAACTACGAAACAAGTTCGTAAGCCTACTTCCTTAAACTCATGTAGTTAAACATAGTTTTCTAGGCATGAAATCAAATCGAAGTTCACTACACAATATAATAACAAGTTATAAATATTATGTCGATGTCGCAATTACGAAGTTCAAAAGATAAGCATTATACTTTTTAAATCAATATACTTATGTTGTAAAACTAAATTCTTCCTTGACATTTTGACCATAATAAGATGATCAAGTCTCTAATACTAGAGTTTCATGTATATAACTTCTCATGTTATGTTTTCAATCTAAACGAGTTGAAAGTAACGATATATAAATAGTTTCAAGTCAAGTCTTGTATTACTAACCTCAAGTAGAAGGATGATGTCTTCGTTGATGTCGGTACGCCTTCAGAATCTTCAGGTCTTCAGAGTAATACTTGTATGTCTCAACATTTCTAGATTTTCTAGTCTAACCTGATGAAGTTGACTCTAGTAGTTCTAATCAAGCGACTCTTGAGTTTTGATACTAAAATATGACAACCAACCTTGACATACCAACGCTTGGCAGGTTCAACTGAGCAATTCTCTAACAATCTCCCCTTTTGTCAAATTTAGTGACAAAACTCTAATACATATGGAGAATACATAAATTAAAAGATAAAGATATTACATTACATAACAGTCTCTTAACTCATACTTCATATGCTTGATTCAAAGTTTCAACATCACAATAACCTGCACATATTCAAAAATGAATGCTGATGTTGACGCATTTGAATAACAAAAGATTTAAATTCCCCTAAAGGAAAGCTAGGTAGATATTCAATCCGGGCCTATTTGTTATTCCCCTATTTTAGTATGTAATACTACACAACATGATGATATGTTTCTCCCCATTAGTCTATGCTTTACTGTTCCGTTGGATATATACTTTTCAGCACATATATCCTTTCACAGTGATTGTAAATCACCCATATACTTCATATATTTCTCCATTTTTTGTCACAAAATGACAATGAAACGAAAATATGCGCAAGCAAACTGAAATATGTTCAAACAGATGAACATGAGGACATAAGGAAAACTAAATTCTTTTGAAGAAGAATCGACTTCAAAAAGATAAGGCAGAGATATGAATATCTTTGACAAGAAAAATCATCTTGTTTACACAATTTATCGCAAGATAATTTTTCTACAATTTAAGAAGCATGATATATCCTTAAGTAGATTGTGTACTTTCTCTATGTTGAATATGAGATACTAACAGGACTCCAGATGCCCAGTTGCTTGTGCTCCTTACATTAAAAAGAATAGGCACAATAAGGACGCACATTCCAACACTTTTAGTTAGTGTTGGGGTGAGATGAATCTTTCTCACCGAGCATTACTGGAGTAGTATTTTTCTCGTCTTTAGGGAATTGAACCTGAATACCGTCAAAAATATAGCAAACCACAAGGTATACACTTGGTATATAGTACAAGTCCGAAAACCGAACCTTAAAATATGGGGATCAACCCAAGTGTTTGGATTAACGTACAAGTACATGTTTGGATTAACGTACAAGTGCAATTACTTTAATTATAACTTAAAAATTATAATGCAGAAAGTAAAGTAAAAGCACACAACAATATTTTGTTAACGAGGAAACCGCAAATGCAGAAAAACCTGGGACCTAGTCCAGTTTTGAATACTCTCATAAATTAAGCCGCTATACAAAGAACACTATGAACTTCGTATAGTTGAGACCAAGTAAACTACCCCTAGTTATCTAGTTCCCGCAGTATCCCTGCGCCTACAACCAATCTGGTCAACGCATGTGAACCCTAAGATAGAGCAACGCATGTGAACCCTAAGATAGAGTCCACTATCTTAAGTTGCTTCAGCCGCTGTGAAGACTTCAAGCACTCAACTCCTTTTGATCGTATTCCAAACAGTAAAGAACTAATCTGTTTGGCAACCACTCTTCTTATCTCAAGAAGTTAATCAGAGATATTCTAATTGAGTTCGCAAAGGCTCTTCCGTTTAATCTAATAAACTTCTTTGTCGAGTAAGATCTACCAAGATCTAGATTAATAAGTTAATCAGATCAAGGCATACAAACTACCATATTAGGATACTGAAAAATACCACCAAATGATAGTTTGTCGATCTAATACGACTAACAATAACAAGTCTATCAAAAATAAACCAGATCTAACCCCGGATCCCAACCGATCAAGTTCGAAGCAAATCACAAAGATACGAAACCAATAAGAAATCTTTTTTTCTTCAAACCTTTAATCTTTTTTTGTACCTGCACAACCAAACTTAATTCCAACTTATCATGCACATAACAAAGTTTGTTAGAAATGGATGATCACAAGTTAATGTCGGATCTAACGACAGATCTGAACTACCGTTAATCTCTTGATCTAATATGAGTGACCTTATGTCAACAGAGAATTCTCTCAAGAATAATCGAACTAGGTGCAATCAAAAGTTAACAACCTTTAGTCAATCAAATTAACAATCGTAAACTAAAATAACAACGCAATTCTAGTTTCCCACCAAAGGTACTAGTAGACGCTTCTTGATCTAATTACTTTCCTCTCAAAGATAGTATTACGAATAATACTATTAGTCTGCTACAACAGTGACTACAAAGATGAAATGCCTTCCTTGGGATAAATTTGTAAGAAGAAAAAACTTCATTATTTATAGATCAAGGTAGATTGGACATTAAGGAATTTCCATGAAATCCCAACCAATATCCATCTGTATAACCGAAATCCCTTATGGATACTGTCAGAGCACTGCTCGGTCGAACTCACAAGCGTTGATATCTCAAGCTTGTTGTCAAGTTTAGTTGTCAAAACTATAAGTCTTGATTTCTAGTCTACTTATAGCTAAGTCTCGGACTAGGATAGAAAGTGTAGTTGAGCTCTAGACTCCATGGCGTTCATCATACAAAGACGAAGAACTACTCAAGGAACTGGTGGAACTTCATCGACTAAAAGGTATTGGAGACTTGAACTTATCTATCACTCAAAAGTCTATCTACTCTATCTCTTATCTTGAGACAAAAGTCGTATTGCTATATAGACTTCGATTATACACATTTTCTATTTCGATCCGAGTTTATCTCGCTTATCTTTTTATCGAAATATGTGTTGGTAATCTTTCGCTTTGGCCAAGTTCATCTTTACAAGTGACGAAAGTCATGTTGATTATTTCAATATCTTGAAAATTGCTTTGATGAAAAATAGTGTGTGAATAACCTCTATTTAACATCCTCTAAGAATGTTTATATGATTGAAATAAAGAGTTTAGAACATGCAACCATCTTTGGATATAAGCATATAATGTGTTCGCGCATTAGTGTATAAGTCCAAAACCGGGAACCAAATGTATGCATACTTGTGTGTGTACTAAATGGTTGATGGAGACTGGGTAAGTATGCGTACCCGTACGCATACTGGCGGAAGTTCACGTCCGTGAATTTCTGCTGAGTTTGGAAATCAAAACAAACTGAATCTGGTTACCTAAGTATGCGTACCCGTACGCATACTGGCGGAAAGTTCACGTCCGTGAATTTCTACTGAGTTTGGAAACCAAAAATAACTCAAATCCGGTTACTTAAGTACGCATACCCGTACGCATACTTAAGTGTGTTACTTTCTAAAATTGGTTTATTCGTGAACTTAAATATATATAAACTAAGGAATGCATATTTGCAAACCGTGGCTATAAAGTTCATGAATTGATTTGAGTGAATCAAAACCGAGTTTGCTTCGATTGTGTCTTGTATACTTCTATAAGATCTAAGCAATTGAACAACTCTTGAACTAGTTCATTTGAGTCATTTGGACTAGTTAAGGTGAAGATGAATATGGTTGATATGAAAGTGCTCATATGGCTAACCATTTGGTTAACTACTGTTGAACCAACTAGGTGTACACGTTTAGGTACGGTTACACAAACCTAAATGAACGTGCATTTCATTTGTGTATAACAAGCTAAGTTCGATCTAACGGTTGAAAGATATTATCTTGAATCTAATCAGGTTTTCATTTAACGATGAATATTGAATGCTTTGTTACCAAGGTAACTTAGATTGCAAACCCTGATTTGGAGACTATATAAAGGAGAACTCTAGCAACTGGGAAAGTTAATCCCCACACCTCCTGTGTGATACTAGTTGTATAAGCTAGAGTCAATTCTCCTTTAACCTTAGGTTTCTACCGAGACCCTGTAGGTTAGCGACTTGAAGACTTCATTGGGATTGTGAAGCCAGGCCCAACTATTTTCTCTGTAGTTGCGTGATCTGATCTTGCTGTTTCTATCGTGACTGAGTGCAATCATAAGATTGGCTTGAGATTAATTTCTCCGATAGGAAAGATAAAAAAGTAGTCACAAACATCTTCGTCTCATCGTTTGTGATTCCACAATATCTTGTTTCGCTAGTCGATTAAGATTATTGTGAGGTGATTGATAATTCTTGGCTGTTCTTCGGGAATATAAGTTCGGGTTATCGATTGGTTCATGTTCATCTTGATTTATCAAAAGACGGAACAAAACTCGTAGGTATTTCTGTGGAAGACAGATTTATCTATCCTTGTAGACTTTTCTGTGTGAGGCAGATTTGTTTATTAAAGTCTTAGACTTTGGGTCGTACCAACTCTTAGTTGTGGGTGAGATAAGCTAAGGAAATCAAGTGCGTAGTATCCTACTGGGATCAGATATGTAAGGAGCGCAACTGTACCTTGGATTAGTGTGAGATTGATTGGGGTTCAACTACAGTCCAGACCGAAGTTAGTTTGTAGTAGGCTAGTGTCTGTAGCGGCTTAATATAGTGTGTGTTCAATCTGGACTAGGTCCATGGGTTTTTCTGCATTTGCGGTTTCCTCGTTAACAAAACTTCTGGTGTCTGTGTTATTTCTTTTCCGCATTATATTTTGTTATATAATCGAAATATCACAGGTTGTGCGTTGAATCAATCAATTGGGAAATCCGACCTTTGGTTGTTGATTGAAATTGATTGATACTTGAACATTGGTCTTTGGTACCGTTCAAGTTAATTTCTCTTGTATTCAATTAGACTCGCAGATTTCTATTTGCTTGAGTAAGGATTGAATCGAGAAATTGAGATATAACTCTTTTATATACTTTTTATTAAGATTGAGTCTGACTGTCTAGTTTATTCTCTTAAAAGTATATTGGAGTTAGTCCAAACAGATTGCTAAGCGAATTATTGGGTGAGGTTGTTGTACCCCCACTTTTTCAGATACAACTCAATATTAGCTAGCACTTAACTGATATATCTTTCCAGAGATATGTTTTACTAGCTGGTAAAACAAAACATTTGAATATCTCAAAAAGATTCTCAAACATTTTGGTTTGGATCTCACCTTGAATATCAAGGAATATCGTTGGAAAATTAATAAATAAGATTTGAGTTCATGTTCAAATTACTCATTATATCAACATCTTGAACTTTCCTAGTTAGCAAACCCAATTCCAAAATCACACGAACCATAAAGTGTACGTGACTAGAGAAATCGGTTTTTCATATTGGATCGGTTCTACCATGACTCCCAATATAGGTAGGGATCGGTTCTACCTTGACTCCCAACATAAGTAAGGATCGCTTCTACCTTGATTCCCTATATAAGTTAGGATCGTTTCAACCTTAGATCTTCAATGAAAACTGGACCATCAATCATATTGATTTTTTTCAACTACGAAACAAGTTCGTAAGTCTACTTCCTTAAACTCATGTAGTTAAACATAGTTTTCTAGGCATGAAATCAAACATAAGTTCCCTACATAATCTAGTAACAAGTAACATAGATTATGTCGATGTTGTAATTACGAAGTTCAAAAGATAAACATTATACTTCGTAAATCAATATACTTAAGTTGCAAAACAACTTGTATATTCTTCCTTAACACTTTGATCATAATAAGATGATCAGATCCCTAATATTAAAGTTTCATGTATATAACTTCGCATGTCATGTTTTTCAATCTAAAGGACTTGAAAATAACAATATAGAAATGGAAACAGGTCATGTCTTGTATTACTAACCTCAAGTAGAAGGATGATGTCTTCGTTGATGTCGGTACATCTTCAGAATCTTCAGGTCTTCAGAGTTATATACTTGTATGTCTTGAAATTTATAGACTTCCTAGTCTAACCTAATGAAGTTGACTCTAGTACTTCTAATCAATCGACTCTTGAGTTTTGATACTAAAATATGACAATCAACCTTGACTAACATATTATTGGTTAAGCAAATTTTGAGATTTAAGGGAAGTTTTGGTTCTGGCATTACTTTAGGTTGTTCAGATTTTTCAACACTCACTACTCACTCAGATTCTTACTGTGCAGGCTGTCCAGATACTAGAAGGAGTACGTCTGGGCATTGTTTATTTCTAGGTTCTTCTCTCATTTCTTGGACATCTAAGAAGCATCCCACTATCTCCAGAAGTTATGCAGAAGCTGAATACAAGGCACTAGCGAACACTTCAGCTGAAATGCTTTGGCTTTCCTATCTTCTCAAAGAGATAGGTGTTGCTCTTACCGGTCCCTTTGTTGTTGTTGTTGTTGTTTTTTTACTTTTTGATAATATGAGTGCTTCTATCTTAACTTGCAATCCTATTTTTCATACAAGAACTGGGCACATAGAAATAAATTACCATATTATTAGAGATATGATTGTGTCTAATAAGTTTTTAGTTATCAAGTTTGTCCCCTCTTTGAGTCAGTTAACAGACTTGTTTACAAAGGGTCTAGCTTCTAGGGATGGCCAAGGGGAGGGTATGCCAATCCCAGTCACTGCCCCGTTCGTTAAAAAAATACCCATACCCGCCCCGTTACCCACATGAATTGGGGGGGGGGGGGGGGGGGGGGGAGTATGGGGAGGGTTCCCATGGATTACCCGTAACACTGTGTTAATACATAAATTTATTTATAATGAAAACTTAAATATGAATCAAACAAAAATAATAACATAAGAATAATGCATTCCAAAATTTTAAATTCAGAAATTCTTCTTAAATCGAACAAAAGAATTTTTAAATGGCTTATTAGTTTTTCTACTTTTTCCTTTCTCATTCTATCTTCGTCCATGTTAACCAGTTCATTATCTGTATCATTTTTACTCTTTTAACTTTTAGAGAATGTGTCTGATCATAACAAAGAAGCGAAAATGATGAATATACGATCAAGAATATAATAAATGAAAGAAAGCCCGACTAAGTGGTAGAAGTATAAAAATTCGATACAAATTCTTTCATAAAAGTCTAAACCCTTATAATATGAAAGTTATGTGGCGGGGACATTGAATCCCGTTCCCACCCCTTCCCCGTAGCTTAGATTTCGGGTATTACCCATACCCGATCCCATCCCCATTTGTGCGGGTAAAACCCTACCCAAACGGGACGGGTACCCACGGGGATGGGTTTGGATGGGGCAAATGGCCATCCCTACTAGCTTCTGATATGTTTGCAGGATTGGTTTCCAAGCTCATGTATTTTACTCGTACTGAGCTTCGGGGGGAGTATAAGACACACTATAAATAATGAGTTTGTAGAAGAATATTTTTTCATTTGTTATCAGTCGGTGTCTCGCGTTTGTAGCAACAACCTTATCTTTATGAAAACTTTTTTGATACTTATCTGCCTTTAAAAGACAAGCCTATTTGATTTCCCTTTTGAGATGTTTCAATCTAGGTTTGCAAATGTGTTTGCAGTAGACAAAGTCCAGCAAACCTCACGAATCTGGAACACTTACAATCAGTTTACTGAGTAGTATGGATTACCAACCACCTCTCAAGAACAATCTAAATAAATCAAAAAAGAATTTACATATCTGTATTGAGGAATCACAAAGTATGAGATGAAGAGAACTTTGTGATTTCTATTTATCTTGTTCCTCTGTGAACTTAAATTACCAGTAGAACTAGTACAACCGTTGCCACAGTGGGTGGGCCGACCGAAGAACTTGAAGAAACTACACCACTACGTGATTGCACGGGGAAAAAATTGTAAAAGAGATGTTTAGACAAATTTTATCATAATTCTAATTTGTAAAACAAAATTGTATTAAGTTGATAATGAAAAAAAAATATTCTATTCAAATCCCGCCGCGAACTCTTGTATCCAACACGCACCCCTTTTGGGATTCAATCAAATATTATGATTCACACTTCAAGTTCTGAAATCTGGCATCCCTGGCTGGTACCACCAGCTTGCCATTCTTACGCATTTTTCGCACTGTTTTACGTAGTCTCCGGAATTCTTGCAGAAACTGCACCCGGAATGCGACTAACATCTCCACTGTCTTGCGGTCAACCTTCAAAACGAACCAACACAATCTTTAAGATTCATTGAACTAGTTTCTCACCCGTGCTACGCACGGGTTTATTTTTCGCGCATGAAATAATGGATTTATGTTTTAAAATCAGTTTTATTAAAAACAAAGTTTATTATTAGAAAACTAATAAATATTTAATTAGGGAGGATCCATAGACACTCTTAAGTGCGTCATTTTTCCCACAAAACTCAAACGACAATGAATTTGAATCTAATAATTTGATAATACGTTCTTCTTATAAGATTATATACCTCTACCAAAAATGAGCACAATTCGAGACATATAACACTACCATCTTTCCCTTTGAATATCAGCCGTTAAAATTTAACGGTTCAAATCAACATCGGTAGATGGTGGGCTTGGTAATTTGGATCATGCTCATGTTTGGTAGGAATGTAGAGTCATATAAGAGAAATGTGTCATCAGATTCAAATTTATTGTCGCTTGGGTTTTATGAAGAAAATGACACAAATCGTGTGTGATAGTGTGCACCTAAGAGTGTTCAATGATCCTACCTCAATTTAATAAACCGTTAACCCTTTAAATTAATACAATATATACTATAATTTAGCAAAAGTCCAATGCAAATAACCTTTTTTCTTGAGTTATAAGCTTGCAACATCTCAAAGACATATTTCGAGCTGCGGGCCCTTCAGGTCTTTCTCCAGATTTTGCTTTAAATTTTTGGAACTTTTTTTTTTTTTTTTTTTGTTAATCTTTTCTCTTTTGGTCCATGGTTTAATTAAATTCCATTAGGAGAAGCATCATCGAGACTGGGAAGTATCATAATCTCAACAAAAGGTCAAAGAAAATGTACAGATTCATAATCATAATTTAGAAGTAAATAGTGCACGAAATTAATCGCACAAGGCTGAGAGTCAGGGGCAAAGGTATGCACTTGCACCCCCAGCTCAGCTGGATCCAAAACCTGAATTAATCCCAATACATATTTAATTTTATTTTACGCCTAATTTTGTTTCTTTACACCCTTAAAATATTATTTCTCACCACAAAGAAATAATTTGCAAGTTAAACATCTCACCACCCTGCTAAGCGTGTTTAAAAACCAAGCAGTGGTGGAGCCAAGGGTTGACTAACCCTGACTCTAAGCCCCCCTAAAATCACTAAAATCATCTAAAAACTCTTATATTTGTCTTATACTCCCTCTGTTTTTGGAAAAGAGATACTTTCACTTTTTCAATTTGGCCTAAAAATATGCTAAATTGAAAAAATGAAAGTATCTTTTTTTTCAGAAACGGATGGAGTATTTTATAGTTAGCCCCTTATAATATATATTTAGTCCACCCTAATCCCTACATTCATATATATAAAAAAGTTAGCCCTCCCCATTTTTGAACTCGGCTCCGCCACTAAAACCAAGTGTAGCGCCAACATATTGATACTTTCTAAGGAATAAATATAAGAGACTAAGACCACAATATATATAAAGTTTTTAAACATGCACTTTTGTGTGATACTTTTTGAGAGCCAACATATTGATACTTTTTGAGAAGGAATAAATATATAGAGACTAAGACCACAATATATATAAAGTTTTTAAACATGCACTTTTGAGTGTTAAGAAAAATTAGGGGAAGTCTATGAAAAGCTTAAGCTACACATTAAACAGTATGCAATCTGCTTAAAAAAATTAATGTTAAAACAAACTCGGATTAGATATGGTGACGTTGAACTTCAATTTTGTATATGATTTCTCATCAACTCGTGGTAATGACCCTATTTTATATAGATATCTACTTGTATCCATGTGGTAATACATAGATACCATAATAACTAAAGGGCAAAGAGGAAGTGACAAATGGTAAAGCCACATAACTACATGACCACTTGCACTTAAAATATATACTGTTACCAACTTTCCTGGCCCGTATCATGTGTGATTCTTCTGGCATGTGGTTAGTTGGAATTAAATTTAAAAAGCAAGGTTAAAAATGAGCCAAAACAAAAAAAAATCTGGGCAATCAGTAAAATGAGATAATTTCTAAGATGAACTTCTTCCCCTTTCTCAAATCCCATGCACAAAGAATCATTGCAATTTTTTGCACCGACTATGCGAGAAGCAAAAGAAAAAAAAAAAACCTGCCACCTCAGTTTAATAAGTGTAGACTTCAGTGATGATTAGTACAAATAGTAATAATTGATCACTTTTAGTGCATTGGTAGCCTGTGGATTATAAATACACTGTTGGCCCGCCATAGCATAAACCTGTGAAACCCAGTACGAAAGTTCAGTGTTTCTTCACCAGAGAGTAGCAGTAGGACTAAGGAGAACTACCAAAACATATTAAAACTCAACTAAAATAATCAAAGGTTCGAGTCAATTATTTATAACTCTATAATAAGATGAAGATTTACCTTTATGTAGCAAGGCTTGAATAAATTAGCGCATATCCGTGAGAAGCAGATCAATCAGAGAGTTATTGAAGTGATCACCAACAGTTTTCTTCAACTGAAATTGTGTTCACACTTTCTTTACCATTGGCATAGGTTGAATAGGGTGAATGACTGAGATGCAAATATTAAAACCAACTGATATTATTTCAGTTATAACATGTAATCAGCCCTCTAGTGTTAAGTCCTAGCAACAAAAAAAACTCTCGATTAAGAGTAAATTAATTTAATACATATTGATCAGTCCCGACTACTTTTTTTTTTTTTTTGAAGCATAGATGGAATACCTACATAAAATGGTTGTACCAAGCCTTAAACAAAGAAAAAACAGACATGATCATTGATCAATAATAAGAAATTGAGCAAATCACTATTTCTTAATTTAGCAACAGGTGAAGAAGGGATGATCTAAAATGAATTAGTTTATACCTTGATATTGTTACGCGTATGACGTATGCGTGGTTACAACAGCCAGCCCAGAATAGACAAATAATCAGAATGAAAAACCTCTAAATCGCATGAAGAGAGTTCCACAAAATCGTAGAAAAGAGAAGCAACGTGGAAAACTATGGGTTTTGGCTTTTGCACGGAGGCTTTATATAGACAGACACCAAACTCATAATTCCGGTTGTTGTTGTTTTTTTGGTAATAATATTAATGAATATCTATATATTTCTATAAATTTTCATATGAATAATCCAAATAATATTAAATCATAATTAGCAAATTTCGAATAGCTATATGGTGCAATATTTTGGTATAAAAATTACATTGCATATCAGGACATAACAAAATTATAAATCCCATTTACTTAAATTCTTTTTTTTAGACTTGTTCCATTTTAATTATGGAATGAAAAAAATTAAGAAAATTAGTATGATAATGAGGTTTATTATTTTGTTATTGCTTAATTTCCTCTGGATCCATTTAGGAAATCTTTTCATTATTGAGCAAATTTAGGAAAATATTTTAGATTTTTGTTTGTTATGGAATGTATTTTTTTTCAATAATTTTAGTATGCAAAATCTTGGGCATATCAAACTATAACAAAATTAAAAATCCACCTTATTTAATTAATTTTTTATTTTATATCTGTTTTGTTTTAATTATGATACTAATAAAATTAAGAAAAGTAACGTGGAAATGATGTTTACTAATCATTATTTGTTTGCTTGATTTTTTGTTTTGCTCGATTTTCTATATACTAATCAATATTTGCTCCCATTTTTTCTGTTTCAAATTTTAGTGATTTGTAAAAAAAAATTATGCAAACAGGATCAACAATAAAGTTGTTCGCAAGAGAGACATATTCTAAGGTTAGTACCCACGATTAATTTAATCTTTTTTTTTGTTTTTTTAAGTTTTTCATCAATGGAAGTGTAATCACCGTGAATAACTTATTCGTTAACCGTAGTTTGGAGTTGTAATTAGGCAGGTTTTATTATTACAAAAACTGTAAATGGACATTGGACTTTGGATTTTTTTTTTTAATCATATGATTAATCTAATTTTATGATGATATCACGATGAACATTGCATATTTAATATTATCATGATGAAATCATTTTTTGTTTTGGTAATGTTGAAGTTGTTTATATTTGTTTTGCTATATTTACAAGATTAAATAAGATTTAGTAATTTTAGGTTATTATTTTCCAAAATGTGATTGGACAAATAATATTTTGTGGGCCCAACAGATTCTCTTGATCGCAAAAAAGAATATTTAGCAAAAAAGAATATTTTTCTTATTTTTTTTTGTTTAAATTTAATAAGTTTTCCAAAATAACATAAAATGGTGGGGCCAGAATAAACCAGCGACAATTAACGTGGAACTCAAGTGAACGTAGAACTCCGGTGTATGAGAATGCTTTAAAAAACTCTGTTATTATATAGAAAATGACGGCCATCCATGTTTTAATCTCCACTAGTCGCAGCTGAGAAGCCTATGCAACTGCTTCCTATTTTCTCCATGTTTTCGCACATTTTTCTTGTCACATCTCTTCTGGGCATTTTAGCTGCTGAGGCAACAAAATTTATTTTTTTTCCTTTTTGCGAGTTGCTCAAATCATAGCAAAAAACATTATTATTCAGCATACTACTACCATTACGAAGAATAACACAAAACTCCAGTCGTCTAATACAGCAGAAGAAAAGCAAAAATGACACCTGCTTTCAATAAACAGTGCGCATGCAATTGAAATGGAAACTCATTCAAACAACTGAAATGGTAACTGATTCACATGTCCTCTCGAGCTTCTTATGTTTATAATTACTTCTATGATTGTTCTTCAATTTTCTATCTTCACTATTTTAGTGGAAAGCACCAGTTTTTGTTCAACAGGTGTTTGTGTAATTGACCCAGAGAGTCTTTTGGTTGGAAACTTGTGGTTTATATTGAATTCAATAAAATTTGTGGGGATTGGTATTTAGGGGAATTCTGTTCTTGTGTGAAAATTTTTTTGATGTTCTGCTGGTTTTTGGTGGATTGGGAATTTGAAGCAGAGTAAAATTGAGGTCGAAGAAGTTAGGGTGGCAGAAATAAAGATGTTTTATTTCAACTAGAATTGATTTTTCTAGGGATAAATCGTCTCATTTTCTCGTTTGAATTGATTTTTGTAGGCATAGACTTTATAAACACACTAAAAATACACCAAAGATTGTGATTGTCAAGAACACAAAAACTTGTTGAAATGATGGCAGCATTACCAGAATCAGAACTTGAAACATTATTACCAAGATTAAAAGCTAAACCAGTACGTACAGCTTCTGATGTTGATGTTGTTTCTAGTATGTTTAACCCGCTTAGATGTCTACATATTGCTACTACTGTGAATATTAATGTTTATTGTCCTGGTGGTCCAAATTCTGATTTTGAATATAGTACTCAGTCTTATATTTGGTATGTACCTACGATTCAGTAAGCTATTCGTGCCAGCCAAGAATTCCCCCTCTTTGTTTTTTATCTAATGTAGTTGGTCTTGACGTTTTCTTAACTGGATTGAAGCTGTTGAACACTGACTCGCCATCCTATGGTGTGGCCCAAAATGTCCAAGTTCGACTTTGTACACATGAGCACAGTCAGTGGTACAGAAGAGTGTGCCCCAAAGAAACTCTTAGGGGAGATTTATGATTCTATTTTTTAACGAGGAAATATAACTGATACATGACTTTCCCAGTACTAGTAGGAGCAGTAAATGACTGGAAATTAAACGCCGGTGGTTCCTCCTGCTACAGCAGTATAGTTGACAAGTATATGGTCCTTTGTTTTACTCTATGGTTAGAAGTATATATTAGGTATCAGTGTTTGTATGACAACATTAGTTCATTGTGAGCAACAGAGAGTTGGTTCAAGTCTTAGCGTAGGATAAGGAGGTGTTGTATTTCTACAAAACAATGAGTGTTCTTGGATAGTAACTGAGATACTGAAACACATAATGGAAACACCTTTTTTTATTGCATAAGTCTGTCTAGTTCTTTTGTTTTTACCTACGGCTACTGCGTCTTGATTTTTTCTGACATCCGTTTACACATTACTTAAGTATATATGCTAAATCTTTACCTTTCTCTGATCTGTAATATTTTGAGTAACATGAGTCTGCATCAGCCGCTAAATCGTTATTGTGACTCACCCATGTTATCTTGTGGTTTTTAATGTTGAAGCAGGGTCCAACACCGGTACTGAAGAAACACCTCCTCC
Organism: Papaver atlanticum; assembly: GCA_023531105.1. Classification (NCBI taxonomy): domain Eukaryota; kingdom Viridiplantae; phylum Streptophyta; class Magnoliopsida; order Ranunculales; family Papaveraceae; genus Papaver; species Papaver atlanticum. The sequence goes on along the minus strand of JAJJMB010011222.1, from coordinate 7,321,889 downwards.
TACTGGGTCTGGTGGTGATTTTTATTTAACATCGGGTTCCGTCTATATGAAAGCAGTTCTGTTATCTTCGCCCATGAAAAAAGTAAGCATCTTGATTAAACATCCATATGCATTTTTATTCGACCATTGCAATTGGATTGTAGCACCTTTTGTTGACGATATCCATGAATTAACAGTTTGACTTGTTAAAACCCTTGCTTTTTTGTTGTTGCAGCTATTGTTGGAGCAAGGGCGACCATACCTTCTAATTGGCACGATGCCCTCTGGTAAGCAGGTTTCTAGTTGGGTAACTGTTTGCCAAATAGATCAGTAATATCTCAACGCATTATTGGGGGATTCAGCTTTGATTCCTTTGCATGGTTTTATATTGATCGAAGTCATTGCCTGAGAAGTTTTAGACACAGTAAGGTATCGTTAATGCTTTTGAATGCTAAATGTTCATTTGTACACATACCATCTCTTTGCATACGAAATGTCATCAGTAGTCACTTTGCCGCTGAACAAACACTAAAGAACACAAGCACGCCTAGGGTGATAACAGATGTCCAAAGATTATGAGAGTTTCATGAATTTTATAGTTTGGGAAATAATTGTGTGCATAATTTCCACTGTGAGTGGCATGGGAACAGTCTCTTGGTGGGTATTTCATGGCAAAGAATTGTAGTTTTGTTCTTTGCTTTGGTTTACTTTTTCGTCCTTTTAAGTAAAAATCGTACAAAGATTTATGTATGGAAAACTGATCTTCAACTTTGGTTCCCGGCATCATCTGTTCATTGGAATGATGCCATGATAATACCTTGCATTAATAATTTCCATTGAAACTTATGTACTGCTATTGCAGGGTGATGAATCATTCCGGCAAGTTACTTAAAGAGCATATGCAAGTTTGAACTTCTCCATGAGGGAGACAGTAATTCTCTAAGCAGGTGTGACATTGCCTCTGCAGAACCCAAATTGCACCCTGCAAGGATGAACGCCGGGCTATTTTCAAGTTCTATACCGAGGTAAATCCTACTTGCTACATGTTTTCTTTTACTGATTTTGACGACCTGCAATCGACTTTGAAATCTATTCGAACGAGGTATTAAAGCTTGCTGCTTTGAAATCAATATTCCAGTTCAAAACAGGGATAGTTTTTTCTCCAGTCCTTTAAATAGTTTGAAAACAGAACCAATAGTTGATGGTACATGTCACAGAGGCCAAGGTCACTTATTTCAGTGAGGAAGGGAAGTAATGTTCGGAAGGGTGCGAAGCATATTCTCTAGCCAGATGTTTACCTGCAATGAGGACTGGAGTAATTTTGTGTGAGATGGTAAAGGTACATTTTATGCTATCAATTACCTTTTTGAAGCATTAAGCCAAACAAAAAAAATGTACTACAGGCTAGCAAAATAGTATTGGTGAACAAAAAATTGTGAAAAATGGTGATATGATATTTCTGCCTAGGCTATTTCAGATGCATTCAAAGAGTTTGCAGTCTGCAAAAGTAAACCCATTATCGATCTTACTGACAATCCACCCAGAGACTAAAGCTGACATCCTCGTTGTCCCAGAAAAGGTGAACTTGGCTGTCTCGCGTAATGTGATTCCTTGCGCAAAGCCTGTTGAAGTCTCCGTGATAACCTAGAAGAAAGCAGTCTTTATTTTCTTTTCTATTCTTCAATGTCATTTCGAATGTCTCGGATGTGGGGAGATCATCTGTTATGGGCCTTTTGTAAAAGCTAGGATCTCTTACTAGAGGGTAGAATCTGACATTAACTTTTATTTCACCATCCGACCTTTTGATTTCATCTTTTGCCTGAGAACCCCAACTCCCAAAGACGTAACTTATAAACCAGTCCTTGCAAATACTTAACCCATACTCGATATCAACCCTCTGGATCGTCTTAGTGAACACGTCCCTTAGCGGTGGAAATTCAAATTTCTTGTTTTTTAGTCTCATGACTCCCTTTTTTTCCTTGGCAGTGGAACTATAAAGTGTTATTGGTCCGCCCACCATTAGCCTGTGTTTCTCGCAAGAAGCGTATATCAAATCCCTAACCATCAACCTTGTTTCCTCTTCTGTTTGGGAATACCAATACTTGGGGTCTTTCTCCTCATAGTGATTCACAATTACATCCTTTCCACAGCCAATACAAGCGTATGCTTCATTTTTAATAAAGTGGGTTCCGTCTTTATCTAATATGGTAATTGAGAAATCGGTTCCGCAAGATTCTTCGGGTGTTATTATTAGGAATGACGCAGGTACTTGATACTGATACTCTGGGCTCTTCAATTCCTCCTTGATAAAATTAATCAAATAACCCTAATAATACTTCTACCAATTCTTATACCTTCCGTTATCTCAACTTTCATAAACACAATTTCGGTGCAACCCTTTTTTCCTCAAACCTTGGTTTTTCCAGTAAAGATATTACTAAGATGGAAGAAGGTAACTCTAGTCAAGTTGTGGATTTAGTCAACAAGTTTAAGAAATCTACTTTAGATCTGGGAGATATTAATGAAATAGAAGTCATCAAGAACAGTAACAAGGAGGATGAATCGGAGGACAATTCGGAAGCTAGTGCTATTGGAAAAATCATCATAGAAGGCAGAATGAGTTGTGACATGGTGGAAAAGGGGATTACTTTCACTTGGCCATTTTTAACAATGGAAAACTTAAAAATCATTGAAGTGGAACCAAATGTTTTTATCTTCGAATTCAATCAATGGAAGTTACTGAATAAGGTGATTGATGAAAGACCATGGGGCATTAACAAACATCTCCATGTTGTGCATGATTATATTTCCGAAATGATTTACACTGAGAAGCATTGGGGTTTCCAACTTTTTTGGATCCAACTTAAATATTTATTGCCAGAGCACATGAATGTATCTTCTGTGACAAAAATAGGTCAAGTTATGGGGGAGGTCATAGCCATTGAACCAAAGGACGCAATTCCTATTGGTAATGTTCCTGTCAAAGTCTGTGTCAATGTAGATCTCTCTATGCCCATGAGGAGAGGTGTTAAATGTTCTACCAATGCTGGAGTAACAAAATGGCAGCAATTCTTCTATGAGCGTCAACCAAAAAGCATCTGCAGTGAGTGTTACATCGTCGATCACTCAAAAACTGCTTGTAAAGATGCCGCTATCTTTTTGAAGAAAGCCCATGAAAAACCATATTTTGTCAGTGAGATTAACAATATTCGCAAAAACATCAATATTGTTTCTACTAATGATGAAACTTCCTCTACAAAGGCTCCAGCAGTGAAGAAACAACAGAAAAAGTTTGTTAAATCAACAGTCTTTGTACCTCCAAAAGATGGCGAAGTAATTAATTTGGATTCTCTGCTCAAAGATGAAGGAGTTAATATGGAAGAAGATAGTAGACTAGGCAAAAGGCACAGGGTGGGTGAAGCTGCATTAATATTTCTTCGTCAACTGAGTCCTCTTCCCAGAACACTATGTTGAATCCAATCCAAACCTCCACGAATGCTCATATGATCTCAACTGGAGATAATCCAATTATGCAGACACACAAGGGGAATCAGGTAATAAAAATTTATATCTTTCAATTATTTTACTTTCTATTAAACTCTTTTCATTTAAATGTGCATTTAAAGCAGTCTAGGATTAGTTTTAATTACAAATCATTGCATACAGCTCATTTAATTCATTGCATAATCATTGTTTTTCTTTCATTATCAATTTATGTGCATTCTATTTCCTTAATCTCTTAACTTGTCTCAATGAAGATCCTTTCCTAGAACATACAAGGTTTTAAAAACCCTACAACAAGAAACCACCTTAGTGATCTTGTTAGAACCCAAAATCCAGATATAGTCTTCCTTTGCGAAACCAAAATATCTCAAGTTAAAAGCAAACCCCTTTTAAATCAATACCACTATCCTAATAGTGCTTTCATTGAGCCAGTTGGACTCTCTGGGGGTTTTGTTTTGTTATGGAAAAACGGTTTCACCTGCGAGATACTGAGTGATGAGAAAAATATGTTTAACATAGTTGTTCAAAGTGATCCCAGCAAACCAGATTCTTACTCACTTGTATGTATGGTTTTTCTCCCTATGCTAAGAAAAAAGAACAATGGTCATACATTAAACAAACTAGTGAGATAGGAAACTACCCATGGGTTTTATTAGGAGATCTAAATTTTCATCTTTTAGATGACAATAATAAAACTTCTTCCTCTTTAGATGGATGGGTGAATAGAGTAGTTTCTGATAGCGGTCTTGAAGATATGGTGTATGTAGGAAAAAACTACACTTGGACTAATAACAATCTTGGTACTGGCTCTAGAAGATCCAGAATTGACTTAGCTCTAGGTAATAGTTAGTGGAACAAATATTTCCCTAAAGCTAATTTGCTGCATCTAAACCAAGTAGGTAGTGATCATACTCCCATAATTCTTGTTACTGATACTGAATGTGAGCCATGCTGGAAACCTTTTAAGTTTTTTGTAACTTGGCTCAATGTTGAAACTTGTTCTGTTACTATTGCTAATGCTTGGAATATTAGTATTAGTGGTTCTCCTGGATTTCAGCTAGTTAAAAAACTACAGTCAGCAAGGAAAGAGCTATCCCTGTGGAACAAGCAGCATTTTGGTAATATCAACCGAAATATTGATCATCTTCAACAAGAGCTTAACATTGTTCATAGTTAAACTCCAAGTATTGACACGAATGAGCACATATTGAGGATCAACAAGGAACTGAATAGGTGGCACAAGATTTAAAATGAATTCTTACAACAGAAGGCTAGAGACAACTTCATCAAGGACATGGATAACAACACCAAATAGTTCCACACAAAAATCAATAGAAAGGGATCTAGGAACAATATTGATTCCATTCAAGATCACAGTGGTAATTGGCTGCATACTAGAGAAGACATTGGCTCTCATCTGACTAAACATTTTCAAGATATTAGCTCTTCATGTTCTCCTCAGATGGATGAAGGTCTTTTCTCAATACTTCCAACTATTATTTCTTATGAAGACAATCTCAATCTTACTAGAATTCCAGGCAATGAAGAGATATTCAACACTCTTAAAAGTATGGAGAATTGGAGTGCTCCAGGGCCAGAAGGGTTTCAAGCTGGTTTTTATAAAAGTCAGTGGAGTGTGGTTGGTGATGATGTGTGTCTTATGGTCTCAAGGTTTTTCCAGACAAGACACCTCTTTAAGCAAATCAACAAAACATATGTTTCTTTAATTCCAAAGAAAAAGCTCTTTGTGCTGCAGATTATAGACCCATTGGATTATGCAATACTTCTTACAAGATTATTTCTAAAATCCTTGTAAACAGAATGAAACCATTAATAGAGAAGATTATCTCTCCATATCAAGCAGCTTATGTTTCAGGAAGGCTTATCAGTGACAACACTGTCATTGCACATGAGATAATTCACTCTATGAAGAAGAAAAGAGGTCAAATTGGATGGCTAGCTCTCAAGCTTGATATGTCCCTAGCATTTGATAGATTAGAGTGGGATTTTATTATTAAAGTCTTATGATATTTTGGCTTCAGTGAGGAATTTTTTGAACTTATTTATTTATGCATTAGCACAACTACTTTATCAGTAATTCTCAATGGTTCTCCATGTGAAGAGTTTCATCCTTCAAAGGGCATTAGGCAAGGTGACCCTCTCTCCCCATACTTGTTCATCCTAGCTATGGAGTTTCTCTCAAGACATCTTGTTGTTGCTCAACAAAACAACGGCATAAAAGGAATTAAAGTGGCTGCTAATTCTCCAGCCATCAATCATCTGTTATTCGCAAATGACTGCTTGATTTTCACTCAAGCAAATTTGGATTCAGTTAACAATCTTCTTGAACTTCTTCACAACTTCAGCAATCAATCAGGTCAGGTAATAAATTTTGAAAAATCTGCTGTGCATTTCAGCAAGTATACTAAACCAGATGTTGCAGCAACCCTTACTCAAATTTTGGGAGTAAAGACTATGAATTCAAAAGAAAGGTATTTAGGCTCTCCCCTTATTCTTGGACATTCTAAACAAGAAGCTTTCAAGTCCATAGAAGATAATTTCAATAATAGGTTATCTGTTTGGTCTTCTACTTCTCTCTCACAATCAGGCAGATCTACTATGATAAAACATGTCCTTAATTCTCTACCTGTTTATCAAATGGGTTCTTTTAAGCTACCTGATCAACTCTTGAGAAAATTAACTACTATCCAAAGGAAATTCTTTTGGGGACATTCCTCCAATAGGGGTTTAAAAATACTGTGTCCTACTCCAAGCTTTGCAAGTCAAAAGACTATGGAGGACTTGCTTTTAAAGACATGGAAAAACTCAATCTTGCATTACTCACTAAACTAGCTTGGAGAGTCTGCACTGAGGAGGAGCAACTTTGGGTACAAATTCTGGGAAGCAAGTACTTCAAATATGGTAATCTTCTTCATCAAAATATTGAAGCGAAGAACTGTTCTTATATGTGGAATGGTATTACCAAGGGATTGCAGCTCATTCAAAAGAATTACTTCAGGGAAATTAATATTGTTAGAAGAACAAAAATCTGGAAGGATAAATGGGTTCCAGGTTTGAATCATCCAACCACTCCAATGAATGATATGCATAGGTTCTATGAGAATGTTGATGAACTAATCATTTCAGATACAGGATTCTGGAATGTGTCTCTCTTAGATATTCTGTTTGATTCTAATACTTCTAAGCAAATCCAGGACATCTTTATTGATACATCCAAAGAAGATATTATGCTTTGGACTCCAGCAAAAGATGGTAAGTTCTCAGTTAAAAGTGCATACAATCTTCTAACTAAAAGCTCCAATGATTCTCAAGTTAATGGAGCAAATATTCAGCCAAAAGTTTGGAAGGCCTTGTGGAGTTGCACTGTTGCTCACAGAATTAAGCTATTCTCTTGGAAGTGCATACATGAATGTCATCCAACAATATATAAACTGGTAGCTCATAACCCTGATATGGAAACCCAATGTGGAGTTTGTGGAAGAGAAACAGAAACGATAGAACATCTAATATTTGATTGCAGACATGCCAGAGCTGTCTGGAGAGGAATCAATATAGATATAGATGCAGTTAAAGGAAATTGTGGCAGTGTCTCTGAATGGGTTCTTTGCTGGTTTAGAGTAGGTATTACTGTTACAAATGAACGACTGTTGTTCACATGCATGATCGATGCATGGATCATCTGGAAAGACAGATGTGAGACAATCTTTCAGGGAGTTTCTCTGAACCCTATTTCCTTTGTTAATAGAATTCAGTACCATTTAAGTTCTCATTTGCATGAAAATTTAAACAGTAGTCCGTACAGCATTAAAAATAACATGTCAAACTGGTGTCCTCCTACACAAGGCATTGCTAAGTTTAATGTTGATACGTCTTTTGATCATAATACTAATCAGAATGGTACTGGAATTGCTTTACACGATCATGCAGGTAACTGCGATGGGATCCGAGGAAGTTTCAAACATGGAGTCTTGAATCCGGAGCAAGGGGAATGTCTAGCTGTAAGAGAAGCACTATCGTGGGCTAAGGACTTGAAACTGGATGACATTCAAGTTGAAGCTGATGCTCAAGTGGTGATCAAAGCCATTACTGAAGATACATGGGGAGTGCAATGGGAAAAAAGAAACTTAATTAGAGAAATAAAACATTTGAGTTCTTTTTTCAATTCCTGCAAATTTACTTTTGTTAGTAGAGATGATAATCAAGTTGCTAACTCAATAGCCAAAAGCGTTAGAGTTTCAGCATCTGATATGCAAAAATTTGATAACTTTGGGCAAGATATTTGTGATCTTTTAGCCCAAGACCAAAACCATATTACTGGTTAATCAATAAATTTCTATTTTATAAAAAAAAAAAGCAAAGGCTAGAGCGACAATAAAAATTTATAGGAGAAAGAAAAAGTCACTTACGTTTGGACCGTGGTGGATATATCGCAACACCGGTTTCTTCCTCAACTATTTCTTGGTAGGTAATTCGACCATTTTCGTCCCTTCCTTCACGAACTTCTCTACTTTCGGATCCCTTAAAAATCTTGTCATCTTTTAACCTTAACGCAAAGACAAGCGTACCTGTAATATAAAATGATATTGACATTATTTTTTTCTCAGCTAACTAAAACAAAGCAGTAGTCGAACTATAGCAGACTGGTATATTTATATACCCCTGAATTCCAAAACAGTTCTAGAAAAAGGAAAGCTAAGAAAAAGGAAGGGGTTTCTATTTATATACAACTTTCAATTTCTATATTAGAGCTTGAGAAAAAAAAAAGAGGATTTCCAAAATTAGAGCTGCCTGTTTGTTCTTAGTTACTCAATTCCCTCGCCAATAATCAGAACTTGACAACACACCCAACTTTTAAGGGAGCTTCTGCAATCATGTTTCCTACTTCGTAATCATTCCATGCACTAACGGCAGTAACATCTGCGAGCTCACAATCCATAACCTGAGTCAATTCACGATCCAAGGCATGACTAATATAGTTCAAGCAGCAAGCTAGTATTACTCTGAATACATAAAGCTTAATGTAGACATCAACTCGAATATACCAACAAGCACCTCTACCGTCTTTTAAATCCCATGCCAATGCGATATCTGGATTGGACTCGGTCAGCAGAGTCAATTCTTACCAAGACAGCTAAATTTGTCACAATGACAAAAATGCAAGAAATTGTAAGCTAACTCCACTTTACTCTTCGAGTCTTCGTTCAGTAGCAGGGCAAAATTGATGCTCGTAATGATTTGAAGTTCATATTTGCCGGATGAGTAAGCTGACTCCACTTTACTACAACCCAACAGGTCCGAAGACACCTGAATGATCAAATCCATGGAGAAGTTAGGTTGTTTCCAAGTAAAAATGCATTAGTCGCCTCTCAACCCGACAAGTGTCAGCATGACGTCAGCGTTTTCCATAGCAGCTGCATCAGTATACACTGCAGGTTATTTACACCCCAGCCAAGCCAACTTGAACTGAGCCGTCCGTAAGCCAAGCCTCTCTGCCAGGATGTTTCCGTCCAGTTCTGTTTTTTCTTCTGATGTTTCCGCCCCACTATTTGGGCTTGGCCAGTTATACCAACACTGTTGGTGTAGACTGTGGAGAGAAAGGTGAAATTCTTTTACTGTGCAAAGGCTAGTATTACTCTGAATACGTACAGCTTAATTTAGACATCAACTTGAGTTCACCGACAAGCGCCTCTACCGTCTTCTAAATCCCACGCCAAAACTGGATTGGACTCAATCCCGCTGAGATACCATACATAACTTGGTCAGCAGAGTCAATTAGTCAATTCTTACCAAGACAGCTAAATTTGAGGAAATGATAAAATTAAAAATGCAAGAATATTCTAGCATACCTTATAGGTCCAAAAATTAAAGTGAAGCTGTCTTTGGGCACTTTTGCCACTGCTATGTATGAAGAAGGTGTGGTGGTCTCTTGGTTGAATTTGAAAAAGAAACTGCAGACATGATTGAAAAAGAAGCCATGGTTAACTAGGTGGTTAAAATTCAGTTTTGTGAGAAATTAAGATAAGGAGGAGAGAAAAGCAGATGCTCGTTAGGCTACACGGTCAGTAGCAGAGCAAAACAGATGATCGTTATGAATCGAAGATCATAATTCTCCGACAAGTAAGATGACTCCACGTTAATCCACATTAATCCATGGAGAAGTTGAGTTATTTATTTAGAAGTAAAATGCATTAGCCTCTCAACTAGACGAGCAGTCTTTCTAGCAAGAATTACTTAAAAGCATAGCAGGGGCTGACAAAGACAGATTGGAGTACCTGAGGTTGGTGGCATTGGTTTTCTAATTGGCGTACGGGGCACTAATTATTCGAATTTAACAAATACCAAGTCAGATATCAGCTGAAAACTATGTGCAAGATGCTGCATGCTCCAAACAACACCTTACCACCTATTTTTATTAGCACTCATTAGAATTGAAGAATACCAAGACAAATCCTAGCCCAACCGTACAAAAATCAGAACGCATTCACCGGATCACTAGAGTTAGCTTGTGTAAGTAGACTGTTGAGAACACAAAGTAGAGGTTACCGCCGTGCATATATTCGGATCTTTAGCCATACCTTTGATGGATCTATAATCCCTGCTGCCATCATAACGTAAGATCTTTTGCAGCATTATACCCATATCTACCATCATTACTAAATAAAACCTGAAAGAAATTGTAGCATTCTAGTTTAGCTGCTACAATTATTCAACAAGTCGATTTCACAATCTCAGTTAATATTTTTTAGAAGTTGCAAAAGAGAATCTGCAAAACCATCTCAGCAAATAAGATTGCTGCCTATCCGATAGGCAAGTAACATATTACCAAAGGGAAAGTAAATAAGGTACTGCCTTTTGCTTATCATTGTGTTTTTTTATGTCGCTGATTTTTTGAGACAGCCTCAGCATGCAACAGCCACCGCCAACCACAACACCTTCTCCAATGGCAGCCTGCAATGTTAAAATTTTGGAAACTTCTAAGACCAATTACATTTGAGGGAACAAAAAAACAGAAAAACCAGCGACGGCGCAACAATTAGGTACCTTAATTAGTTGCATTCAGAGCGTCTTCTATCTTCACCTTCAGTTCTACTACTTGGAAAATCAGCTTGCATTCTAGAAACTCCACAATCTCCTTGGATCAGTAACGAAGTATTCGGGTAATTGCAGTCCCTCCACAATCTCCATAGTGTTTGATGTGGATGATCTCTATGATCCATCTATACACAAAATAATTAATAAAATCAAAACAGAAACCCCAGAAATTTATTTTCTTTAACCAAAGCAACAACTTCTTGAAACTTTAAAACAAGGTGAGTGTTTCCTTTTATCTTTCTCTTTTCTTAATCGACTCCGTTGCAATTGCAAGTCAATTGGCTATTAATAATACTAGCTAGTGGTTATAAATGAAACAGTCTCCAACAGGTGGTTTGTATTGTAGGTCATAATCAAAATGCAATCTGAAAAAAAAATAAAAAAAAATGTATTCTTCAATTTCAACAACAACCAAGTCAGATGTCAGAAATGTGTGGGCAAAACCACCTGTTTTTGTTAACAGTCATTTGAAATGGTGAATACCAAGGAAAAACTCAAACCCAACGATTCAAAAATCAGAAAGCATTTGCCAAATCACTAGTGTTATTGTGTTAAATTGTGTAAGTAGAGTGTTGAGAGCAAAAAGTAGAGGTTACCGCCGTGCATATATTTGGATCCATATAATTCTTGCTATTAACACTACTGGCAAAACTACCTTGCGGTAACTCCACCATCCTATCTAATCCTTACATTGCCTTGCCAACGTAATATGCAATTAAACAAGGCTCATATACCTACCTCTACAAGATTTCGGAGTTGGGTAACCCTTTCGTTAACAGCTGCTGATTGGTTGCTCCCCGCTAACTACGATGATGATTATGTATCTATGTATCTCTCTGATCCCCAGGCCAGCAGGGTATGTGTGTGTAAGGGTTTGCAAAAATAACTCCTTATATTTCGGATTATGGAGACAGGGGCCGGAGTAGAGAAAGAGATCAGAGCATGAGCAATCAAGTGAGCATCCAAGGGAAAGTGAAATCACAGCCAACAGATCATATGGGGCTATTTGGAATACTTAAACATAATGGCTAATCAGCTATAAATGGAAGTATGAAACTTTGTCTCTGGTATTGTTGGATAAAATTTGACTCATCTCTTTTGCGGGCGAAAAGAAGTTTACCTCTTTTGCGGAAATAGTGTTTCCAAGAAATTAACAAGACTTTGTGGAATTCATAGAATCGCAAATCGTTTGTGCTGCGTTTATTTTTGCTTCAACCTAATCAAGAAGACTACCAATCGTAGTTTGTCATGTGTTATTAGGACAAATGTTGCAAGAATCACCACCAAATCGAAAATTGGATTATGCAGGTTTCATACCCATCTAGTTAATTCTCTAAACACCTTCTCTTCAACACCTTATTAGGTAACCAATGAATGAAGACCAACCGAATCCAATAGCCAACGCATGGAAACTAAATTCCACCAATCCTATGGAAACAACAAAAAAGAAAAATCCCACGCCTGCTTCACTTTCACGAAATCCTACAACAACATTACCAAAACATGCAACTAATGATTTGCCTGCTGTAAGCTCGAATTCTAATAGAGATGCAAACGAGTTGTTTAATCAAAAGCCAACCTCGGTATCATCTGAACAATCTTCTTCTTACCCTTCTGCTACTTCAAGCTTTCACAATCAAGAACCTAAAGAGAAAGAGACGGAAAAGGTTACCCCAGCACCGTGTAAAATCACAGTAGAAAGTTCTACTCATTTGAAAAATGAAAAACAAAAGCCTACAACTTTTCAACAAAAAAACAACAACCACCTTTCTAACCAAGAACCCATCAACAAAATCAATCAGGAATCCCAAGTTTTTCTTTTAACAGAAAGAATGCAAGATCTGATGCATGCTCACCAAAACAAATGCTTGGCCTTGCATGTCCAAGATGCTAACCCACCATACCCAACCCTAAGAGCAGCTATTAAAAACCGCTGGAACCCTCTATCCTTTGAGCATATTCAGTCAGAACCTAGAGCACAAGAATATAAAGTGATCATGCACCATGAAAGCGACAGGAGGATCATTCTAGCTCATACACCTTGGATTATCGAGAATATGGTGATGCTATTCGAAGAATATGGTAAGTATCTAAAAAACCCTAATGAATGTTTTAAGAAAGTAGTCTTCTGGATTCAACTTCTTTACTTACCGGAGTTTTTTGAGGATAAAACTGTTGTCGAACAACTTCTAATGAGAACTGGTACCGTGCTTGAGGTAGATTTAAGTGAAAAACCCATCCGTGCTAAGGTAGAAATGGATTTATCCAAACCTTTTATGCCTTGAATCATGCTTAACATTAGGGGACTAACTTGGGTCCAATATGCGTATGAGTATCTCCCTACTATTTGTTATCGATGTGGATTTCTAGGGCATGTAGCTAAAGACTGTGTTAACTTCCCTAGTTATGAACATGCATTGCAAGATCACAGATTCCCAGACTTCCCCTACCATAAACTGAATGGGAAAATGAGAGCTATTAGACCTAGGCCAAACCAAGTTAGTTTCACCCCGATTCGTCTGCCGGCTACTATATCCTTTCAGCATCCGATGACAACACTTGAGGCGAGTTCATCCAAAAGCCAGCACCAACTGCCAGTACAGACTGATTATGCAGAAGCATCTAGAACTGGTAAAGAGAAGGTGGTGAGTATTGAATCGGAACATACTGAATCGGAAGAGCGAAACTCACCACCAAGAGCAACTGTGCACAAACCGATCCCAACTAGACCAATAATGCAAAATCTAGGAATGATGTGGACCCCAGTTCCTCAAAACAGGCTCCCAAAGGAATCTTCCACTGACAGCAATGCTTTTAAGGCGGCTTAGTCAGTACATGCACCTGAAAGGACAATGGCAGAACATGATAACAACAATGATCTCCTGCAAGTTCTAAAGAATGCCACGTCTGAAAAAGCACCAACTGTCAGCCGAAATGAAGGAATGGGTAACAACTTTCATATTCGATCTCTTTTTAAGGACCCAGCAACAATTCCTCTCTCTGCAGCTGTGATACCAGATGCAGGACGTGTTAGGATATTTCAACCCAAGCAACCTCACACAGCAATACCAGCAACATCTCAGCAAGCACCGGTAACATATACTGAACCAGCAGCTAGCCAGACTCAATCCATGCACAACACTTCAACTTCAGCCAGCAAGCCCAACTCGTTAACCCATTTTTTCAACCAACGATATATCACTGTACTTGAATCTTTTTTGCAGGATCAAAATACTCAGGTCAATATCGTTGTGACTACAAAAGATGGAGAACCACATATGACAGTCACTCACAACCATTTCATATCACCTCCACCAGTTCCTCCACCAATACCATTAACACCTTTACACACTTACAAAAGAAAAGAAAAACAACCAAGGAAGAGTGTGCCACACCACCTAAACATTCCTCCAACCCCTGATTTTGCAGCCTCACCACCACTACCAAAAGCTAGGAAATTCGCCTCAGTAGCCTCTCTCACCAAACCCAACCCTAACAGAGAACTGCAATATGAGGTCCCAACAGCAAGAACTCGTAAGCCAAGATCAACAAGATTTCTCCACCCGGATAACACAATTTGTCCCTACAAACCATCCAAAACCTCCCAACACAACCAAACCTCTTCAAACCAAAACCCCAAAACCAAACCTGCATGGTAAGTTTTCGTCGACAATGAGATTGATGTTGATGCAACAGCTGCAACTAAAGGCAAACGAGATGTTGGGTTAAGCCAACACTCGCAATCATCATGAATACGTTAGCATGGAACTGTCAAGGGATCAACAACACCATGACAGTTCAAAAGTACGTGAGTATGAACGTAAATATCATCCATCTTTGTTGTTTTTAGCTGAAACCCTGGCTACTAGATCCACTATAAATACTCTATGTTCTTCTTTTGGTTTTGATGAATGTTTTTTTATGCCTTGTAATGGACGGCAAGGAGGCCTTTGTTTGATGTGGAAAGTCCATCTTAAAATCCAAATTTTAGTAGCCAATCAAAACATCATTCATGCTTATATTGAGTCTGACTTTACTACCCAACCTTGGGTATTCACTGGGATTTATGCTCCACCTCACCAACCTGCTCGAAAAGAATTCTGGAGCAATCTGTCCTCCACTATACCAACTCATACCTTACTTTGGCTATTAATGGGAGACTGCAACGACATTACATGTCAAGATGAAAAGAAAGGTGGCAACCCTGTTAGTTCTACTCAAACTCGTCACTTTGTCAACATGATCAACATCAATGGTCTTATCGATCTTGGATACCAAGGAGACCTATTCACATGGACCAATAAACAACTAGGAGAAGATTTCATAGCCAAAAGATTGGATCGAGGAATGTGCAACCATTTTTGGCTCCAGCATCATCCAAATGCTGTAATAAAACATTTACCACGCATTGCCTCTGATCATGCGCCTTTGATGCTGATGAAAGAAGTAATGAACATAGGCCGGAAAGATGCATTCAGGATTGAACATCTTTGGTTCCTACATCCACACTTCAAAGGTATTGTAGAAACTGCTTGGTGCCAAACTCAACACCCATCTCCCCCATTAAACCTTCTCAGCAAACTCCAAACCACGGCTTCAAATCTTCAACAATAGGAAAAAGGCAACTTTGGACATCTACCTTCTCTAGTTAAGGCTGCATAGGAAACAGTTCATCATGCTCAACTACAATGCGCATCTTTAACAGGAGATCAATTAATTGTGTGTCTTCAAAAGGAGCAAGAAGCAAGAAACACACATCTGGTGTTGGCACATTGCCTAGAGGCTTACTGGAAACAAAGATCAAGAACTAGATGGTTGCAGCAAGGAGACCTCAACACAACATATTTCCATACCCAAGCCTCCATTCATAGAAGATTCAACCACATCCATCATCTTTTGACACCTCAAGGTACTTGGACTCAAAATGATCTAGAATTGTCTGATCTAATTGTGAACTACTTTGATAATCAATACAGGGCTTCTAGAACCTGTATAGATGAGGCGCTGTTCGAAGGATTCCATTCTAGACTGACACATAATCAATGTGAGAGTTTAACTATGGAGGTTACACGTGAAGAGTTTGATTTAGCACTTCATGCTATTGGGTCTGAGCAGGCACCAGGCCCAGATGGTTTTACAGGCAAATTCTATAAAGAACTAGCCTCAACTACTGGAACGGCTTTATGGGACATGATAGCTCACTTCTTTCAGCACAACCAAATACAACACCCCATCAACCATACCAATATAACCATTATCCAAAAAATACCAAATCCTACTAGCCCTTCTAATTTTCGTCCCATTAGGCTCTGTAATGTAGCCTACAAAGTGATAGCAAAAATATTAGTCAACAGACTGAGGCCCATTCTGCAATTCATTATGAGCCCATTCCAGAGTGCTTTCATTCCAAATAGATCCATCCACGACCCTAAAATAGCTCTGAAGCTAGACATTATGAAAGCATATGATAGCTTGGATTGGGGATTCATTGAAGTCTCTCTAAGGAAATTGGGATTCCCATAAAAATTTATTGGATATCTCATGACTTGCATAACAACTGTCACTTATGGGATCAAAATCAATGGCACAACGAAAGGGAATATCAAACCGACGAGAGGATTGCGACAAGGAGATCCCTTGTCACCTTATGTCTTCATACTCTGTGCTGAGATTTTATCCACTAATCTGGGAAAGATGGAACAACAAGGCAAACTGGAAGGATTGCGAATCTCGAAAAAAAGGTCCACCAATTCTCCATCTATTGTATGCCGATGACTTGCTAATCACGTGCAGGGCCAAACCGGATGCATGCATGGCGCTTCAACAAATCCTACACTCCTATGGTACTTATGCAGGTCAAGAAGTTAATAAAAGCAAGTCCTGTATCATTCATCATCCAAAACTCTGGCCTGACAAAGTGTTTGAATTGGAAACTGCCTTCCAAATCAAAACCTCAACATATCCAAATAAATACTTGGGGGTTACATTCAAGCGAAGAAGGAATTCAGCACATATGCATGTACAGTAAATGGAACGAATCCAAAGGAAGGCACGGGGATGGATTACAAAATGTGTCAACCAGGCAGGCAGAGTTATACTCATCAACACATCTCTCACACCAACAACTAACCATGTGATGCAAACTCAGCTACTACTAGCTCATGTGCATAAAAAGATGGATAGAATTACACGAAAAAAATTTTGGGGCCATAACATCCAAACAAGAAAAATGCATCCAATTGGCTAGGATAAGCTAACAAAGTCTCGAAAAGATTGAGGTTTGGGTATTCGAAAGAGTAAAGAACACAATGAAGCGCTACTTCTCAAAAGAGTGTGGCACATGCAACACAATCATCAATCGATCTGGAAGAAAATGTGTGATGACAGATACCTACACAGCCAACCAATGCTGGAAAAAAAACAAAATAATCGTAACAACCAAGCAGCAAGCCCATACTGGAAGAATTTATCTAAAATAGCTTCTGTTTTGTAGGAAAAATGTTTCAAACAAATTGGAGATGGCCAAACAACGAATATTTTCGCAAACTGGATTCACCAACAAACCACACCTATCATCACTTCGTTACCACAACAAACAACAGTGGCTTCACTCATTCATCCAACTTCCAACTCATGGAACCACCAAGTTATCTTTGAGTCATTCGACAACACTACAACCCAGAATATTATTAACATTCACTTACCCAGACATCCAGCTCAGGATAAGTTCATTTGGCCTTATGACAAAAAAGGAGAATACACAGCAAAATCGGGATACAAACTCACCACCGCTTCAATCAACCAAAACCTTCCAAACCAATCACTCACAACCGTTAACCTAGTGGACTACAAACAAATCTGGAAACTTTATGCTCCACCAAAAATAAGACTTTTCTTATGGAAAGTTGCTTTAGGAGGATTGCCAACCTTTGACAAACTCCACCACATCAATCTCACAACCACAAACTTATGCCCGATTTGCAACAATCATAGAGAAACCGAACAACGCCTTTTATTCGAATGTACCCAAGCTACACAACTGTGGAATCTCATCATACATCATCTCCCAAGAAGTCCAAATGGTTCATCAACAACAATACCCCATAAACCAAATGACATCAATCAAGTACTCGATACCAGGTTACCAGCAACAACAAAAGGAATCTACAGCTTTACACTATGGCATCTCTGGCTCGCAAGGAATTTGAAAGTCTATCAAAGGAAGCAACTCACCACTGATCAGATAAAAGATATAGTTTTCACCATGTTTGCAGAGTATGAATGGGCACAACAACATATAGTCCCATATAGCCCCGACCAACAACCACAGAGGATACAAAAGACAAGGTATAGAGACTCAACAATTATGGTAAGATGGCAGGCACCAGAAGAACAATGGATAAAAATAAACTCAAACGGAGCGGCGAAAGGCAATCCAGGACCAGCGGGAGCAGGGTGCGTATGCAGAACACATACAGGTCAAGTTATCATGGCATTGGCAACAGCTCTAGGGAACACAACAGCATTAATGGCAGAGACGTGGGGATTAATACTAGCAACAAGGATAGCAAGGCAACAAATGTGGCACAAAGTTTGGTTCGAAGCAGACTCGCTGTCTCTAGTTCAAATGATAAACAGCGGCAGTGAGGATACACCTTGGTACTTAACAGGACTGCTACAAGAGATTAAGAAGCTGATGACAGAGATACCACAGGTAAAATTCACACATGACTATCGAGAAGCTAATTAGGTGGCGGACAAGCTAGCAAATGAGGCGATCGAACATCAACAACAGCATCCTACTACATCGGGAACAAGAATTTGGGACAACGATTGCCCATCCTTTATTTCCAATATTGTAAATGATGATAGAAATGGGGTGAAAATTTCCCGCACTGTACGTACTGTAATACTTTAGTTTTCAATCAAATAAGTTCCCCCTCCAAATAGGGGGTTCCCAGTTCAAAAAAAAAATTATATATGTCATGATAAAGTGAAAGTAACACTTTTCCTGAAACAGAGGAAGTATAGTCGTTCGATATTCCATGAACAGTTTGCGCACTTGCAGAGATCAGAGGGACATGGGCATAACACATATTCCATGACTTGATTAAAGAGAATCAAACATCAAATTTTTATATACAGAGGAAGAGCAAATTACAGAATATAAGACATATTCCATACCTTAAAAGATTGAAACATCAAAATTAATTGGAAATACAACCTCTAAAAATTAAACTAGTTCTGATTGCTGAATTTTATCTTGTTGAGGCTGCTGCACAGGTATTGAGGCTTTCCGTAAAAGTTGTTGTAAATAGAGACCTACAACGGGAAAGGGAAGGAAGCGAGGAGAAGATTCCGTCCATCTCAATCTTCTCCAAAATCTTTGTCTTGCGATCATAAGAATATAAACTGCCCATCGTATTAAGTATACCCCTAGATTCTCTATATCTGGAGATTAGTATCTTGTCTGCACTTGTTGGAACACCATGAAAACCATATAAACGAAAATCAAATGTAAAAGGTAGTGTAATAGTTTCTGCGCTCCAGTTACTACTTCCTTTTCCTTGGCAGTTCTCTAATCTTTTTTCGACTCCATCATCATCTAACATCCACAGCTTAACAATGTGACTGCTCATTTGATATATTAGAGTTACGCGTCCACCCAATATTAGCATAGCAAAAGGCCGGTTAAAAGTTGCTTCACGAGGCTCGTCAAGAATAAAACTAGGAATCGGGATAACCCTGAACTTCTCATTTCCAACATCAAATGCAATTATGACGTCGGGATCAGCAGGATCCAAATCCTTCAATACACTCCCTGGATCAACAAGGTCTCTCGCACAGGCCATAAGCTTGTTTCTCCAATATATTGTACCATTTGCATGCACGGGATTTCCTCTTAAGCAATATTAATTTTTATCAAGTTGTTCTCATCAGGAACCACACTGATCCTTCGCCATTTAGTCTCACGGCCGACAGTCAATGCCTCCCATCTTGCATAGCTACTATCGGAATCACCATAGAACCCGGTAAAAGACTCGGGTTTAGCAGATAGTCTCCAAAAGAAGAAAAATTTATGTTCCTTCTTCTCTGGATCAAACCCAAATTGAACTATCGGATGAAAACTAGCCACTATTTTTAATGAGCTGTCTTCACTCTCTAATTTATCTTTTTCTTCGGCTAGTAATGTTGATTTGATCCATGGTGTTATTTCTCGTGTACCGACATTGTATATCCTAACAGCTGCTGTTTCCCAGTGTACCAAACAAACCAGACCGTTTACCGGTCCCAAAACCATATCATACTTTAACCAATTATCGTTATTCTTAACATTATGAACAATAACTTTTTCCTCACCGCCAGTTGTTTTAACAGATAAATTTGCTGTCAGAATAGGGGTGTAAATAATACTCGAAAATACTCGGCCTGCCTGTACTCGTCCGAGCCTACCTGTACCAGAAGTACTCCAAAGCCTGTTATGGCCTGTCAAAGGCCGCCTGACCTGGCCTGGATTAATTTATTGGGTGGGCTCGGGCTTTGCAATTAATTATGATGTCCGGCCTGGTGCCCGGCCTAAAAGCCTTCTCTATGGCATAAATCATTTAGTATCCTCTTAAAAAGACTTAAAAATTACCATTTTATAATTATCAGTTTTGTATCAAGAAAAATAAAATATATAGTTTTTTTACTTATGATTAACCTTTTCAAAACATTAATAGTAATATATTTTCTTATTTACAAAGTTTATTGTACTATAATTAATTAATTATTATAGGCTAAAATAAGAAGTTTTTCATTGTAATTTAAATATTATAAAATAATACTATCCCTTACGATAGAAAGGAAAGGATATTGTATTAAAAAATAAATTAATACCATCCACTTGAAAATTTAAACATTTGAAAAAGAAAATTATTTTCAAAATAGTGGTCTGTCCGGCCCGATCTGGCCTGCCCTTGTAAAAAGCGGGATTTGGGTAGCAAATTATCTAATTTTACCCGGCCTGCCCGGCCTGAATTTTTTTACGGGCTCACAAATATTAAGCCTGGCATGCCCGGCCTGTCTTAGTTTTTGGGCCGGGCGGCCTGGCCTGCCCGAATTTACACCCCTATGTCAAAATATGCTGAGGTAGCGTTTCAGTTTCATCGTTCTGCGTATTTGGAGCAATGCAGAGGAGATTAGGACGTGATTTCGAATGGATAGAGTGTAAATGAATGAAGTGTTGAGCCCGTTTAATCAAAGACGGCCAATGTTTGCATACTGACTTGAACCGTAACAGGGATTTCGCGGGAAGTCTGCTTAGAATCTCTATCACTATACCAAATCCAAATCCAAAGTCTTTTCCAGTAGAGAATATCTCCTAAAAATAATTTTCCTAATTTTTACGCCGGCTTGTCAAGCCTTGCACAACTTGCACTAGGGCAAGCAAAATACTTGATGCTACCCACGCTGCGATTGTTTATGGACCAGGTTGTAAGTAATCACCGTTTTATGGGATTACGAATTCTCGACCATTAATGCGGATATGCTTACATCATGTCCCTGTTGCAGATGCTACGGGGGTTTTCCCCTTCACAATCTGCATGGTTGCCTTTACGTGTTCGCTGGTTGAGTAGCAACGAAATTGACGAAAAATACAGAAAAGGGGTTTGTTAGTTTTCGTACCTGAGACCTACCTCTTCCATGCGTATCGCCGCCCTCCATGTATGTCCGTCCAACGCCTGCTCTATTGAAAGATAGTGCTGCTTATTAGGGGGATCGACCTGTTCGCATACTTGTTAGGGAAAGTGTTAGTCAATTCCCTAGCGTCTGAGAGACTCTGGCTTGTCGTTCGCCGCCCAGGGCAGAGAGCCAACAAGCACTAAAGTCTCCAATACCACTCATACGCCAACACGTATTGTCCCCAAACAACAATTATTTCTGGTAACACTAGCAACACAAGCCAGTTAAGGCAAGGAAGCACGAGCACCAGGAACAAATCGTTCCAGGCGGACACGCTGAGCGTGCAACTCTCACTATACCAAATCCAAATCCAAATCCAAAAAATTTTCCAGTAGCAAGTACCGGGTCGACTAGAGAATATCTCCAAAAAATATAACATAGTTTTTACGCCGGCTTGTCAAGCCTTGCACAACTCGCACGCTCACTATACCATCATCCACAAAACATGGAAAACTACCAACTGGAGTCGCATTGGTCTCATCATCTTCTTCATAAAACTTAAAAGGAAACATCACCACACTTGCTACTACTGATCATGTTGGTGGTATCCTCCTTGATAACTACTGACCGAACAGAACAGTTGTTGCTGCTATCCTCTCTTCCTCTTCCATTAGAAGACCACCAGCTAGAATGCAAATTTAAGGAAATATTATGATCCCCCCGTTTTCTTTTGTATGGTGACCTACTGTTGCTATCCTCTCTTCTTCTTCTTTTATTTGATGATGACTGCCAGTTATTAATGTCTTCACGCCTGCCGCTGCTCTCCTCTCTTCTTCTTCTATTTGATGACCGGCCATAATTAATGTCCAAGGAAATTTCAGGTTTCATGCAGCTGCTCTCCTCTCTTCTTCTTCTACTTGGCAACCGGCCATAATCAATGTCCAAGGAAATATCACGCCTGCTGCTAATTATCTCCTTCTTTTCACTGACTGGCGACTAGAATAAAGGAAATCGCTAATCTCCTCCTCCCTCCTCCTCTTTATTGGCCGCGGACTAGAATAATCCCAAACCTAAAAATTATAAACCACATAATTAGGGGATGATACATGAATGTAAACACCATTATTAATCAGAAACAAGGCATCTATATCATCACGTCAACATTGATTGATTCAAACAGAGAAATTACGGTCGGATTATTCAACAAAACATAAACAGAATAAATTATACTAGGTGGAAAAACTTCCGATTTACAAATTCTTCCTTATAATCAGATCGGGGAAACCCAATTGCTAAATATAAGAAATTGGGAAGGCCTTTCTATATCACTTAACATTGATTGATTAATAATAATATATAGAAGAAGAAAAAAAGACTGTAATAAAAAAGAAAATATAGATTATTATCGTACCTGAGTAGTTTTCCGACTACCGGTGGTATCCAAGTAGTGACGCTGTCGATTCTTCATCTTAATAAAAAAAAAATCGAAGCCAATAATCAAAATCAAAGTTAATTAAGAAATTTGATTTCCAAGCAGAGAGAGAGAAATTTGGGTTAAAAAGAAGATGAAGATTGTGATTTTGGATAGTGCGTGAGTTGTTTATATAGGCGCCTAGAAAGTACAGAAAAAAGGAAATTTCTTTAAATAGGTTATAATATATTCTAGAGCCCAGGACCGAGCCCACAGGCCATTCAAAATTGTTTTTAGTTCCGCTAGAATTGTAAACAAATCTTCTCAGTGGTTAATTCATATATTAAATGTAAACAACCAGCAATGGCAAAAGGTTCGTCCTGTATGCTGTGATCGGTGGTTGAACTTATGCCTGTAATGAAACTGAACTCTTCGATTTATAGAGCACTGCGTGAAACTGTTCGTTCCACATGACAGGTGCATGGATTGGTCAAATGTTGAAACAAAAAATGAGGTTCATCAGGAATACGAAACTTAATCGTCCTTCATCTTCAAGTACTTTCCAGAAAACATTTACTACTTAACTCGGCCATCACAGTTTCTTACATTCAAATCAAAGCACGTACATGTCATGTAATCAGAAACACCAATTATTCCTTAAAAACCTTATCTAACTAAGATTATACTGTATATTTTATAGGCTCTTTTCATGCTCGCAGGTGATCAGGGACCCAGCTACCATCACAGATGAAATCCCATCCTTGTAAGATCACCATTCCAATTCTACATGCTTAGCACGGTCATCTTTTCTTGGTAGTAAATGTTTATCCATTCTTTAATTACATTGATTTCAGATGTCCTTTGTTCTAATAACCAGTCAGGATCTTCATTAGTCGCAGCACGTAAATCTATGTGATGTGCACCTGAACAAAACAAGAATGAACTTTACTTTTTGCAAACTAATGAAAAGAAACCAAAAAGGTGGTGGAATTAACAGCATATATATACAGTACCTGACCCTCAAATTTCCTCCGGCGTTGTCAAAACGTTAAATCTCGGCATTGTAAGGTTTGTATATAATGAAATAAAAACTAAATCAACTTTTCATAAAAGATAAAGAACTGCAGATATTCAGGGTCATTCCATAACTACAAGATACCAATGACTTAGCACATATAATGATAGGATATAATTCACGGGAAATGGGAACATCATGCTTAAAGGCTGTTCTTGTGTACTGAGCACTACCTCAACCAAGGGCATACTTTTTTTGTACCTATACAATATGACTAGAATGTTTAAGAAAGAGATTGTTTATGGTCAGAACTAAAAATCGAAATTTAAATGACTGTTTATATCTGGAAAGAGGTTGAATTTTTATGTAGGATGAACAATAACCATCCAATCAACCACGCAGCAACACATACAGAGAACATGTTATAATTAGATAGGCTCATAACATCTATTGCATCCTACACCATTACATATTTAGTCACAGTGTATTAACATACGCTTGTTCCTATTGCACACAAGCAGGGAATTGAGACCTATAAAGGCCTGATTTTTATGGAGGATCTACTCATATGCAAATCAGCCTCACCAAACTTATATCACTAGAAGAAAATGGTCGAAGAGACAATATTTGTAGAGAGTACCTAGCTTTGTAATTAGAGCAATTACTGTTTCTGACACATTCTGCAGCACACTGCAAGAAACAAATACACAATAGAAGTCATCAAAATAGTCAGACGACTAACCCTGCGAACATCCACAGGATACCAAGCACAGCTTATGCGTCAAATGGGTGGAATAGCTCACCTGCCGCCACTCCAAGGATCCAATAGCCCATTTGAGAAGATAATGTTACTTCCAAATGCTTTCAAAGTCGTCTTCAAATCCTACACATATAAAGAACACAATCTGTTAATTAGACTTTTAGGTTCAAGGTTTACCCATGCTAATTGAAGTCAATCAGAGAAAATAACAGCAATGATTCCCAAATTCTTTTGAGTTAAACTAAAATTTGTAGCGAACTGATTGATTGAGAAAGAAAGGAACGTTCTCCCAGGTCGGCGTTCTTACGTGACCACCAAATTCAGTGGTAATCCATCGATTTCTTGGCTTGACAGCATAATCCTTATAGCATTGATCTTGGAAAGAAGAGTAGTTATAATCATATGCCGGAAACATGCTGTTGTGTTTGCTACTGGACATAGGCATAACCATTTCAGTGCAAGCCTTCAATATTGGAAAGAGAAAAAAGAAAAGAACGAGTCAATATTCCTTTTCCTTTATGAAAGACATCAATGAGATGTTTGCACCCAAAAACAAAAGGAACACAGAAACTCTAAAAAATAATTGACCTGCCAGTCCCAACCACTCATTCCATGTGGATCATCTCCAAGGTCAAAGCAATCAACAGTTCCAGTATAGTTATAATAGATGCTAACTCCTGAAAATATACGCTCTAGAACACCAGCTTCGTGAGGATGATCATCAATTTTCTTGCATACCTGGAAACAAAAATAGGAGAACACTCCTCATGCTTATTCAGCTAACAAACAGATGTTGTCCATACAAGTGACACACACATGGTGTACAACTATTAAGCTATCAATCAAGGATTACATCTACTGAACATTTTGACAATTTTAAAGTCATTGATTATAAATAAAAGGAAAAAATTAAGTCTGAGACTACCTTACACATTACACTATTAAAAAAGCAAAAGAGCTACACCACGTGACACCACTGACCTCTTTAATGGGATTGGCAGGCAAAGGCATCAAAAACTCTGAAGGATAAGGGTAATCCACCATCGCCAAATAACTATAGGCAGAGCTCAACCAGTTTGACAGGTCATCAGTGCTATTCAACTTCCTATATTCATTGAACTTGACATTAAGTATTTCGAAAATAGAGGAAACGTTTAACCCCATAATACTAGAAGTAATGAAAATTTCAGATACCATAACTTACTGGCACAAGTGGAATGTTCTGGTTAGGTGTGATAAACCGTCAGCCTTCTTCCCCTCAGCTTCTATCGCCTCCCATGAATTCTTAATATAGTCAAAACAGCTCACGCTTTCACGCTGTCAAGATAAGAGAAAATGCAAATTCATGTTACATTATACACAAACACACAACTAGTATGACATATAAACGAGAATAAACAACATATACAAACCTTGAAATCATTTGATACGATGTCATAAAATGTTTCTGGAGGCACAATATTTTCAAATTGCAGTATTGGTGCAGAAGAAGCAAGTGCTCCAATAGCAATATGTGGATATTTCAATCTCATCCAGGCTGCTAACACTGATTCCACAACCAAATACAAAACCATAACTTAATAACTAGCAAACTCTTCACAACCCCAAATTGATTCATTCATTTTAATATCATAAAACTGTAAACAAAATTATTCAAGTTGTAACTCTTACTTCCACCATATGATCCACCAAACAACACAACAGGACATGCCTCAGCAGACAAATTCCTTTTCAAATCAGTCACCAAAACCGCAAAATCCGCTAATGCTTGTTCAGCAGTAAGATAAGCCAATGATGCAGAATCCTTATACGCCTTTTCTCTACTTCCAAAAGGCATTGATTTCCCATAGTATCGATGCTGCCAACAAACAAAACACCAACCTCTATAACATTTAATCATTCAAGTTCTAGACATAGATGCATGTCATATATAAATGAAATGAAACTGAAATGCCAATTTTACTTACTTCAGGGAAAACAACCATAGCACCAAAACGAGGAGCAATTTCCCAAACAAAACCAGTATTAGAAGCGAACCATTCAATATCACCTTCATTTCCACAGTATAAGAAAACTGGACCTAATTCTTTAGGACCTGACCAATGATCAGTACTAATAAGATACCTCTGTTGAAAAGTTGGAAGGTCTAAGAAACTGAAATGATCAAGTGTTTGTGTATAGTACTTAGTTTCATATTGGTACGGTTTTTGTTGAATCTTTTGAGCAAATTTCCCAAGGAAACTAGGGTTTGATTTCTGAAATTCTGATGCTGTTAATTGAAATGATGAAAGGAAGAAATAGAAGAAGAGTAGAACGGAGGAAATTATGGAGATGGATTTTGGCATTGTGGATTTTGAGTGTTGAGAACTGATTTTGACTGGGATTTAATGCGGGCACTGTGTTTTGGAACCAACTACTCCGGTTCGGTTTGGTTGTTGAACTGTACTTGGATTGTCAAAAGTAAATTGGTTCTATATTTAAGTTACCGGATACTCTAGTTCCAGCTCCTATCATGCTATAGGGGGTAACCGATTTTGTCAATCCTAGTTGAACAGTAGACTCGACTCCATATGTTTTAAAACGGTCGATTTTACCGGATAACAGTAGTACGGTTAAAATAGCCACCGGAACCGGCTGTTTAGTGTTTTCCCAACCTATGAACGGAATTCGGCAAGTCATTAAGGTATTTAATTCTTATTTTCTTCACTCATGGCCAGCCTTTGCAAGCCAATCGAGTCTTGTTTGTTCGGTCCAAAATCTTTTACAATGCGATTATCATTTATCACTTGTCAGTTTTCAAGTAGGAGGCATTTTGTTTACATCTTAAAAGAGATGGTCTATATGGTTTTAAATTTACATGCGTTGTGCGAGGTTTCTCACATTAGTGATAGATTCGCCAACAGGTCTAATGGCTAGCCAACTACAGCCTAGGGGTCTGAGTAAATGAACTGATATTTCACATATTTGGTCAAAAATACTTCGTATCTACGACATTGATTTGTCAATTACGGCAATCTCAGCAGTTGCCACACAGAATGTGAGAAAGTAACTGTAACAACTCTATCAAGTACCATAGAGCAGAAGCTGTAGCACCATTTGACTGCGCAAATGTCCCATGCAAACAACCACTAACAGTAAAAGGTTCTTGGTGAATGCACAAGACTCCTTTCCTAATATCCTACTAACATTAAAGATTAGTTGTCCTGTAACTCCTGTTGCTAGGTTGTATAAAATCCTACTTATTATCAAATTAAAACTGAATTTCATAGATTTGAAGAGCTACAGAACTACAAAAAATGTGATTCATTTAGGAATAGCAAGAACACTTGAAACTTAACAGTCTTTCATCTTGAAATACTTGCCAAAAAACATATACATAACCTCCTAGCTATCACAGTATCTTACATTTAAAACCATACGTCCGAATACAACAAATACATGGCACATTATCCATGTCATGTCATCGTGAACACCAATGAATACATAAAAACCTTATCTCGCCCAGATTATTATATCATGCTAGCAGATGATCAGGGGCCTAGGCGGTAACTACCATCGCCGATGAAGTGACCATCCATATAAAGTGCGGTGTTTGGTTGATGTAACCCACCATCCATCACTACGAATTGCATATCTTCGGATGGCTTCCAATGTCGTTTCCTTTGGTTTATAAACCAATTATTGATCTGTTTCTGGTCCAAACCAGTAGTTTCAGCCAATGCTACCTTCTCGGACTCCTGTAGTATTATCAGAACACATGAATCTATCACGAACTTCTCAAGCAAACGGAAATTATATTAAAAAAAAAACATCGGATGAAATAAATACCCTTCTAAACTTACAAAAATAGATCTGAGGTAAATGCATCATAAGTTAAAAGGTTGCTATCATTTAGGAGATAGTTAACATACCGATGGATATGGCCATTTGTAGTGTAATTCCCACCAATTCAGTAGCTTCTGCCTTGCATCCTTTGGCAGTTTCCCTTTCTTTTTCTTCTTAGAAAGTTCTTGTTTCAGACTGCTCAAGTAACCACTATACTTCTTCAATAGATGATTCTTTAGTTCTCTGTCTTCAGCACGAGGATCAATTTCGGGGAGTTCAGCTTCACCCCCACTATTATTATCTTGGTCATCTTCAGATGAACCAACCCCTTCGCACTTTTCATCTGCATGGATCAAGTGATCACTATCAGAAAGAATAGAAAATGCAAGATACAAGCTAACAAATTAACAATGCTAGGCGTTCATTTCAATATCTCTCAAACTTTATATACTCGCAGCAACCAAGATACAAGGTCCTATTTCGATACCCACCCCTTGCAAGTATCATGACCCAAACTTTCCCGACCAAGACGGTCAAGAACTGAATTTTTTTCTGCAGTCTAAAGAGATGAAGTAATGAATAATTCACTGTGATGTTCGTTGCAATATAACTGAAAATGGATGATCACTCGTATATCCACCACAACTATGTGCCCACTAGAATTGAAGAGCTTAAGATGTCGTGACACAGCAATGATTGACATTACTAGGCGCAAAAAAATAATTTTCGTTCCCACTCCTTGAATGAGGACGTACATGGTGGAGAATTAGGTCATATACCAGCTAGATATAGCTAACAAGCCTCGATATAAAACATGAGCTGAACTCAACAGTCAAGGAGATCTCGCAGGAATAAAGTTTTCTAGAGAATTATTTTTCAGTAACAATGCTGAGGAAAACCCCTACATGCAGTAGAGAAATGCATAGTGGAGACTGATATATACATATAAGAATGTAACTTTTTAAAGTTGATGGTGAAGACAGCCATAATTGTTAGCATTCTTTTGTGAAATCCAGTTATATATATAACGCAAACTGCATATTCCTTGCATCTCTATCAGTCCAAGCTTTCAGTCAAAAGATCAGGATAAGTACATAAATGTGGTCTAACTTATCTAAGTCGCAAACAGAATCTCTAATATCAACCACTTCTAGTATCGTTTTCCCTAAACCATTTATTGGGCAAGCCTTGATGTTCAAGAGATAAGTCTTTAGGGGCTAAACACCATTTTATACCAGTCATTACTAGTGGGTCGTCACATGGTTGAATAACACTAAGAAACAGTTAGAGAGTTTTGAAACCATTATTATCTCCCCAAAAGTTTTATATGTTAGCGATGAGTATATAACGTTTACATGCTTAAAGTTAGCATAATACATCCTAATATTTGAGACCAAATTTGTACAATAAGCTTGTCATACAGTCAGAGTATATTGAAGTATTTGACAAGTACTTCTTCGTGCTAATGCATTATTCAGATCTGTAGGGTTGTGATTATGCCAAACACGTGAACCAAAGTAAATCATACGCTTCACTTCTTCAAACATACAGGTTTCAAACAAGAATTTGATCAACACTTGTGTTTAATAAGGATTTCAACACCCCTAGTCCATGAATTATCTATTTGACGTGCACTTGTGTTACTTCCGACAAACCCTTAGCTGACATTCGTTAATAAACCATCTCTTTCTCATTTTGTTTAGAAACACCTTAAAGAAACATTTAAAGAAAACCACGAGTTTGCAGGTACATTTTGCGTTCCAAATTGATCGCTTATGCTAGGTACATTCTAGCAATGCAGCTTATAGAGCAGTTTCTCTGCAACCGGTCTTCTAGCTCAAACGATAACTACTGTCTCTGATGATAGGTGGAAAATCCTCAATGAATTGATGCTCAGTGTTTCACGAATCTCTATATTTCATGAGTCATTAGGAATCAAATACAAAGTAGGGTAAAGCATAGAGCTGAGTCACTTAGCACATTTGAAGCTAAAAATTTAAAGAAACAAAAACAAGAAAGATTAAATAAAAAAATTAATCAATACCCATAAACAGCTGTATGAACTATGAACCCACAATCAGTTAACACCAAAACAGCTTGCCCTATTTAGAATGAGCAGAATCCTACTGCAGTGTAGAAACAAAAGTATGCACGGATATAAACTAGGAAAACTGAGTGCTGACTTTTTTGCATGAGAAGAGAACCTATCAATATACAGTATAGTGGGAAACCATTTAACTTATTGTCTTACTCAGACTCTCTGTTTAAATAGTATTCCAAAAGTAGCAGTAGTAGTAGTCCACAAGCATACCTAAACAGAGGTGATCCATAACATTTTTTTTTCCATATAGGAATAGAACCTATGAAGAATCTAATAGAAGTACTACTATACATAAATGAAACCCTAGTTATAGCTCATTCACTTGCTATTATATCATTCAAAATGACTGTATTTCAGAACAATCAAAGGAAAGAAAACAAAAATTAATTCCACCATGCAAATATTAAACCTATAATAGTCTTTTTAACATTAAACAACAAACAAACAAAAATTAATAGTACTACTAGCTATGAAAATACTAGTATAAATCAACCAAATCCAACCTTAAACTTTAAACTAAAAAATCCAATACATTCTTTACAATACTTAGGATAAATTATTGTTTTGTTTTATTAAGTGCATGTTTATTGATTCATTTAGATTCAGATATTTCAGATCAGTCTCGAATTCATGTAAGAACTCAGTGAACTACTCAATGTACTCATAGTCTACTGAAAGGTTTTGTTTTTTAATTACAAGTGAAGAATTTACTTATTGGCTATTCCAAAGGTTTATGTTTCACAGATGATCAGTATATTTTAATGAGTTCTCAAAGATCTACTAAGTAACTAGCTAGAATATGTGTTTTATTCTGAAGAAATTTATGGACAAACAAATGGTGTAAAGATTTGGAAGGAAGC
The DNA here is from genome assembly GCA_023531105.1 of Papaver atlanticum. Lineage (NCBI taxonomy): Eukaryota > Viridiplantae > Streptophyta > Magnoliopsida > Ranunculales > Papaveraceae > Papaver > Papaver atlanticum. The sequence goes on along the minus strand of JAJJMB010011222.1, from coordinate 7,290,656 downwards.
CACCTGACATAAGTAGTTCAAGTTGTATGGTACTCGGAAATTGTAGTAGCTAGGGTGGTGCTAATAATAATGCGGTTTCGGGACAGTATCCGATGTTGTTTAGCACTTACTCAATTTCTTAATTATATTGTCCTTCATTAAACAATTAATTGATCTGATTTTCTTTTACTTTGGGAAACAATGACAATGATCAGAGAGAAAGAGAGGATCTTAGACTGGCCTGACTAGAGAAAGAGAGAATCAATTAGCAGCTGGTAGGAACTAGGAATAAAAATATGTTGTGTTTACATCATAAGATCTTCTTAATTAATTTATTCTAGTATCAACAACCTCTTTTGTTGTTCTTAGTAACTGAACCAAATCTATAATGTGATCTAAAGAAGAAATGTCAGTCAAAGTTAACCTCACCAAACAAAACAGTTTTCCAAGTTCCCAACTAGAAATTCTCAAACTGATGACAGAAAGAGAGAGAGAGGGGTGAGAAGGAGAGAGCAGAGACAGAGGGGGGAAGAGAGTACCAGTGAAGACACGAATAGGTCCATTCGTGACGAGGGTATTGAGTTGAGCTTCGATCCTTCTCATGAAATCCATAGCATCTTGTAGTGGTCTTGTTAATTCCTCTCGATATTTCACTAGCATATCGTAGTAGGCTTCCTGCAGATTAACATTAATATTAATCCTTGATGAATAGAGTCGCGAAGATATTATAGCGAACTCAAAATCGATTAGCTAGGTTTAGTTAATTGAAATTTTAGTATATGGAGTAGTGTGTATATCTTTGCACACCATGAATTGATCAAGTTCTGGATCTATTGCTGCGGATGAAGAAGAAGATGCATCTCTATTAATCAATGAAGATTTTTGCTTAGCGACAAACTCCTGTTTAGCATGTGTAAGTCTTGCAACTACTTCTTGTGGTGCTCCTACCTGTAAAATTATCCATATGATAAGTCAAAATCAAGTAATCTACTAATTTCTGTCTCTATGTATAATATTTCATGGTGAAGTGTACTCTCGTGTGGTTTATAGGATAGAGTAGGAATTTAGGGGTAATTAATTAATTAATTTGGAGATTTTATTACCTTCTGACAATCCATGTAAGCTTCTAAAAGGTTCGAATATTGAGGATGAGTAATTATCTTGGCTTTAATGGCTTCCAAATTATTGTTACTATTATTAAACCCTCCTCCTTGTTGCCTTTGTTGTTGTTGCTGCTGATGATGCTGTTGAACTGTTTCTTGTTGTGGGTTCCCATGTCCTCCTCCTCTCATTAGAGATGGGTAATGAAATTCTTGATGATTATGAATTTGTTGTTGTTGTTGAGAATAAGTAGCACCAACAGCTTCTGTCTTCACAATAGGATGATGATGAGCTTGTTCATGCTGGTGATGATGATGTTGGAGATGAGAAAGGAAATTTATATTATTAGACTGATGTTGATGATGATCATCGTCTCCTTCTGCTGTTGACCCTGATTGAAGATGAAAAGCAGTACTAATGGTGGATAGATTATTATTATTATGATGTTGAGAAACAATAGGTGTTGTATATAAGAAACTATTTCCCCTTGGTGTTGATGATGTATTCTGCTCATCCATTTGTGAATAATCCTCCATTATTTCTAGACTACAAAAACAAAACCCTAATTATTCTATGATATGCTGTCAGACAGAGAGAACCCCTGCTTGATCTCTGCAGCTAATGCTTGTATTATTGATTATAACTTTGATGAACCATGAGGACTAAAACCGCAGCTACTACTTATTTCTCTGCAAGTTTGAGTTTTAGAATGGGATATTGTTGTAAAGAAGATAGATGCAGTAGTAGTACTACTAGCTAGATCATAATTGAACGGTGTAGATGAAAAGTGTAAATAAACTCTTCTCTTTTATTCTCAGTTGATGATCACTATATGGCTACAGTAAAAACATTGTATATAAATAGATGATCACTTCAAGACAGAAGAGAAAGAAGAACTACAGAGAGAAATAAAAGAGAGATAATTAGATATACATCTCAATTCTCAATGATCTGGTGGTATTTGTTATGATATATGGTTGGTTGTAAAAAGAGAGAAGCGTCGGTAGGTCAGACAGGACCGGCAACGGCTCCTTGTCTAAGTGGGTTGACAAGACGTTAATCACTCTTTTATTTCCAGAAAATATAATAAAAAAATGTGCGGGAAATAAAGCAATATTGATTACACACAGAAAGAAATAGAGAAAAAGAATTAGTAATTAAAATGAATAAGTATTAAGTCTTTCTTTTTCATTAGAGATAAGCAGAATCTTAATGATGCAGTACAAAGACATCCTACCTGATGCCGTGGATAATTGAACATCAGTTTGTTTGGCAAATCTATCATGAAATTTATGAGTATGGAGGTGTAAAGCTACAGGGGATTTAGCATCCAAAATTCAATCTCCTGTATGGCCCTAATATCCAATCAATGTGCTCATGTGCTAGTTATTTTTAATAGGTTCAATAGTAGTCAAATATTGCTTTAGATCATGCATTACCTAAATTATTAAGCGCGAGTCAAATGCTTGTCACCCTGGGTCTGAACTCTGAACACTAGCAGAGACGCAATATACTCGAGCAGTGAATATAAAGAGGCCAGTTCCATTAAAAAAAAATATTATGTATATACTACATATAAAGACTAAAGAGGCCAGAGCAATATGACACTTAAGAGTTCAGGACTAGCATGCGATGGTGAGTTCCGACTTTCTCATAAAAAACTGCAGAACCAATGGCCAAACTTCCATGATCGGTAAAGCTAGTGGCTGAAGAGAACCACCTAATCCGCGTGGTAACGCGAGGAATTTTGTTGTATTTTATTTACTAATACTGGTTTCACACGCTGGACGTTATTTTTGTGAATAAAAATAGAACCGTAACGGATTTGAAGCTAATATTTTGAGGATATGTTCCTCTTACCAAGTTATACATGCCTACCAAAAATGAGCACATTTCGATATATAAAACCTCCAATCTACTGGTCTTAATTTCGACGGCCAGGAATCTGTTAATTTTCAACGGCTCATTTTCAAAGTAGTAGATGGTGGTGTTATACTTCTCGGAATACACTCATTTTCGGTATGAGCATGGAGCTTTGTAATACTAACATATCCCCAAAATATTAGCTTCCAATGCATTACGATTTAGTTTTTATCCGCAAAAATAACGTCCAACATTTGAGATAGTGTGATAATAAAAGTGTGAGGAGATCCCTCCTCAAATTAAAATATATTGGAATTTTCTCGAACGCAAATGACATATATATATATATATATATATATATATATATGAGGGAATTCGTTAATCTCATATATATTGTAGGGTTTAGCATTTTAAGGTTAGGCTGTCTTTTACATTCTTTCAAATTTAAGATTCAACTTGAAATACCATTGTCGAAACCCAATTTTCAGATTGTGGATCGAGCAAGTGCTTGAAGCGAAAGTTTAATCAAATCTAGCGCGGTAATAGTTTGGCGAAAATAAAATTTATTTTCCACCAAACCATTATGCGTATATGAAAAAGCGGGGATACAACAACCACACCCAATATTTCGTTCGGCAATCTGTATGGACTAACTCCAATATAATTCTGAGAGCACCAGCATATAAAGCGAGCTCAACCAAGAAATATATCAAAGAGTTATATCTCAATACAATCCGCAATAAAAAAGATAGAAATCTGTGAGCCCCATTGATATGAGAAATAACTTGGACGGTACCAAAAACCAATGTCCAAGTGTCAATCAATTTATACTCAACGACGAAAGGTCGGATCAACCAATTAATTGAACTACGCACAACCTGTGACATTTCAATTATATAAACAAATATAATGCGGAAAACAAATAACACAGACACCAGAAGTTTTGTTAACGAGGAAACCGCAAATGTAAAAAAACCCCGGAACCTAGTCCAGATTTGAACACCACACTGTATTAAGCCGTTACAGACACTAGCCTACTACAAGTTAACTTCGGACTGGAATGTAGTTGAGCCCTAACCAAGTCTCACACCGATTAAGGTACAGTCGCGTTCCTTACGCCTCTGAATTCCAGTAGGACTCTACGCACTTGATTCCCTTAGCTGATCTTACCTACAACTAAGAGTTGCCATGACCCAAAGTCAAAGACTTATAAACAAATCTGTCTCCCACAGAAAAGTCTATTCTGATAGATAAATCTGTCTCCCACAAAAGTACCTATGAAGTTTTTGTTCCGTCTTTTGATAAATCAAGGTGAACAGGAACCAATTGATAATCCGGTCTTATATTCCTGAAGAACAGCCAAGAATATCAATCACCTCACAATAACTTAACTATATGGTAGTAGAAGAAGTTATTGTGGAATCACAAAGAATGAGACGAAGAGCTTTATGATTACTTTTTATATCTTACCTATCAGAGATAAATCTCGAGCAAATCTTAGAGAAGATAGTACTCAATACGATAAAACAAGTAAGATCAGAACACGCAACTACAAAGAAAATAGTTGGGTCTGGCTTTAAAATCCCAATGAAGTCTTTAAGTCGCTAACTTATAATGGTTTTAGGAAAAACCTAGGTTAAAGGAGAATCGACTCTAACCGCAACTAGTATCACACAGAAGTGTGGCGATTAGGTTTTCTAGTTACTAGAGTTCTCCCTTGTATAGTCTTCAAATAAGTGTTTGATAGGTTAGAAACAAAGCAATAAATATCCACCGTTAGATGAAAACCTGATTTAAGATTCAAGCTAAGTTTGCTTAAAACCAAAGCAATATCACTCCACCGTTAGATGGTCTTAGCTTGTTACACACAAATGAAATATACCTTTATTTAGATATGGGTAACCGTACCTAAACGTGTATATTGAGTTGGCTCAATAATATTTAACCGAAGTTAGCCATATGAACACTTTTGTATTAACCACATTCATCTAACACTTCTAGATCAAATATGATGATTAATCAAACATGAATGATAATCAAATGAATCTAATTGTGTTACTCATAGAGTTGTTCAATTGTAAATATCTCATAGAAGTATATAAGAAACAATTGAAGAAAAATCGGATTGATTCATGAGAATCAATTCATGAACATTTAGCCACGGTTTGCAAAGATTGCATTCCTTAAGTTATAAATGTATTTGTGCATGAGTATGGAATCATACTTAACCGATTTAAGAACTTAACCAACTAAGTTTGCGAACGGGTACGCAAACTAAAGTTTCGGACTTTTGATCTTGTCCAGCAGTTCGCAAACCGGTATGCATACTGCCGTCCCGGATCCTAACTCAGGTAAAACCGTTCGCATACTGGTATGCAAACTTGGTTCCCGGGCCTGAATCATACCACAACAGTTTGCATACTGGTATGCATACTGTGCTATATCCAGACAATGGTTAATTGTTCTAAACTCTCATTTCAATCATTGAAACATCCTTAGAAGATGATAATGGCTGTCTCACACATACCATTAGCTTATAAGTAATTTTCAAGTGATCGAATGATCAATACGAAACATTCCGAGTCAACATCAAATGACTGTCTCACACAAATCATGTAAGTTGTTTCAAGGAAATTTTCACATGATCATCTTTTGACTCATTATTTAGTTTCCAACAAATAAATTGTTCCCAACTAAACTCGTCAAGAATAATGATGAACGTGGCTAAAGCAAAAAGCTTCCATATTTCGAGAAATATATAAGCGAGTTAAACTCGGCTCAAAATATCAAATGTGTATAATATAAAAGTCTATATAGCTATACGACTTAGTCTCATTAGGAGATAGAATAGAATAGACTTCTGAGTGATAGATAAGTTTTAGTCTCCACATACCTTTTGTTGATGAAGTTCCTCCAAGCTCCCCTCAGTAGATCTTCGTCTTCAATCGATGAACGCCGTGAAATCTAAAGCTCAACTACACATTCTATCTTAATCCGAGACATAGCTATAAGTAGACTAGAAATCAAGACTTATAGTTTTGATCACATAAACTTGACAAACAAGCTTGAGATAGCAACGCTTTCGAGTTCGACCGAGCAGTGCTCTAACAGTATATGAAAAATGCTTATTGATTATTAGAGCGGTCGGCTCATCGTTAAACATCAACGGACGTCATTTGTTGAGTCTAGTTTTGTGCACAGTCCTGTAAAGAGTGTATATTTGAAATATTAATTTGATTGGTGATTAGTGAACGGATGGTCGTTAACATTTATGTTTAGAATCTCAAGCCTCGTTAGATACCTCCCAAAATTAAATTAGTGTGTGAAAATTAAAATGTCATGTGCACAATCGTTTGAGAATGTGCAAAGAATCCGACTCTCGTTTGTTGCGCCCAGTCATTGGATGAAGATTTGCCAAACTACTAGGCAAAATTTAGTTATCATAAGAGTTAGTCTCTGATTCAAGCAAGTTGAAACTTAAATTTGATGAACATAAAAGTGAGCATTAAAGGGTATTTTCTCGAAAAATACATAAAATGCCACACTAGATTAACTTAAGAATTGAAACACATATATTTATATTCTTTTTGAACGCACGTTATGAATACCAAAATCAATTTTGTACCTTTCGTATAGCTTTTGAGAACATTGGCTACGGAAGACGCTTGGTTGATTTGATAATAATCATGATGTAGAGGTAGACGAAGGGTTTCGCTATTACTCGAACTAAAACTAAAACACCCTAGATAGTAAAAAAAAATGTCGTCTAGATTACTTTAAGAAAAAGGAAAAAACGTAAGTTATTTATGAAATTTAAAAACCTAGAAATAATAAAAACAATCCCTACACGGCAGGGACTGTTTCAAACATATCGTCTATATTATATGTATTTTTATTAGAATACTGCTTCGTCTAAGTAGAACTTGATTGAGTTAGACTCTTTTAGGCAGGGACGGAGATACAAATTGAGATCCGTAGACCTCGCTTGTTTTCAATCGTAGTGTAAATCTATTTGACAATTTTGGGTAGGCCGTCCAAAAAACCATTCCAAAACGGCCCAATCCCAAAAATGCTCGCATAAGGAGAAATTAGGGAGGTACTTTTGGGATTTTGGGTCTTTTAATGGTTGTTATTTTTGACGGACCACTAATCAATTTTTGTTTTCTGTAGGTCAAGTTGATGAATAGATTAGGGGCTTTTTTTTAGCTCGTTAAAGTCAGTTATATAAATTTCCAACTGATTTTTTTTTTTGACATAGACAAAAGATAATTTTAGTTTCGTCAATGTTTCGAGAAAATCACTTTTTTGGTAATGGGATTTTTTTTTCGACCAAAAAGAGCAAAATATGTTTTTAAAAAAAAGGTCAGTCAAGGTGACAAAACTACAACGACTCAAAGAAGAGCAAACAACAAAAACTGTCAAAGATAATTTACAAAAACAGCCCAATTGCAGATTAAAGTTTAAAGAAAGAAACCAATAATAAAAGTCATAATGTGGAATGTATTGGGTTTTTTCTCTTTCTGCCAGGTTCGTTTTTTGGGAAGTTTTCCTTCCTCTCTCCTAATGTGGAACGTATTGGGTTGTTTTCGCTTACCCCCAGTAAGCCTTTCAATATGTTCTTACATAAAAAAAAGAAAAAGAAACCAATAATGAATATTCGATTGGATAAGCCATAGGTGTGACCATTGACAAGTGATAGAAAAAACCAGTACTCCTTATTTAAGAATAAGATGTTGTATCATCACATGTATGAAATTTATTTTGTCCCAAGAAATTTGCAACTTATGATGCTTCCTAAAGCCTACATTGATATATCCTCGTTTCTTAAACTTCTTCATGTACGTGACAAAATCATAGGAACACACGAATTTGTATACGCATCACAAAACTATGACCGTTAAATAGGTTGTGCGGGGACTACCATCTTTATTATTCGCCCGTATGGATGGGACAATCGGTTCTAAATCATCCTGCTACCTCGACAAGTGATTTATGTAGCCATAACGGTGTTGATCCAGTACAAACTGCAAAGGAAGACCGAAGAGTGAAGACCTCCAGAAAAAGAAACCAGACACAAAATTCTAAAAGTTTCTATTGGTGTCCACACGTTTTTGAGTGGGGCACCCGACCTTTAATATCAAAGTTCAAGTACATTGGTTTCGCTATAGGTACTTGTAGGCAGCTCAAGCAATTGATTACAATTTACAACCCAGCGAAGAAACTCGTTTCACTCCGATATGAGTTGGAGTTCGGCGTGTTCTGTTGTAGAACACATTACCAACGAAAATGCTATGGACTCCATAGTCTAAACCTGATTACCGAAAAATATATCAAATTTTCATATAGTTTAGCGTGTAGGCCTTGCTCTGGCTCTGCCTAAGCAACAAAACACTTTTGAAAACTACTGGATAGTCAACTCGAGTGTCGGCGGTGAACGCATTACCACGCATGCAATGTCAAATGCCGTAGAAAATGTGACTACTACAGGCGTTGCTAATAAAACCTTGACACGTAAGTTAAGCAAATAAAGTTACGTAGATATAGGTAAATGATGTGTCTTCATATCGAGATGAAAAAGAGCTGGCGGCGACGACACCAGCACCACCCGTATAGACATAAAGAAAGAAAATAAAAATAAAAAGTACTGAAAGATTGATTTAACAGGGTCTGTGTAAAGAGTTAAAGAGTGATGTAGAAAAAGAACGTGAGAAGAGTACAGAGATGGGGCAGACAGACAGTAGTATTACCCATGAGACATGTGGGTCCTACGTTCTTATTACTCCCGGATCTCTCGCGCTATCTGAATCAATTCGGTCCCACACTCTTCTGTTCCCTTTCTTTCTCTTTCCAGCGTTCATTTATTTTGGTTCAACCCAAAGGTTTTGAGACCGGGGTGGAAATGTATTGATTTTCGTTCGGCGATCGGGGTGTAAATCGTAGTCACTCGGTTTCTAAAGATATGGTTGGTTTTCTTATTTATGTTAAAAAGACAAGCTCGTTTCTATGAATAAAAAGTCGAATATTATGAGTTACCAATCTACCCATAGAAGAATCACTTCTCTCTCTTCGTGGTTGAACAGTGGGCTGATCATCCGTGGTTGAGTAGGTGAATATCATGAAGCAGCAGTAACGAAGGACTAAATCCAGAGTGCTCTATGGAGTAAGTTGAAGGTCTACCTGTAGTTGAAGCAGTAAGTTGGACAGAAGAATTGGACTTTAATAAAGTGATGGGAATTTTCATTAAGTACCCCATTTTCGAATTATAAAATGTCCCCGTTTTTTTACACTTTTCAAAAGTGCCCCGCTTTGTTCAAAAAACTACAAACGGCTGGTTGTGGGTGTTAAGCTCCAGCTGGCAAGAAAGAAAGGTCATTTAAGCCCTTCAATAGAATTGAATCGTCGAGTTGAATCCCCGATTTGCTTATGCACCGAGTTAATGATTATTCCTCACTAGCCTCAGCTGCAAAGCCATCTCCTCACTAGCCTCAACTGCTTCCACTGCAGCTACACCTGCTGCTTAATGCCTACCACTTGCTTGTTGGCAGCAACCGTAGCCAATTGCAACCAAAGCCATCACCTACAGATGCAATACCATCTCCACCTGTATACATTCCATAACATGATCACCTGCAATTTCCCATATATCATCAACATCTCTTGTTCAGGCAATAGGCTCAGTTCAGGTCAAGTTCACTGAAGTGTACCATAAACTGCACTACAAAGCTCCAGTTCAACCTGCAATCCATCACTGCGAACTAAACCAATACACTCAGCTTCACCACCATTCCTGCTTCAGTTCATAATACAAGCAACAATTTCTCTCAGCTCCACCAAAACTCAGAGAAACAACATCATCTCAGTTTACCACCAACATACCCTTATGCACATATCCTTTTCCCCCTGAACTCAATTACATCTGTTACAGGTCATAGCTAGCTAACTACAACTGCAGCACAAACCACTTCCTTAAAATCTAATTCTCCGACCCATTGTGTTCCCCTGCAGAACATTAAATTCCGACAATATACACAAACCATTCAAATCCAAATAATCCACAGACTTCATCATTCATAGCATCAACCATTTTCCTCATTTTGTTCATCACTGCAACTTCAACTTCAACTTCATCGCCTGTAGAAACCAATTTCACATCAAACCCATCTGAATCTTCAAGAACAAACCCTTCGTCATCGTAACTGCCAAAGCCCATCTCTAATTCAAATCAATACCATAATCGTAATTTCAGAACCCTAAACTCACAATCCCTCCCTGATTCATCACCTTCCTGCTTGAATTCGAGAACCCCTAAAATTAGAACTTTCACCTAATGATAATTATTATTGTTTAACAGCTGAATCAAATCATAATAAAACCCCGTCTCTGAGTTGGCCGCTATCCGATCTCATGATTTTCTTCAAACCCAATTCCACCTGAATTTCAACCCTGTCCTAACAAGCATCTAACCCTAAAATTTACAATGAACTCAGTCACCAAATCCATCTCCTCTTCTTTCTGAAATTAACAGCAAATCCAAAACCCTGAAATCTCTTTCTGCATCAATTTCACCATCAACAGCGGAATCACCATTACTGATCTCATTTCTTCTTCATAACACATCACTTCCATGAGCTCAAACAGTAACCCAAGTCTCTGAATTATCTCAATTTCCATATATTTCTCTCAGTAACAACATCTTCTCAATCTTTAAAATCCAGCTTCACCATGTCTTTTTCTTTATCTTCTCTGCCTGATCTGCAATTTCCGGTAGCAGTCAACACAACCACCACTCAAAATCTTTCAATCGCTGCTGTTGCTGCTCTAACCCTGAACACTCATACCCTAAGGGGGAAAATGAAGAATGAATCTCTCTCGACAAGCTAACCCTGAACCAAGGGATAAACACGTAATTTCACTGGGTGTGTTGACCAGTTTGACCCAAAAAAATTGACTTTGGATGGAGAATGTAACTTTGGGGCAGTTTTGAAAAGTTGAAAAAAACGGGGTCATCTTATTAAACCGGAAATTGGAAGTGGGGCAGTTTTATCAAAATTCCCTAAAGTGATTTTTGAGTCGGACAGTGAAGTGGTGGTCAAGTTTGTTAACTGACTCTGAACCCATGGTACATTGGCTCAATCAAGGTCATGTCGTAAAAATTAATAATAAAATATTCCGTTTGGTTTTGTAAGTCTTATGGAGGTATGTTACTAATGTAGCTCACTTGATAGCTAAGAAGCTTGGAGAAAAGGTATATTTTAGATATTAGAAAAATATGCCGCCTGATATCTTGAATTGGATTATGGGAGATTATTCTCACGTAAAATTTTGATTTTACATATGTATAATTTTTTTATTAAATCAAGAAAAATAAAGATCCTGAGATTATAAGAAATTATAATCCAATTACAACACCACTGGTTAACTTACAAACAGGGTCAAGTAATGAATCTCCAGTCACAAAATCTCGGTTAACCGGATCAAAGTAACAGAATTATAGTAACAATAACGTTCACTTCATATGGGAAATCTTGGATCGATGAAGCCTAATCCAAAATCCTACAATAGATTTCAAAATTATCTTGAAGACCGCTGCTAGAAGATGACTGATCTAAAACTTGACCGTCGTAAAATAGTGAACTCAATGAGTAAATTGTCAGAGCTCATTTACATGTCGGAGAAAATAATCAACAAACTTCGAGCAAACAACGATTAGATTGTAGCTGAAGCTCAAGACCACCATTACAGAGAACATCACAAGCCCAAATAAGAAAATAACAAAAGCAGACCAGAAAGTCATAGAACCGGACTAATTAGCCAATCAAAATCTCGATCTAATTAAAACTAAATAAAAAATTAGCCCTAGTAGAGGATTTAGATGACATCCAGAATTTTTAACCAAACGATATACTCATAGGTGCCACAAATATTGTCATCGTTGCAACTTGCTCGTAGATTAGTGTTGAAATTTTTTGGTATGCCTTACATCTATTTTCTTCGTTAAATCACAAACTACACATGCACTAACAACTAAAGCCCCTATAAAACAAATAATAAAAATACCCCAAAAAATTCATATACGAAAAACTCGAACTAGTTAAAAATAAACAGGCTAGAGAGGAAAAGAGATAAAAGCTTGGTTGAAAGTTGATGTGCTAAAATCGGTTCTATAAAAGTCGATCTAAGAAGAAAGTTGATATGTATTGATATCTGTACCTTGGTGACTAATATTATAAAGGCTGAATTCAGAATAATAATAGTCACCAAGGTACAGAGATCAATACGTATCAAGTTGGTATCAAAGCAAGGTTCGTTTCTTTTTGGGAAGATTCCTGTGGTTTATGATTTTCACTAGATCTCTCTAAAAACAACTTGGTGAGTTACTCGAGAAGCAAGAAGATACGTCAAAAGAACAAGGGGACCGAAGATGGGTAAGTCAGATAACGATCCTAAGCCTAGCAAACCACAAACTATGAAAGAAAAGGTGGCTACGCTACAGATAGATATGAAGTCGATTCAAACTAACCATAAGGAATTGACTGAATATATTCGTTCTCATACACCCAAGTCGAAGACGGAAAAAAAGACTGTGTCTTCATCTAGGGTTTCGGAAAATGAGGAGGAAGAAGAAGAAAAAGAGAACCACTTAAAGAAGATTGCATTATGGAGCGAAGAGTGACTAAGACAAGAGGACGAGATATGGACGCTTTTCAAATTAGACGTCAAGGTCAAGTTTCCAGCAAAGAGAGATGGTTCGGCAGGGTGAAAGGAACTCTTGGGTTCCCTAACCTCCGAATCTAACTTTCACATGAGTTCAAGTTCTTTAGGGGGGGCACATGATACATGTGTATCTTCCTCTCTCCGGGAACTAGTGATCCTCAAGACGGATTGAGGATACAATTGTAATTTAGGAGGGGTTACTGATTTAAGGAAGTATTCCTATACAAGGAAAATAGATTCCTAGGAGGTTTGGGAAACCAAACCAAAGTAAGGAAGTATACCTAGATAAGGAAATACTTCTTAAACAATGTAATATACCTAGAAAGGGAAATATACCTAGCAAAGGAATTATTCCTAGAGAAGGAAATAAATTTCTATAAGGTTTGAGAAACCAAACCAAAAGCTATAAATAAAGATGTTTAGCTCATAGCTAAGGGAATCTAGAGAGTGTAGTTTGACACCTAGAAAAGGAGGTTTAACACACATCAAAAACCTAGAGAAAGCTTGTAGAACAAATACTTGTGCAAGCTTAACAAATAGTGTTAGGTTGATCCACTGTTTAGAGAGATTGTGAGCGTAACAAAGAGAGAATTGTAATAGTTTTCTTGTTCGTAATCTAGATAAGATATTTTCTTCGAATCTGGTTTCTAGTATGTTCTGTTTTCTAGTTTTCGTCTATTATTATTCTGAATTCCGCCTCTATAATAATAGTCATCAAGGTACAGAGATCGATACGTATCAAGTGAATTCCGCCTCTTGATATGGCTAAAAAGCTTCCTTTGAAAAGAAATGTATCATGCGGCAGAATTTTAAGAAAAACTAAGCCAAAGTAAAACCATTGATCATATTTATGGGCTTGGTTTTAGTGCTTTCCCTATTTCCTTTTTCTCTTTTCTCTAATAATGTGTGATCACACGACATCTTTCAACTGTAATCTACTGTTTCTTTCTTGCTATGACTGTTCCTTTGAAATTAAATGTATAAACATCTTAAAATGATTATCGCTACGATAATCATTTATTTTGTTTTAGCTAAATCATTAATTTAATCGAGTCCGAAGTAAGAATTCATAGTTTTTCTCGTAATTCATTATCATTACTGCTATTTGCTAATTGGTTCGGGGACATCCAATGAAGATGACAATCATTTGTTTAAACATTCGACTTATCAATAATTATGTTTCGACACTGGGATATATTTAATCACCAAGACCGAGTATTATGAATCCAAATTTGTGCACCCTCTAAAACCGGGGTGCACGTTCCGGCTTCTCTAATTTGCCTAAGAATTTTCACCGGTTTCTGGTTTTATTATTTTATTCTTTAATTTTAATTTTAATATTAAAATTAATTTTATATGAGGAATTAAAGTCAGGATAATCCATCGTCAATTTCTTTTTCTCTCTTCTCTTCCATTAACCTCAAACCAAACAGACAAATTGATCATTTTTGTTGTTGTTGTATGAAGTTTGCTTCCTGATCGTTATGATTTTAGATACTTTTTTGGATACTTTTATTTTTCCTAATTAATCTCAATCAATCTAGATTTTTTATTCAGCATGATCTATCCAGTGGATGTAAAACCACTATTTGTTTTTACAGTTTTGGATTGTTGGAATACTAACATCGTGGAAGAAACTAAAAGGTTAGAGGAATCACATGGTCTTTTAATCAAAACAAAAGATAAAGATTCTTACCGAACTTGGCCAGATGTCACTTCCAGTGTGTTCAATATATGTTAAAATCATTCCGAAACAAAAATAAAATAAAAAATTAACCAAAATCTAATTCTTAGATCATTTTAGATGACATATCAGAATCGTCGGTTAGGAAATTCTATCCGAGAACCAAAGCCTTTTTCCAATAACAAGTACCAGGTAGGCTTGAGAGAGAATCTCCGAAAAGTTTAGCATAGTTTTTACGCCGGTTTGCCACGCATTGCACAACCCATATTACGTAGGCAATAGAAAATTTTATCCATCACATTTAATTACATCAATTCAGATCAGATTTATTTTTCTTATTAAATGAATTTGGACAACCAAATCATCAATAATATGAAAATTTCTTCGAGAAGATGATGTCGTTGGTAGTAATTCTAGCAGTACCATATGGAATGAGTTTAAGATCAATGATATCAGTGAGTCCATTTGAGAAAATCTTAAATAAGCAATTCACCAATAAGATTTGAACGGTATGTAATCGAGTTTCATAGAAAGTGCTGAAGTAACTTTACTAACATATGGGGAATAAGATTTAATTTTCGCTGATGACGATTGACTAGAGATAACAAAATAACTAGAACAAAGATTGAGGATGAAAAAGAAAAATTCATGGCGGTAGCAGGTTAATTAAACAGAGAGGATTGAAGAGAGAGAGAAAAAAGGCGTTCACGGAGGTCCAAAAAATCGGGGAAGATTTAAAGTTTTCTTATTTTAAATCGTAAAATATTAAAACCGGAAACCAGGTACAATATAGGTGGTTTCTGCTGTTTTCCTTAACCAATAAGCATGGCCAGAATGTGCACCCCGGTTTTAGGGGTGCACAAATTTGGACTCGAGTATTATTGTTTGACATCTGAATTAAACATTTAGTTCGACTTTGGAGCAAATTGGTAGGGAAAATTTAGGCTTCTCTTAAATATAGCCCATGCTTTTATTAATTATAACCCACATTCTTAAATAAGTAATTAATTCAACCAAACGGGTTTTTATGATTGTTAACATAACCCGTATATAATTGATGATCTTAGAATACCCAGTTTTTTGTAATCATGATTGAGAAAAAAAAATCATCTTAGAATTTTTTTATAAGATTATAATGCTTATGGAGTTTTAGAAAATTGATTTTAGGAAAAGAATCAAAACCATAGGTGATTTCATTTCGTTTTTTGATTGATATTGTTGTGGAGAAGTTTTAAAGGAATAGTTAGAATATATAACGTCAATTGATAATCATGATTTGGAAAAATAAGATTGTTTTATAGAAAAAGGTGAAAAGTTGGGTTTAATTTTTTTTTTGAGGAAAATTAAAAATTAAGGTTGATTTATAATAAGGTGATTTGTAAGAATAATAAGAGAACGATTAGAAAGAAACTGAAATATAATATAGTTTGGATCGAAAACACAAATTAGGGTTCATATTTCAGTTTTGGTAAAGAAATAGGATTATTAGTTAAAAAATTAAGACTCATTTGGTAACTTTGGTTTTTGTTTTAACTTAAATTTTTTGGGCTATAGTTAATAAAAGCATGGACTATATTTAAGAAAAGCCAAAATTTAATAGTATTAGTGTGTGATTTTGTCTCTTTTGCACCATATAGGCATGCATATAGGCTGTTGATTTTGTAAATTTTAATATCATGGAAAAACAGGGGTCCCATTATCAAAAAGGTTGACCAATACCTACATGAGACGTATGCGGTGGAAAGGAGTGGAGTAAGGGGGTATACAACATTTTCGTGCTACTATTGCAAAAGTCAGACATCCAAGACATCGAGTTCTTCGGATAAGAAGTGGTTTGTTGCTGTTATTTTACCTGTAAACCATCGTAGCAGCTGTTCCCACACCTGAGCAAGTGCTTCACTTTTGAATTAAACATTCACCCTTGTAGATTGTCCAACCCAACTACAGTGGATAATATATTGGGATAAATGCGCACGTAAGGATCTACTTGGATACATATGGGGAGCAAAGAAGTGCAAGTGGTGAGGTGCCAATCATGTTTGTTCTGTGTCTATGCTCATAGATCGAACTTGATCTTGCTTGGGCATCATCTCTGGTTGATTACGACACCGAAGGGAGTCGGGAACAAAAAAATTTATTTGAAAGCAACACACTGATCTCATTAATTACACAAAGAATCAAATGTGCCAAGGACCCATGTGAACATGACAATTATATTGTGATTTGATGATAAAGGGATTAGACATTTTACATGACAGGTGGAGCCTAAATGATTTTTCTTTCCTTATTTTCACGGTCAGTCTTCAACTGTAAACTTACATCTGACCTGACTCTTTCTCTCGCTTCTTTCCCCATGAAAGACTTCTGTTCTTCTTCATCTCCCCCAACGAGTAAAACCCTCAAACTGGTTGTTTTTACCACACCAACAACCACAAATAATTCATGCACTAGCTTTTACTAAATCTTATTTTATCATATCTTTCACTTTTTTTTCTTTCTTGTCTGCTTTTCTCTTTTCTTCGATTGCGAAATTTTGGATTATAGCATAGCACTACATTTGAGAAGTTCAAACTCTACGCTTCCAATGTGGAAGTGTAACCTTAAGTCTGAAAGTTGATTATAATTCAAAAATGTTTAATCTTCCCCTACTTGTGATTAAGAAATGGTTCCTCGCTTTAACTTGTGATTCACATGCACGTTCTGCATTTCTGCAGAAGTTGCTTGCAAAGGGGAATTTAAGACCACGGTTTTCTGTCGCTATGAAGCCCTCATAAGACTTAGTTTTGGCAGTTCATGATAGTTTCGTTGTTAGTTGTTATTGGCATTCAAGTAAAACCCACTCCTCCCAAGTAAATTTACCATGGAAAGAAAAAGGTGCCGGAACAAAGTGTGATATAAAGTAGCTTTGGTTTTATTCTTGCTTTCAGAGAAAAGAGTCAAATAGACGGACAATTTAGTTATGTGCAAGATCCTTATTACTGTGAAGTCTGTGACCCTATATAAAGGAGAACGATAAGAAATTCAACAACTACAATATCTCTACGTAGTATAGAACTAGTAGAGAGAGAACCTAAATTATTAAATCAAAAATTCCTACTGCTTTTCTATATATATAATAATCACGAGGTTAATAGAATGACCACGATCTCTGTTTCATTAATTTATCGTTAAATGTACAATGATTAAGAAATATATCTGTACTCTGTAGTTAACTAGTAGAATAGCTCAAAAATTCCTTTTTAGATAAGAATATGAGAAAAAATAGTCTTATCAGAATCTTCTCTTTTACATATTATGATTAAAAGCTTAATTATTTAATTATTTCTTTCTAAGCTAAGAATCATGAGCTAAATAGAGTCAGTCACCAGAATCTCTTTTTTTCCTCAACAAGAAAATTATACTTTTGAAAATATAATTCAATATGAACCCAATATGCTTAACAGCTTAAGTACTAGGGGTGTGCAACGGACGGACGGACGGATGCGGATTAGGGGTCATCCGTGCCCAATCCGTTAAAATTGTGGATTTGGAAAATCCAACCGTGTCCGGCCCAATCACTCGCGGATTTGACATCCGCAGATCAACGGGTGATACGAACTGGATGCGGATTAACCGCGGATTTAATAGGAAAAAAAAGAGTAAAATAAACCCTGATTCTACGTAATACCCAATCTAATAAAATAATCAACAATCGTCTCCGCTAAAATTTGAGTCTCAGTGGGAATGTTGCAGAATTTCTTGTAAATATGAATTCTAGTGGGTGCACATTTCTATATCAAACTTGAAATTTATATATTCAATTGAAGATTAAAAGCTAAAACTATAAAAGAAAAGCTTGTTAACAGATCAAAGGTAGTTGGTGAACTCGCTCCCTCGTTGCAAGTTAATGTTACTGGATTGAATGGAAGTGATGCAGGAGTACCAGTGCTGCAACCATCTTTTCCTATGGACAGCTCACCTCATGTTGTTACTGTCGGCTCTTGACACCAATTTGTACAATTCCTTCACCCAGAATGACAATCAAGATGAGAATATTTGGTACTATCACTATTCCGTGTGAGCTTCCATACAGTTTTATATTATAATTAAGTATGGATCAAAGTCGTGCACTAAAATGTTGCAGAGCAATGTACAGTAACTACGGTGCAGATGAATCCGCGGATTTCAAAGTCCAACCGCAACCAAACCGTTAAAAGTACGGATTTAAGAATCCCATCCGTGTCCGGCCTATATATATTGCGGATTGGATTTCACCCGTAATTTTAAAAACGGATACGGGTGAAATCCACGGTTGCGAACTTTTTGTTCACCCCTACTAAGTACACAAGGGATGAACTATTTGAAATAATTATCAGCAAAAATCTACAGCCCATAATCCTTATATTTAGACTCTAATTAACAGCAGCCCAGCCAACTAGTGAAACTGAAAAACAAAAGCTGATACTTTATAATTTTGTGATGAGTCAATTCAGACTGAAAAGCATGTGGACACATGAGTACTTGTATATAATAACTGGACCTCATGATGAAATGAAAACAAAAATTAAACTCTCAGTTGCATTATGGAGGTTTCCTGCTGCACTCTCTCTTATCTTGGGAGTTGTTTTTATTAAAGCTGGAATGAATGAACGCCCGGAAACAGCGCGCGGAAGCGAGCTATTTCCCAATGCAGAGGGAGAGAAAGACTACTCATCTGTCTGTCTGCCTGCCTGCCTCTCATCAGTCATGACAAAACAGGGCTCAGTATTGTGCATACTGAGAGTTTCTTGCTTTTGATACAGAGATTATATCTAGGATTACTACATATACTACTGTAGGGCCACTGGCGTACAACCAAAAACCAATACCAGCAGCAGACCCAGCTCTATCTTAAATCAAGGTCCTTTCTTTGTGCTTTTATGAACGTGGGGTCGCCAAAACTATGCAGCACTGTTGATTGAATGTGATAGGATGTATGTAGAATCAGATGTACTCAAAAGAAAAAAGAAGAAACAAAATGTGATGGATATTACATGGCTTTTAATTGTTAACACATGCCAATGGGGAAATTATGTTATCGGACAAATGATTTTTAGGCTGGTCATTTTTTTTTTTTTTTTGATGGCGCGCAGGATTTAGAGTGCAGCTAGCCTTAATATAAAACTGAAAAACCCACCCGTTCTTGGACAGTGGTAGACTGGTAGTATGATATCGTGACAATTTTTTGTTGTCGAATATCTCATCATAGTATTGTTCTTTGTTCTTCTTGGTCATCCTTGTGATGATTTGTTTGGCTTGAGTTTCAAAATCAAAGAAAATCAGATGAGTGTCCTTTTCCTAACCAGAAATGTAGTCTCACATCAGTTGAAAAACATGCCATGTAACTGTTCATGCAAAGTCATATCAAAGGTGCTTTTGTTCAGTCGGCGTAATTTGGGTCTTGAATCTCTTGATAGATAGCAATGGTTTCCGTATTCAATTGACTTCATGAAAATCTGGTTAGATGATTTTGATAATGGTATGATAATGATAGCATTTTGCTAGCTATAGGGATTAGGCCTCCATAATTTATATAAACATGACTAACTAGTGATTTGAGGAGATTAGATGTACCGCTAATGGAGTAGGGAGGCATATGCATCTTATCCAGATTGGTGGAACAAGAAAAATGACGAATGAGAAAAGTAACTAGGAATCATAGACTAGTTGACTTGACTTTTGGAGGTGGTATTACTAGGAAACCAAAATTAACAACCAGAGTTCTGTGAAGAAATTATGAGCGGCATGAAAAATAGGAAGATTGAGGGTAATAAATAGAGAAAACAGAAAACCATAAGCAACACCTAAATGATAAAGACAGACCAAGAAGTGATAGTATAAATCTGTTGCCCTAAAACCCTGTGGAATCGATTTGCACAGCTACACAATTGTATACTAAATATTATAAAGAACACAAACTAGATATGAAAAGAGACGAGAATCTAACGAGGTTGTATCCTCGGGAAAAATAAGAGATTTATATATTATCGTATGGGAGAAAAACATATAAACCCTAGAGAGATAGATTTTTTTTGTGTGTGTTTTTATAGGTTCTCTACAAGGTTATTTATATACACATAGGTAGGGATTAGGGTTTCATAACTTAGCTAATAAGTTCCTAGTCTTTAGGATCAAGAAAGCTAATTAAGACTTATCTCAACTCTTAACCGAATACACTTGGGTTTATCCCAAAATAACACCCACCGACTTTGGGAGTTTTGGTTTATCCAAAACTGTCACCACCGACCTAGTCAACAATTGTCCATCTCGGATCATGCATTCATGCATGAGACGATCAATAACAAAATCACCTTCGTCTTTCAACGTCGATTGCGTCATAGGTTGCCTACGTATCCTCTGCAAGGAATCAAACCGACCGTAGTTCACTTAATGGCCTCGCTAGAAGGCCTCCACCAGGTTCCTAAGAACCTCTGCCCAGGGGTCTCACCAAACCGGAAGAATGTGGATCAATTTCGAGCAATGACGAAACTTGACCCCATATACTACTTTCGTTAACATATAAGCTGGATTGTCTTTAGTATCGATCTCCACAAGTAGAATGCCTTCTTCTTCCAGAATTTCTCTAACGAAGTGAAATCGAACAATCTATATGTTTGGTTCTAGCATGATGCACTTGATTCTTAGCCAAGTAAATCGCACTAATACTATCACAATGCACATGCAGTTGTTCCTGCACAACACCCAAGTCATGTAGCAAACCATGTAACCATACATCCTTCTTAAATGCCTCTGTCACTGCCATGTACTCCGCTTCAGTAGTTGAGAGAGCCACAGTAGACTGTAAAATCGATCTCCAACTAACCTGTGCTCCAGCCAAGGTAAACACGTACCCTTTAGTTGAACGTCTCTTGTCCAGGTCACCAACATAGTCAGAATCCACACAACCAACACACAACTGATGGTTACTATCTTCCTTCACAAACTCCAAGCCAACATCATCAGTACCATAAAGATACCTCAAAACCCATTTCACAGTTTGCCAATGTCCTTTACTAGGATTATGCATATAACGGCTGATCATACTTACTGAATGTGAAATGTCGTACATACCATTGCATACATCAAGCTACCAACAACACTAGCATATGGGACTAGGGCCATATACTCACGCTCTTCTTCAGTAGTATGAGACATATCAAAACTCAATTTAAAATGAGGACCAAGGGGGGTACTTACATATTTAGTTCCTTCGCAGATACCAAATTTCTGTAACACTTTCTTCAAGTATGCCTTCTGAGACAAACAAACTTTACCCTTCTCTCCGTTACGTTGAATCTCCATGCAAAAAATATTCTTAGCTTCTCTCAAACTCAGTTGACAATTTGTGTTTCAAATTCTCAATCTCTTTCTTGTTATTCGATGCTATCAACATATCATCGACATACAAGAGAAAATTATATGAAAGACCCATCACGTAACTTCTTGAAGTATACACAATGGTCATAGTGACTTCTTGTGTATGTATGGCCAATCATAAACTGATCAAATCTCTTGTACCACTATCTTGGAGACTGCTTCAGCCCATAAAACGATTTTTTCAGCTTACATACACAATCTTCTTTTCCAGCAACTTTGAACCCACTCGGCTGAGTCATACAGATCTTCTCTTCTAGATCACCATGTAAGAACGTCGTCTTGACATCTAGCTTAACTAGGTCTAAATCATATTGTGCTACCAAGGCCAACAAATTTCGGATTGATGAGTGTTTCACAACTGGAGAGAATACCTCATTGTAGTCAATCCCTTCTTTTTGGGCATAACCTTTCGCAACTAACCTTGCCTTGTAGCGTACTTGATTCACCTGAGATCCTTCTTTCTTAGCATATACCCATTTGCACCCAATGACCTTTTTACCGTTCGGAAGCTTCGTAAGAACCCATGTGCCATTCTTATAAAGAGACTCCATCTCATCCTGCATAGCAGCTTCCCATTCTTGACGCTCTACACTGTGTATAGCTTCAAAATAGGTATTAGAAATGCCTTTTTCAATAACTGGTAATGCATAAGATACAAATCATCCATCCAACCAGGTTTCTTGGTTGTTGTGGTCTCAATGACCGTAGCTTCTGTATCTTCCACTGCTTCATGTTCCTCTTCATTAACCTCGTTACTGTTATTCGGAATTGCAGTATGTACCTCCCTTGTAGAAGCCACACCTTCGGAAATATTCGTAACAGATATAAACTTTGATGGAAGTGGTGGAGTTGCATCAATCTCCACCTGCTGCAAAAACTCACTGGTACTGGTAGTGTTCTCCACCTGCTGAGAACCCCAAGACTTCACCATAGACGCTTCATCAAATGTAACGTCTTTACTCATGACTATTTTCTTCTCTACTGGATTCCAAATTTTGAACCCTTTCACTCATTTCTTCACACCCATAAAGATCCCTTTAACAACACGGCTATCAAGATTGTTTTCACTAACATGATACCAAGCAGGGAAACCAAAGATATGAATTTAGTCATAGGCATAAGCTGGTTTACCACACCACTTCTCCATCTGGGTTTTACCTTCTAACGTAGCTGATGGTAACCTATTAATGAGGAAGCACGCATATGTAACTGCCTCAGCCCAAAATGCTTTACCTAATCCAGCATTATATAACATACATCGTACCTTCTCTAGTAAAGTACGATTCATGCGTTCAGCTACCCCATTTTGTTGCGGTGTCTTCTTAACTAGGAAATGCCTCTATATTCCCTCATCCTGACATACTTGCACGAATGGATCACTTTTGTACTCTCCACCATTGTCCGAACATAGTACCTTGATATTTCTGCCAGTTTGAGTCTCAGTTGCCTTTTCCCACCTCACAAAGACTTTTAGGACTGCATCCTTATGCCTCATGGTGTGCACCCATACGCGCCTAGAATAGTCATTAATGAAAGGCACGAACCAATGTTTCCCTCCCAAGGATGTATTCTTGGAGGGATCCCAAACATCTGAGTGAACATAATCAAGAACTTCACTAGTGTTGTGGATTGTTGTGCCAAAGCTTGTTCTTGTCTTCTTACCTTTCACACAATGTCCAAAAAACTCTAATTTGCAGGCAGTAGCACCTTTCAACAAATCTTGTCGAATTAAAGAATGTAACAACTTATCTCCTGGATGTGCAAGCCGCATATGTCATAACTTCGTGGTCTCCATAGTTGCAGTCTCGATGTGTTCTGAAATAGACACATCTCTCATTATTGTACTCACAGTTAAGTAGTACAAGTTATGATGTCGTGTGCCCTTCATGAATACCAACAATCTAAAGATTACCTTTAGAATGCCATTTTCAGCGAATAACTTGTAGCCCTTAGCTTTCAAAGTTCCGAGCGAAATCAGATTCTTCTTCACAGCAGGTACGAACCTTACTTCCTTCAGCTCCCGAACCATACCATCATGCATCTTGATTCGAATACTACCAATCTCAATCACCCTGCAAGTGTGATTATTCCCCATACGCACTTCTCCATTAAACTTTTCAAAGATTGAGAACCAATCCCGATGATGACAAATATGATAAGTAGCACCAGAATCTAGTATCCACGTACCGTCAGTTACGATACAAGTTGATGGTATTACAGTCAGCGAGAAATCTGAAGCTTCATCCGAATCTTCACTTGCCTTAGCAATGTTCACCTTGGTCTTGTTGTTATCTCTTTCTATATCTTTACGCTTGGTACAATCCTTAACCCAATGACCAAAGTCATGACACCATGCACATTCCTCTCTTGACTTTGAACGCCCTTTAACTTTGCCATGATCAACAATCTTCTTTCTCATGTATGTTGAACGACCTCTTGCAAGAAGCAAATCATTGTTAGCTTCACTTGACAGATCTTCACGGTCCATCTTCCTGAACTCCTCACTATGTAATGTTGTAGTGACCTCAACATGTGTCATCTTATCCTTTCCGTGCATTAGAGCCTTAATCACGGGTTCATACCTTTCAGGAAGAGAGTTTATCAGACGCAAAGCTTGTTCCTCGTCCTCAATTGTCTCATCATAGTTAACCAACTCAGCAAGAAGTTTATTATATGAATCTAGGTGCTCAGTTAGAGAGGAACCCTTCTTCATGTTATAGATATATAAATTCCTCTTAAGATGTATCCTATTGGCCACGTTTTTCACAAGACATTCCTTATCTAGTTTTTTCCAAAGATCCTTAGTTGGAGTCTCGTGATGATAATTAACTCTTATTGTTATCCTAAACACCCGAATTGAACCAAGACATAATTTATTCATTTTGTTTCACTGCTTGTCAGTCATCTCTGCTGGACCTTCTAGAGCTTCTTCTAGGTCAAGATGAACAAGAGCATCCATTACGTCTGTTCTCCATAAACCAAAGTTTTTGGTTCCCGTAAACTTTTCTACCTTGAGTTGTGATCTATGTGAATGAAGTATTTTCTTTTTTTGTTTCTTTATCTTTACTTGTGGACTCCGAATGTTCTACTATCGGATCAACTGGTTTTTCCAGATCAATCATTGTTCACAAACAACCAAATATGGATAAAAAACTATACTTTGAGATCAAAATTACCTCAAATAACTTCAGAAAAAATACCCCCGCTGCAATATTACGAATACCCAAAATTCCAAGAACGTAACCCGAGCTCTTGATTCCAATTTTTGCGCTAAAACCCTGTGGAAGCGTTTTGCACAGCTACACAATTGTATTCTAAATATTACAAAAAACACAAACTAGAGAAAAAAAAGAGACGAGAATTTAACGAGGTTGAATCCTCGGGAAAAATAAGAGATTTATATATTATTGTATGGGAGAAAAACATATAAACCCTAGAGAGAAAGAAGAGTTTTTGGTATGTTTTTCTAGGTTCTCTCCTAGGCTATTTATATACACATAGGTAGGAATTAGGGTTTCATAACTTAGCTAATAAGTTCATAGTATTTAGGATCAAGAAAGCTAATCAAGACTTATCCCATAACGTAGCTACTAGGGGGAGCTAAAGCTACAGATATTCGAGCCACAGATCTCTAGGGTGTTCAACAGTCTGGGGAGCCACTGAGCTACTTGCTCTCAGCTAGCTACTAGGCTTTTACAACTGCTGGATGATGTAAAAGACAACTCTCTAAAACTTCTTTACACAATTTTAGCGGCAATATATTTTATAGAATCTAAATGATAGTAAAACTGAACCTGATGTTTTAGTAATATATAGAGTGCAAAGATATATACAATCCAAGACGTATAACATCATTATCTATTACCTTTGATATTAGTCTTGATATATAAGAGTGCACAATTTTTTGGTAAGGACTCATAATTTTGTAATAGAAACATATAGCAAAGTAGTTCATCTTAAGTTTGTCATGGCTTGGGTTTTGTAAAAGAGATTGATGTCAAAACTTGTAAGTATGAGATAGTGTGAGAATGATCATGTCAGTAGATTCTTCTCTACAACTAGTTGGAATCAAGCATTTTTTTCTTACACATGGGATTCAAAGTACTACTTATCTCAGTAAGGATCACCTCTTTTACCAACGAGGCTATTTCCAGTTCATTGATGGGATCATTCTTGTTTCTTGGATATCATTGCAGGTTGTATAATGGTATCACTAGAAGAGAATATGTACATTTACTGGGCCATTTAGATGGGCCCAAGATGATATCAATCGCATAAGAAACACAGACGTTGAAAGCTAGAGAATTAGAAATGATTGGCCTTGTTTGATGAACTTATTGTTTAACGTAGCCGAACCAATGACGCATTACAAAGATTGGTTGTGGTACGAATGAGGCATGTATCTCCTCGACGTACTCTATGTTTGAGAACTTTCATCTCATGTTTGAAAAGGTTGATGGCCCTTGTTTCGATTATACACAACAGACATATCCTCAAGCCCACCACAATCGACTAACTGATTTTTCTTCAACTATAAAAGGTTGCAAGGTAGCTGTTCTACGGACTGAAATGCAATCGCGAGTAATATCACTTCTAGAGTTATCTACACTCCGGATTCGAGCTCAGTTTCGATCGGAACAACTGTTGTCGGAGTAAGGTCAAACTACTTTTCTCAAAGCCAATGTTCCAGTTTCTTGCTTTCCTTTTGATTATCTCCTCCTCTAACTAGCTAGCTCGTTTCATTTATAGCGATTTCTGCTTCGTAAACATTTCTCTAAGGTGGCGTTTACACAATATTCAATCAACTTCATGCATTCTCCCATTAGTCATCGTATAGTTTACTGTTAATCCGCCAAGTAACATTCCAAGATTTTTTTTAATTTTTTTTTTGGATGAGAAACATCTAGTTAGCATATGATGATTTTGGCGCGTAGAGTTTTTGGTTTAAGTTGGGTTACTGTTCTATTGGTTCTACTTATTGTCATATTTGTCCGATCATTTGTCACGGTAGCAAAAGCTCGAGAAATCGCCGACCTTACCCATAGTTTTCAGTCTTCATCAACAACTGTTAACAATACTGCTAGTTTGGAAGACAAGAGAGCTGTACCAACAGGAGCCAATCCACTTCATAACAAGTAATGAGTCGAAGAAGATGATGTAGATTTTGTTTTTCTTAATTCATGCGCGTGCCAGCGTATGTCCAAGGATATTACATATTCTTTTTGTCATGTTGTACTTACATTGTAGTTTTTGATGTTTCTATAAGATCAAGTGAATTGCTATTTCACTTTTTCTGTTTTTGTTTGGATTGTACTTAGAAATGGAATTCATTGTTTTGTGTTGAATATCCATGAAAAAAGGAAAGAATGCCAATAAACAGTCACTTAATATATAATCATTGTTCTTGTGTCGAAGATATAATCAAACAACATAGTTGAAGGCTAGAAGCAGCTACTTCCACGAAGAAATGTCTCTCATTTCATGAAATTTATTGTTATCAAACACATAACCATGAAATAAAAAAAAGCAGGCCATGAAAGTAATGGGCAACTTGCTATATGCAGGAGAGGTAACCGTAACACCATTAAGCCAAAGCTCGCGTGGTATACCACTTTCTTTTATTTTCTCTATTTTCTTGGAGCGTAGTTAAAATTTCGGATTCGAGTTTACATATAATATGATTATTGACTAGGCGTGATAACTGATGACCTTTTACTTTAGTGTGTCGCATATTAATTAGTAATTTATAATGGGGGAATTCAATAACGAATCTTCTAATTTTGGTGTTTAGTTGCATGGGAATTTAAGATATGTTTAGTGATTAGCACTAGCAGAGGAGCATTGGCGAATATGTCATTCGTTTTTAAGTTGTTTTTGTTTTTGTTGGCGGGTTATGGAGTGATTGTCGCTTCCTTTGTCTTTTGTGTGTTGGGCACTCTTGGATGTTTCTATTTTGGGTGTCTCGTTTAGCTAACACTATCTTATGTGATTAAGAATAACCCGCTCCCCATTAAAATGAGAGAAAGTGATATCCGGTTTAGGCGTGTAAACTTTTACGAAAATTAGCAGCTTTATTTCAAAAGTAACAATATGTATCCAGTTGAATTAGGAATGGCCAACTTGTGCCATTCTGATCTTGCAAAGTTACTATGGGCGTTGCGTTAAAGGGTGCCTTCTGTAAATGGTGATTCTTGTGACAAGGGTAAAATGAACATTTTACCCTTGTCACAGGCCTAGCCTAAATCTCGACATCATGAGTGAGATTCGGCTCTCCACTTCTCGAGATTCAGCTCTCACCCTCGTGAACAAGACTCAGCTCTCGGCCGTTTGGGACTCAGCTATTGGCATTGCTTCATAGAGATGGCTCCTAGTAAACCCCCCTGAGATACACTGGCCATGTCTGCTTATTATCCTTATGATGCGTCCGCCGCTGACTCCATGAGCATGAGCGATACTTAGGTCTCCAGTAAGCACGACTCGCACCTGGTTCTCCGATCACGACTCAAGCCTTACATGCCTCGTGATTGACTCCTAGTAACCTCCCCGTGAGATTAACTGGTCAAATCAAGTGTTGCATAGTCTCATATGAGAAAGAGACACTATCATGCACAAACACAAGCTTCACTCTCAATCTTATGAGCCTGTTTCATCTTGACTCTAGGCCAGTTACTAGGAAAAATGTATCAACCTTTGGCTTGCATACTATTCAAGATCCAAACAAGTCAGTGATGGAGGAAGACGATGAAGATTTGAATTATAATGATGTTAGTGGACATGGTGGTGCAGGATTTGAAATAGTATTTGAAGATCATGATGGATTTCAGTAAGATCTTGAGTAATTTAAAATTATCATATTTTTTTTGTTCAAGAATTAACGGGGATGTATTCTATAACGATTTATATGGATAAAAATAGATATTAATTTACCTGAATTTAGTGAATTTATAATGTTTTTTTTGAAAGAATCTTATAGATTCATTTAGATTTATAGTTTTGGATCATAATTGATTAAATTAGGATTAATTCAGAGTGCATTTCCAAATTGTAATATAATTGTAAATACTAAGGTCATCTTGCTTCCCCTTCAAAAAAAAACAAAAACCCATCTATAAGTTGAGGTTGTGGTGGTGGTTGGTGTATGTGGTGGCGACGGTGGTGATTGTCGTTAGTGGTGGTGGGTGTTGGTGGTCAGTGGTGGTTGTTGGTAGTGGTGGTGCTAGCTAGCTGGTGATGTGTGGGGGTGGCGCTGCTGGTTATTGGTGGTCGGTGCTGGTTGTTGTTGGTGGTGGTAGTGATGGTGGTCGGTGGTTCGTGGTTGTGGTTGGTAGTGGTGATGGTGGTAGTGGTGGAAATACATAGCATGTTGTGATAAAAAAAAATGTCAATAAGAATCCATGAAACTCTTGTATGTCTGGGTTGAGATTAATATGAGATAATAACACACATATTTTAACTACAAATATCCATAAGAATCCTCATATATATCTTGTACATCAACTATCTTAAGAAATCTTAAATGAATCGAATACCTCGGATATTTGTGGAATCTAAATAAATCATATTTAAATACCATGAATATTTAATAATTCCTTATATATCTTAATTGAATACTTAGGATTTTTTAGGATTTAAAAATATCCATGTAAATCCTAATCCGATACACCCATGTAAGACTATGTACTTGTCTTTTATGTTTAATGTTTACTAATAGTTTGCATTATAGTTCAGTGTTTAATTATTTTATTTGGACTCTGGAATAAATACTTTAATATTTAATGCATGTTATGTTAAGCTTATATATAGTTTTGATTTAAAGTCGTCATTATATTAATGTCGTGACATGTTCATATTTGTATTTCCAACCCGAAACTGAACACCTGGATCATGACACCATAATATAAATTTAACCTTACATATGGGATCGGGAAACAAAACGCTTTAACAAAACCTTTTGATAAAAGATAAAAAACGTAAGATGTTCGATATTCAACCACCAACATCTCTGTTGACATGGCATATGAACTACGTTTGGTCCGTGTTTGGATGTAAATGTAATTAAAATGAATATAACTCCTACTCACAGAAGCTACCACAATCACCGGAACTGTTGGAGATCCCTTCCCTTTTAATAATTAATTGAAAGGCTAAGATTTTATCACATAAAATTTTCTAAGGGTCAAACCTCTATGTACAAATCCTCCTAAATAAGGGACTATATAAAATTTCCACACAGGAATTTTAACACCCGCTATTGGAGATGCTCTGAGAGTCATGAAGCAAATCTCGATCGTAGTGGCATATTTTGGCCGTTAAATAGATTTGAAGTTATAGTCAGGAGTAGAATTTAGGTTAATGGAAAGATTTTTTGTCACGGATTTTGGATCATGATTAGTGGAGATTGTAAGTTATCAATGCCACTTAACATAACTAGTGCAGATTCTGACCTGCGAGAAAATTTTCTGCAAGCTTGTCATGTGACACTACAAATAATAGTTGGAATCGGAACATCTGTACTAAGAGAGTAAATTAAAAAACATGGTGTATATATATAAGGTCTGTCATTAGATTTATATATCTCTGTTGAGAGTTTCAAGCCTCATGAGAAAAAAACAAGGTTATCCTCATCCTCATCTCACTTTTGAGAAACTAAATTCACTAACTAATAAGTATCACGTGAATCCATTCAAGTTTATCTCTCAAAAATCAAGGAAGTATGTTCTTTCGATAAAAAGGGCGAAAAACCTAAAATCGAGACCCAGAGCGAGTCTACACTCAAGAAGCTTAAGTCACCGCCATGAATAAACTAGAGAGGAGTCATGAGGTCATAATACACCAAGGGGTCGTTTCCTAAAAGTCTCTATGCATTAATAGTTTGAATGAGATAAGGACTCCTTTCAAAAACAGACAGTCGCACATTCCATCACGATGACATGACAACTGACAACAATATGCAAGGAATTATGGGTACTCTCTTAAACGAATATGTTTTCCTCTGTCTCTAATACAATATATCAAAAGGGCGCCTCAGATAGACAAACGAGCTAGAAGATGTGCCCAATACCAAATTAAGTGCAATCTGAAAAACTCCTGAAATTTTATACGACATTTCTGAAGTCAAAAGTATGCACGGTTTTAATTGACCTAACGAACTGAGAATCAATTCATTCTTTCTGCATTATAAATCTTATCCTTTTATCTTTCAAAGTTGGGACATGAGACTCAAATCGGAGTCCTTATGAAGAATCTAAAGCCATTCTCCCTACGTGTTTTCAATATGAAGTTTTCTAACAAAGAGATTCCTTGTCAAATACGACTACTTTTATTCATTCAATGGTCAAAGGATTATGTATAAGTGATGATTAAAGAATAATAAAGAGTAACCAAAGATGCCTTAATGGGGAATGAAGGAGAAGTATCTACATCAGCAAACTCAAGAGCATTAGTACTTTTGTTAACTTCTACATCAATTTGAAGATTAGTATCGTTTTGAAAGACGAGTAAAGCTATTACCTATGCAAAGAAAATATATTATCACTCAGTAAAAAGTCATTCCACGATTAGAATTCAACGATGAAGAATTGAATTCAAGCATTACGTATAATGAACCGGTTTCATGCAATATCAATTCTCTTTAAAATAGAAATAGAACTCTAACTCGAACAAGGAAACCCAAGCTACCTAATTGCAAAAACTAAGCCAAATACGTGTTTTGGCTCTCTCTTCATGTTTGGGCAGCCTCACACGACGACTGGGATGCCACTCGGGCTACTGCTCTCTCTCATGAGCACAAGAGCAGACATAATTGAGGTTTTAACAAAAATAACCATGATTTTGAGATTTTTCTCAAAATTCTTAGAAAAAAGGGTTTTATCAAAAGACCCAAGCAAGTCTTTAAGTACTCACATGCGTTCTATACACATGTCACTCAAATCCACTACGACTCCTAAACGTACTTGAAAACCTACAATGAAGGATTTTGAAATTTTTAAGAAAATAGAAGGAGTTTGATTCGAATCGGGAAACTCAAGGTTTTAATCTTCTCCAGACAAGTCAAGGTCGTTCCTCTCTCATCTCTTGAATGGATCGCCATATCTAATAGCTCTTAAGTCTCAACCCCACTCCAGAACACAACGAAACCAAGGCTCGTTAGGGTTTCTAACAAAAATACCCTTAGTTCAATTTTTTTAAAATATTTCTAAAGGGGGTATTTTGGTAATACAGGGAGGTTAGTCTGTTTTTTCAATAGTTCACGACCAAAAGTACATACGGGACAAGTTTTCTATTCTAAATGTATCTTAAGAAGGAAACTCTCAAGCAATGAGATATGAATTCGAGCTGAAAAAGGAAAACGAAGGAATTTGGCTCAAATAAGGAAACCGAGGCCTTTTCACTTCTCAAAGCTCTTCCAAACCATGCACAAGCTCTTCCCACATGCATGAATGGTCCCCTAGGCCAGTGAGATGGCCCACTTATTCCCTTATCATCCATTGGGACACCAAAGTTGAAGAGAATTAGGGTTTTGACGAAAAAATGACCCTAATTTAAAGTATTTGACAAAAAAAAGAGATTTATCGTAAGGCCGACTCTTATGAAGAGAATATGTATGAAGATAGCGATATAAAACCGTGGTATAAAATCATGTTTACGTTCTCTTTCGTCCTCTCCCTCGGATGTGGGAAATGTTAGAGGAAAGCTAAATAAAGCGAGGTTTACTTCCTCGCCAGAAAAAAAGAGGAAGTGAGGAATAAGCCCTCGCTTTCATATATTTTTTTAGTTTATATTTAAAGAAGAACTAAAAGCGGGGCTGTATCTTAAATTAAAAATAATAAATCTTATGAAATACGAATAAAATATGAATATACTCTCGCCTTTTTTGACAGGTGAGGTTTTAGTCCCCACTGGGCGAGGTCTCAACCCTCGTTAGTTTCCTTTTTCCCTCCCTCAACATAAGACTTAGGCGCTCCCACGGCACAACTATACAAGTCCTACATATTCTCTCCATAAGATTCCACCTAAAAGGAAAGGAACCGGGCTTCTCTATACTCACTTACCCAGACTAAAAAGAATGCCTCTCAACTCCCTCATCTTCTCACACAGCAACGAAGATGAGCTCAGAAGGGTTTTTGACGAAAATAACCTTAATTCATAATTTCAAGTATTTAAAAAAGTTGTTCCAATAGGTTGTTAAGGCATTATCTACTCATGTTAACGACCTCGTTCATATGAAGATCAAGTTCTCTAAGGTTTTCAAAGAGGAATGAAGTTGAAGCAGAGTAAGAAAAAACAAAATTTTAGAGAAAATAAAGGGATAATTTCCAGTTTCAATGACAAACACGCCAAAATATCTTTATATCAAGCCTTTTCCATACCTAAGGGCATTGCATAACCTCTCTCATGTAAAAGAAAAGCCAAGCTTGCAGTAATTTTTGACCAAAATACCCTTAGTTTCAAAAATAAGGTATTTTCTCTAAAAAGAGGTGTCTGATTGGTACACGCAATTGAACAAGATCTCAACACACAAGGTGTCGAACCAAAAGATAGATGAACACCTACCAAGCCTCTTCAGATCTCCTAAAATAAATTGGACACAAACAAAAGATAAATGAGGGTTTTAGGTGCAATACAAGCCTAAGCTCATAATTTGTATGAGACAAGGACTCCCCAACTTTTAAAAGGAGTACATATATTATCTCATGGATCTTCACCAACTTCACGTCCATCTAGGAAGCCGTTCAAAGCCATCTCTTCCCTATATACTCGCCTGCACAAAGTTGAAAGCTCAAGGTGACACAAAAGAGGACATTAGGGTTTTGATCAAGCAAACCCTAATTAGAAATCCTATTCGACAAAGCTGGCGATTTTATCTCATCAAGACTCCATATATATGCCAATGACGTTCTCAATGTAAAATTCCAGAAGAATTTCAAGTTCAGGGCCGAAACGAGAAAAAACTGAGCATCAATTCGTATAATTGGGGGACTCTACAAGTCTAAAAGAACAAGAGGATTGTAATTTCACATCTGAATGATTCATCACCATCTATATACTCATCATAAAATAATCAGGGTTCTATTCTGAGTAGGGGAGTTAATGTAGATGGTAAGATTTAGATAAGTGGCAAAAGTATAATCTCAAGACTAGAGAAAAAAAAATGGTAATTCCATAATTATGGGCCAATAATTGTCTTCAAAATTTCAGAAAAACTAAAATGAGAGAGATTGGACGTAAAAAGGAAGCGCTCTTAAGACAAGTTTGGTCCTCATCGCCAAAAGACAAGCTCAGCCCTATAGGACAAAATTAACTCTCACTGGAGAGACTCATCCCTTGGTCTTCAAGGCACCTATGATCACGATTTATAGTATATTTCCCCGCAAGACACTTTAGGTCATGATTCCATGACTCCTATCTCAAATCCTCGATGAGATACTGCTGGTCACATAGGTTCTGTAGAGCGTAAAAACATCCACGGTTGACTTATGACCCAGAACAACCATTATTTCAGCATATATTCGTGAGATGCAGTTGGTTGATTCCATGATTCCTTGTATACATCTTAGACGATACACTAGTGGTCATGTAGGCTCTATAGATGCGTAAAAATATCCACGACTGACTTATGAACCAGAACAGAGAAATTCATGTCTCCCGTAAGCATGACTCGCCCCTATTTGAGATAAATGATTGATTCCTAATAAATCACCACGAGATACGCTGGTCACGTCTACTCTAAGCCCCGATTCGACTTACTGAGGCTTCTGAATAATTCTTAGAACATCCCTCTGAGATACACTTGTTATTCTACCTTCGATCCATTTTTAAAGATTTTTAAAACATCTTTTCAAGATACACTGGCCTAATTGACTACTAGCACATCTACGGAAAATACACTGGACAAAGATAAGTAATCCAAGGTCTTGCGAAAATGTTATTAGGCATGCAAGCCTCCATTTGCTCTCAAACATGTCCAAGCTTACTACAGAGAGACTCAATCGCATGAGCCAAACCTCAACCGACCTCATTCTAACCCGAACTGAACCGGTTCGTCCAAATAGTATTGTACGAGCATAAGACTCAGGCACAAGCCTCACCTAGGGAACAAGCCTCTTTCTCAGCGTCACAAATGCACTTGCGGCTAGTAAATTGAGCATGAACTGTAAATGTTTACCTAATTAAAACATGGATAAGCTCCCTTGATCTCCTCATGCTTAAAAAAGGGACCCCACATACAAGAATTCGGCCTCCACATGACATGTGTCACTAGCCAAAAAAAGATAGAGCCCAATCTCAGCTCTTCTTGCACTCTACACACGATTTCTGAGGCATTCCTTGCCTTTTTACGGGACACATCCTAGTCATGCTCACGAATCATAAAATATCTTTCTATCTTGGCCAAGCTATATAGAATATTTCTCTCTCTCGACACATCATCACAAAGGCTGACTTAGCCAAACACAAATGGAGGGATATCAATTAGCGTTTTGGTATGGCGGTCTATGACACGTGTGAGAAATATCTGACCTATTTCTCATCGCATAAGAGAGTAAAGGCGGTGGAATAAAAATATAAACTCAACCTAGGTTATCTCTATCTATTCCTAAAGAGGCGGGAAAAGTGCTCCGCGCGGCAAGCAATCCTTGTTTTCACCGACATGAGATTAGAGAATTGAGCTATAAATAGGTCCTCCATTTCTCCAATCTAACACACAAATTTCTCGTAAAGTTTCAGAAGGATAAATTTGAAATGACGAGGGTACCAAGTACACCATAATCTTTTCGATATCAACCTATCTGAGACATACCTTGTGTAATCTATTTCAGACAAGTACTGTCAAAGATTACTTTTTAATAATGTGACACTGGGTATATAAACTGAACCCAACTATTAGGATCACACCCAAGTGTCGGATTAACGTACAAGTGTATTTACTTTAATTTCAAAGATAAGTAAAATAATGCGGAAGTAAAGTAAATAACACGACATAATATTTTGTTAAGGAGAAAACCGAAAATGCAGGGAAACCCCGGGATCTGGTCCAATTTTGAATATTCTCATAATTAAGCCGCTATACAAAGACTACTACCAATTTCGTATAGTTGAGACCAAGTAAACTAACTTTATGTTACCTAGTTCCTTCAGTATCCCAGCGCCTACTACCAATCTGGTAACACACGTGAATCCTAAGATATAGTTCACTATCTTAAGTTGTTTCAGTCGCTGTGAAGACTTCTAGCACTCAACTCATTTGGATCGTAATCTGAAACATTAAATGACTAATTTGTATTCGGTAACCACTTTAAATATCAAGAACTAAATCAGAGATATATTTTGAGTTATACGATGGCTCTTCCGCTTAAATAATATAAACTCATTTGTATCGGTTTAGATCAACCAATATCTAGATTATCGACATAATCAAATCTTAGTTCACAACCTATAAGATTCGGAGCCTAAAGAAAAACATGAAATGATAGATCGTCGATCTACACAACAAGTTATAGAAGTCTATCAAAGATAAACCAACTTATTGGATCCCATCCAATCAAGTGTGCACGAAGTATAATCACAAAGATCAGAAACCTTTTTGTCTTCAATTTTCGGTCTTCAATATACCTGCACAAAAAACTTGATTCCCTTATGATCAATCACGCACAGAAACGGAGTCTATTAACAATAGATAATCATAATCCTATCTAGAGAATTAAAAACAGATCTGAACTTTGTTGATCCTTGATCTAGTTTGAGTAACCTTATATCAGAAATGAAGGATCACAGAATAAACAAACTAGGTGCAATCAAGTCTCAACTACCATTAGTCAATTAAATTAATAATCAAAAACTAAAATAATAATATGATTCTATTTTCCCATGAACGGTAATTCTAGACGCTACTTGATCCCATGGAAGTCTTTAAAGAGCGAATGTAAGAGATTTCGCCTAATTAGGTAACTTTCCTCTCCAAGTAAGTATTACAAATAATACTACTAGTCGGCTATCACACTGACTACAAAGCAAAGTGTGTGTGTCGCAATAATTTTATAAGAAGAACAAACTTCACTATTTATAGACCAAGGTAGTTTGGACACCAAGGAATTTCTATAACCGAAAATATCAAAAAATATGCAATAATACCACTTTTCGGTTTTGTCTAATTCCAGATAATGTTCAACTAATATACTGAATTCTCTGATGGATGACAGTACAATATTAGCCAGCGTACAAGTATACTTTACTAATATATTCTCCATACATATGCTTTACTTACTGGGAAAGCAAAGACATATAAGTTTGAAAACCAAATAAAAGATTCTCAAATATTTCGGTTCGGGATCTCACCTTGAGTGTCAAGAAATATATTTGAACAATAAATACAAAAGATTTTAGCATGTCTTCTGATAGACGCATTTATGTGTCTATTTTCATCTCTTTTGTGTATACTGTTAGTACCCATTTCTGTACTAATTTTGGTATTTTATCCCTTTGTAGGTGTTTATGGAGAAATAGGCTTTTGCGGCGAAATTGACTCGAAAAGTTGTTAAAGACACCTGGAAGGACATTTGCTATTCGGACTCTCATTTTGGATAAGGGGTAACCCATTTCCAAGCAGCTACTAAACACAGACCGGTACTGGATAGGGGGAGGTCACTTTCTTCTCAAAATTCAAATTCTGTTTTTGGCGGGAAAATACAAACACATTCTGGCAGTTTTGGTGGTAGTGGTTTGGAGGAGTTTGAGGTCGATTAAACCTCTGATTTTCATAGGGTAGACTCCTTATGGGTCTAGGAATCTAAAATGGGTGTTGAAATCGATTAAATTGGGCTCAATCGATGGGTTTTGATCTCAACCGAAAAATATGGAAAGTCACGTGTGTGACCGATTTTAGGAAATTTTAGAGAGATTAAAGGCAAGATTTTCTTCCCAAAGCTTAATATATATCTAAGGAAGAGTTTAGAATCAAAAGGAAAGCCCAGATATGCGTGGAAATTCTAAAACAAGAAATTGCCGCAACTTTGCCGTGAAGAGAAAGAAAGAGATTTCGGATGATTTTGGAGAGATTTAATCGCCCTTTTTGATATAAATAGATTGGTTGGGTCATATAGAAGGGGTGTCGAGAGTTTGGGGGGCTGAGAAGGGCTGAGGAGGCGAGAATCAGAGGTTTACAGGTCGCTGCTGCTGCTGTTTTCTGCTGGTGCGGAGCTGAAGAACACGAAGAACATAAGACGCACACGGAACAGTCTTGAAGAACATGAAGAACTTCGACCCACACGAAACCGTCGCAGAAGCAGTCTTATATTCAACTACAGAAAGTTGTTATCGATTTTGACTGTCTTTGCTTAATACTTTCAGCGACCATTACCTTCCTTACAACAAGCTTTCTGTAACTATAGCTCGTCCTTTCTAATAAAAACACCTTATTTGATCAATGAAATCAACTTTTGACCATATTTCTAATATGAGGAGCTAAACCCCTTAGCCGAGGCGACGGAGGAAGCCACTGTTCCATGAAAAGTGGTATAGTTCTATTTTAATTATTTATTGCAATTATTTTACATGATTATTTGCATAGAACTTAAAAGAAAAGTTGGTTTTTATTGAGTAGTTGTGAAGTGTTTTGATGGGACATGCTTGGTTTTAATACTTTTGATGTTTTATGCTTCGTGCTTACAATTATTACTTCAAAAATCTATTAAAAGCAAAATATTAGAATCACTTTAAAAGAAAAAATTGCATGAATATTGATTAGAATTTATAACTTAATTGGTCAATGGTGGAATCCAGAGTCTCGGTATTTTCTTATTAGTGTTGAAACAACTTTATTTAATTTTCGAAAATCCTTCACAAGCCCGAGTTGAACGAACTCTACTTATCACTTTTTACAACAACTTAAAATTCACATCATCTTCAAATACTCATAATGTCGACATTGTGAACTTTCCTAAATAGCAACTCATATTACAATATCCATGTAAACCATAAAATACATATGGAAATCAGAAATACAATTTGCTATTAGGGATCGGTCCTACAAGTGATCCCCTAGGTAGGGATCGGTCCTGCTAGAGATCTCCAAATATGGATCGGTCCTTCTAGAGACCCCCATAGGAATGGTACCACCAATAAATCCCTTTTATTCCTTTCAACTAAGAAACAAGTTGCACAAGTGATTCCTTAATCTCATGTAGTTAAACATAGTTTTCTAGGCATGCAATCAACTCAAAATTCATCACACAATCAAGTAAAGAATTATATAGATAGTGTTATTTTGCATGTACGAAGTTCATAAGATAAACGTTATACGCCGTATTTCAATACACCAAAGTTGTAACACAACTTGTATATTCTTCGTTGACACTTTGATCATAATGTAATGATCGAGTCATTAATACTAGAGATTCATATATGTATAACTCCGCATGTTATGTTTTCAATATAAACGACTTGAAAGCAACATAGATAGAAATGGAAACAAGTTGAGTCTTGTATTAATAACCTCTAACAGAATGATGATGTGTTCGTTGATGTCGATACGTCTTCAGGTTCTTCATAGTAACACGAGTTTGTATCAACATTTCTAGACTTCCTAGTATAACCTAACTAAGCTGACTCTAGTAATCTAATAAATCGACTCAAATTTTCTAACTCAAATATAACAACCGAACGTGACATACCAACACTTGGTGGGTCCAACTGAGCAATGTCTACTATTGCATTGTTTGTTCCTTTATGAGATTAACTTTCGGTTTTACTTACCTTAATTTTTCGATCTCATGTTGGTTATCTTTTATGATTTAACATATTTCAATCTAACCTTTGGGGATGTTTTATCAATCGAGTAGTTCTTACAAACTAGTTCTATGATCTCTATATTCATCTCATCTTCCCTCCCTAAGACCGGCCCTAACCTATCTTCAAAATCCAGTAGATCACTTTTGAAACCCTATATTCTCACTTTTAGATTCTTACTAATTTTAAGTAACTACACCTAGGTTCTTCATAGAACTGTATTATAGGTTACGACTTTGAAGACTTCATTTAGGGATTTGTGAAGACAGATCAAACTATATTTTACCTGATAGTTCTTGAATTAGTATCTTGTTCTTATTGATCTTTTAGGTTTTCTTGATTTTGGATCGGTAATGAGAAAGATATAGAAATCACAAAAAAAGCGCGTCTCAGACTTTGTGATTCTTAAATATCTAAATTCCTCTTTGATATTTTTGGATTGTTCTTGAGAGGTGGTTAGTAATCCAGGCTTATCAGCTAACTAAGCGTCAATGTTTTGGATTTCGTGAGGTTTACTGGAATTTGTGTAATGCAAACAGATTTGCAAACCTAGATTGAAACATATCAAAAATACAAATAAATAGGCTTGTCTGTTAGAGGAAAATTGGTATCAAAAGTCTTCACTGAGGTTAAAGTAACTCTTGGCTCTAAAGTACGTTAGGTAAGGGAATCAAGTGCGTAGAACCTTACGAGGTTCAAGGGACATAAGAAACATGAATGCAATTGACTTGCTTGGAGGGTAAATTTGGTTTCAACTACATTTCAGTCCGACGTCTGATAGTAGGCTAATGTCTGTAGCAGTTTAATACAGTGTGGTGTTCAAAGATGGACGAGGTCACGGCTTTTTTTTGTTGGTGCATTTTTCCTCGTTAACAAAATTTCTAGTGTCTTGTGTTTTTCCTATTCCGCATTATATTGTTTATCTTTAAAATAGGAATAACACAAGTAGTACGTAATCAATCTAGATAATATAATCCTTATTATTTTAGATCAAAAATAAGGCTTGTTCTTGTTGAATTTATATCTTGAAAGATAAAATGCAAGTTTCATACTTGTTAGAATTCTGTTCATGTTAATTGGAATACGACTAAATTGATCTTGGATATTAATTTTTGAGTTCGTCCAAGAACTCTTATACACAATCAGGTTCACGGACCTTCGGTCTATAAATATTTATCGTAGAAGAGAATAGAAAACTCTATATATCTTTGAGGGTCTTTGCGTTGACCTACTTGTGATTGTATTAGGTTTTGTCCATACAGGTTGCCGAACGAAAAAGTTGGTGGTGTACTTGGTACCCTCTCCTTTTTATTTATAATTTTGAATGAGAAAAATTTGGATTGATGA
Source organism: Papaver atlanticum (assembly GCA_023531105.1). Classification (NCBI taxonomy): domain Eukaryota; kingdom Viridiplantae; phylum Streptophyta; class Magnoliopsida; order Ranunculales; family Papaveraceae; genus Papaver; species Papaver atlanticum. Next base: position 7,249,792 of record JAJJMB010011222.1, on the reverse strand, counting down.
TAGTTGCAACTCCAACTCAAGTTTTCACGCCCGAAAGTTCACATGGCTTTGTTATATTCTAGTCTCTGTGAGAAACTATATGATATTTTCTATCTCTATTTCAATTATCACGCAATTCATGTTGAACATGATTCCAAAATTCACTAAGTTGAGTTCTTTCAGTTGTTTCCACCTAGTTTATTTTATAACTTCATTAAAAATTATGTGTTTGTTGTTATTCCAAAAATCATGGAGAATATACCAGTCATTCTCCCATTCCTTCTTTCACTATCTCTTTTGCTTAAAGTTAGTATTATTCCTTGATACTTTGGTTACCAATACCAACTTATTTTCACCTGACTTTAGTAATAAAGTTATCCAAAACCTCACAGATAGTGCATCAGTTGTTGACTCTTTAGTGTTGCGCTTGTTATTTCTTAAAATTTGTTTTTCAATAGTTGATGGAAAAGAAGTAACTAGGAAAATTAAATTGTGGATATTTTTTAAGTGCGAATAGAGTTCATTTCACTTGATAAATCGATTTGAATATTTCAAAGGTATTTGTTAAAGATAAACTTCAGTTCGAATCAAAACTTACGGTAAAAGTTATTTTTGCACCTATACTAAAGGATGATATATGATATTTGAAATGACAAGCGTACCGAGACACCACAGTATTTTATATATTGACCTATGCAAATACGCCTTGTATAATGTTATCAGTATTATAACGATCAGAATATTATTTCAACAAGATATACTTGGTAATAGTCAGAGTTTGTAACGAAATAACTATATGATCGTTACCAGATTGACTAACGTACAAGTGTATTTACTTAAATTATAAAGCAACAAAACACACAAGATTTTATTAAGGAGGAAACCTGCATGGTAGGAAAACCCCTTTGAATACTCTTAAAATTAAGTGGCTATACAAATTGACTACCGCAACTTCGTATAGTCGATACCAAGTAAATACTCTTTCATCTCTCAGTTCCTTCAGTATCCCTGCGCCTACAACCAATCTGGCATATGCACGTTAATCCCAAGATAGAGTCCACTATCTTGATTTTCTTCACCGTTGTGAAGATTTTCGCTTTTAAGTCTTTTGGATCGTAACCCGAAACAAGAAATGACTAATATGTTCAACTTACTTATCGATCATCCAAATCAGTGGTAAAGTAGAGTAAAGGATCTTCCATTTATATCAATAAAATTGTTTGGTTTAAAGATCAAACCAAGACAATGAGTATTGAAATAATCAATATTAGTCCACAAGCTTTATCCAAGAAAGTTGATATAACTAGCTAGACAGTTTGTTCGATATTTATACAATTCACATCAATGGTATCGGACTTATGGGTATTCGGACTATAACAGTTCGTATGAGCAGTCACTCACTTTTGACAGCTATATGATTCCAGAAGATGATTCATAATTGGGCCAATCACGTTTATTAGAAGTGGACAACATAGTGGTAGTGCCAGCCAAAAATTATATACGTTTATTAAGATAAGCAACTTGTGGATCCCACAAAATAAAATATGCAAGAAGTAACAAAAAAATCATAACGAAAAATAAAAGTCTTCAATCTTCAAAGTAACCGCTGCAAACAACTTGATCAATATTAATCAGTATACATAGAATGGAGCATGTTAACATTGATTGATTAACAATTCTATAAACATATATAGAATCACTTAGATTAGTTTTAGTCAATCTTTAAACAAACTTGAGTGGCCTTAATTATATCATAATATAAGGACCATAGAATGAAAAAGTTTGATCTATCGAAGATAACTACACTGTTAATTCTTAATCAAATAATAATCAGAGAAAACTAAAATAATAATCCGATTGGTACTAGTAATAGCTTCTTGATCCCAAATAAGACTTTAAACTAAGGATACACAAGATGGTTCACCTAATTAGGTAACCCATATCTCTTAACAAATTGGCTTCCCACATAATCTACCAGAGATGTGTGTTCAAGGGACGAGTTTGTAAGAATACAAGCTCTACTATTTATAGTGTTATGACCAAGGCTTTTATGGAATTAAGATCTACCAATTTTGAAAATCTTAAAGATTTGTAATATATATTTATTTCCAAAATTAGCAAAAACCAATTGTATTCCAACTCATAAACCGATTTATCTCATAAAATGATAACTAAGATTAGCTAGCACATATCCATGTATTTTTCTAATGTTACAACTAGAGATATGCAAAGTTGTGGGATTTGGTAAGTGTTGATAGGGTAAAAGTGAGAAGGAGAAGCTAGTCCAAGTCACAGCAAGCCCACCCCCTTAGAGGTGAAGAGAGAGAATGGATGAGTTAAGAGTCATTTTCTAAATATCCTTTCTCCCCTTTTATAATAATCTTTCCTCCTCTTCTTATGAATAAGCACCCATAAAATCAATATATTACAAAACTATCACTTCCCCTTTATCCAAGTTACCATGGGCTTTTGGATTTTGGCTTGGAGTGAAGCCCAATTCTTCCATTTTCCTCTTTTTTGGGCTAGGATCACCCATCACCCTATGGGTTGGGCCTAGTCCCCAAGTCCCCATATCTTAAGAGGGATTCCTAAAGGGTTAAGAGGACTCATTTTCTAAGGATAATTATTTTCATGTATCAACATTAGTCCCCTAACTGTTGAAGAGGCGTAGTCTCATCAACAGTCATAGTTAGTGAAGTATCATTCGAGACGTGTAAGCCGCTTAGGTATGAATTGGCAAGATTTATGCAAGTTGGTAAAACACGATGAATGATTTATATCCGCGATGCCGAGTCCCAAATACTAGCATTCAAATCAATGTTTGTCGTGCTCCAATGATAATCCAATAAGATTATTGTGTGTCGGTAATTAATGGGTTACCCGTTTGCATCCTAGTAGGCGCAAGATATTCTTAGCATAATATGTGATAAAGGCGCGAGCGATCAAGACAATATTGTCATTTTATAAGGAAGTCCTCGAGTACCAAAGCGAACAGATTGTGAGCCATGACGAGTAAATTATGTTTAATGTGCTTGCATAAGCGGCTATGCCGCATGAGGCGCGAGTATGTGATAGTTATGATGTATGACTACGCGGCTTTCAGAGAGGGGTTTTAGTTGCAGCACCCACAGTGGGTAAAGAGCTTTTGGATGTTGTTAAGATAAGTAACGGTACCCGTATTCTTCTTCCAAAAGAGATTGTTGATCCGGAGAAAGAGCATGCTCTCCCGCTAAAGGTGGTGGAAGCCAAGAAGGGAGTATATGATCAGCCGACAGCGGGCGTAGGCAATGCTACTGCAGATCTTCGGGAGGCCAAGTCAGCCGCCGAGAAGGTACAATGCAAGCTTGGGCATAAAAGGAATGATTTGGATTCTCTTAACGGGTGGCATTCGTTTACGAAGTTGTTCTATTTTCACTCATTCCCTCGTTTTTTTTTGTTGTTTTCATCATCTGGTTTAATCGTGTTTTATAACATTTGGAAATTGCTCCTTTGTTTAAGTGTTGAAGTTTTATTAATTTGTCGCTTCCACCCTCTCTCTCTTTTGAAAAATCAAATGGCTAACGAATGTTCAAAATCAAAGGGCTAACGAATGTTCAGTATGAGATTTTTGTTTAAGTGTTCAAGTGGAGGGAAGATGAGTGCAACTTGCGCGCCTCCTAAGCACATGATTCCGACTCTTATTTAAGTGTTAGAGCTATGATATATGGCTCATTGTATGTGTGCCTCATATGCATATGCTTTCTAGATTTATTATTTAAGTGTAAATCAACCTACACATCTTTAATGCGTATCGGTTTTGTAAACTACTTAATTAAAGCGAAGGTATGACTATTAGGTGTTCATAAGCGTGAAATGACATTCGCAATTGTCGGCTCAGTGGGAGAAAGAGCGTTAGTAGACTTGCATAAAGCCTAGCCATACTCGGGGCTACTTGTGCATTTCATTGACCATAAAGCGCGATGAAGAGAGCGCATCAAGTTGCAAGTGAAGATGCACAATCGCAAGCGAGGGCTTCTAGAAGCAATTATGTCCAGATGTATCCGCTTTGTAGGAATTTGAGGATTTATTCTCAACAAGCCAAGTGTTGTATTTGCAGGGTATGAATCTTTGTGCGAAAGTTTTAGGCGCTCAACATACTCCCTTATCAGGCGAGAGAGATGACAGTTGCGCGCATATATTGAAATCATTTATCACTGATCGAGATAAGATATATTATTATAAGCACGAACTAGCATATGTGTAGCATTACATGCTCCTCCCCCGTTATTTATTTATTTATTTTTATTTAAATCATCTCTTTATTTAATATATCCGAGTTGTGTTAAATGGCATGCTATATTTCTTGTTTAAGCTTTTGTTATTGACATTTGAATATTGGTTTGTTTTAACGTTTTAATGTACTTATTCCTTTGATGTTTCCTCCACCCTCTTTTTTTATAGAATGAGGCGTACGAGCGCTTGGTGCTCTACTTGTGTGCATGAGTCTGTATAGTCACTTGGTTAGATATTATGCGGAATTATTAGACGCGCCTAAATAGGTGAAGTTGGTGGACGAGTGTATGGTATTTGACTTACTCGCCTCCCGTGCAAGGGTTCAAGGAGTGATGATATATTTGTGGAGGCAAGTCCCTCATACCTTTTCATTTCTTTCTTTATTATTATTTTTCTTTTTAAAATGCGCTCGAGACGTGGTGGATAACTATGAGCATGAATTACCGCTTACGTCTTTTAATTCGAGTAGGAAACGCTATACTTTAGTTTCTTTCTGTGTGCGCCACAATGTTTTTAAGGCGCTAGTGTACACTTTTTAATATTTCCAGAGGCAATTGCAAATGTTCCAATCGGCCAAATTAACTATGTCTGTAATCAAGCAATTTGTGAAAGCATAAGTAGCGCCTCCAATATTTAACTAAGTTGTGGGCGCTTTGTCCCAATACTTTACTAGTAATCTCATCCATACTTGCTCATATCTCATATCTGAAATGATATTCGACAATTGTGGGAGCCTATGCAATTAATCCTTTCGACATTTATGTTTGTCACATTACTAAAGAAGCCATGCACCTTTTTTTCTTCCCCAGAGATCATCTCATAGCCTTTACTCATGACCGGATAGTGTCATCGCTCAGCGCTGACTTAACTCATGGCGCATTCGCGCTATCTATCTATTATTATTTTTTTTATTTTTTTTGTCATTTCTCATGGTACATTCAGGGCTACCTTTTTCATTTCTCATGGCGCATTCGAGGCTATCTTTTTATTTCTCATCACTCAGTCGTACTCGTGGTTATTTTCAGTTCCTAGTGCATTCAAGGCCACCTTATCTCACCACTCGGCTATTTTTATTTTATCGGCCGTACTCATATCCTAGTCATACTCGGGGCTTTATTCATTTGTCATGCTCGGGGCTTTATTCGTTTTAATCATACTTGGGGCTTTCATTCAATCTAGCCATACTCGGGGCTTTCATTCATTCTAGCCATACTCGGGGATTTATTCAATCTAGCCATACTCGGGGCTTTCATTCATTCTAGCCATACTCGGGGCTTTTATTCAATCTAGCCATACTCGGGGTTTTATTCGTTCAAGCCATACTCGGGGCTTTTATTTAATCTAGCCATACTCGGGGCTATTGTGCACTTCATTGGCCATGCACAAAGCCTAGCCATACTCGGGGCTAATATTCATTTCATGGGTTGTACTCGTAGCCTATCCATACTCGGGGCTATTGTGCACTTCATTGGCCATGCACGGAACCTAGCCAGACTCGGGGCTATAGTGCACTTCATTGGTCATGCATGGAACCTATCCAGACTCGGGGCTATAGTGCTCTTCATTGGTCATGCACGGAACCTAGCCAGACTCGGGGCTAATATTCATTTCATTGGCCGTACTCGTAGCCTTTTCATTTCTCGGCCGTACTCATAGCCGGTTCAGTTCATGCTGTTATTAAGATAAGATGGCATGGATGCTCTATGCATACTTAATCAAATTAATAAGATGGTATTTTACATATGCAACTGGATGACGTATGTGCAGCTCATGGAACTCGAAATATGATGAAGTCAACCTTGCATGCTAGAAGAAATGTAAGCGTCACATAGTGTAATCATATTTCACAGTTGCATGCTCTTAACTTTTTAGTCAATTAAAATCAAAACATCATATTATGAGTATGCATATACAGACTCGAAGAGCGTTGGGAATCATATTATTCTAGCTTTATAAGTAAAGCCGAGTTGTCCAAGTGATTACTAATGATTCGAGCAGCATACATATATCCTCATGGCTGCGGCATAGGAACATATATGTATACATAGAGAAAGATGAACTACCATATATACATGTTTATAAAATTTGAGGCAAGGAATATATTCACGGGGATCTGGCAGTGCAAAGTCCAATGATAGTCCCCAGCTAGAGCTTAATCTCAACATTTACACAAATATTGATCATGCAGAGTGATAAATGCAATCAAACATGACAAGCTACTTGAGCATAAGTTGACACATAATAAGAACGCAGGTGATTTAATTTCTATTAGGCGCCTGACTAGACAGTTCGTTGTTATGTTAGGATTCAGAACAAGTCCGTTAATGGCAAGTATATGTTATTTTAAGAGAGTGTTAAAGAAGCTAATTTAGATGGGAACCACATGTTTGATGATTTTAAATGCAAGACAGACGTTGCTAGGGTAATCTTAAATAGAAGGTATCGAAGCATACCATTCTGGCCATATGTAAGCGGCACTGATGAGGCGGCTGCTAGCTCTCACGCTGGTTAAGTGATGATGCAGGTGGACTGGTATCAGCAGCATTCCATACTTCATTCTGTCTCCTACCACCGATTCAAATCTGGGGCCGAGTTGTAGTTGTAGTTCTCGGATGACGCCCTAAGTAGGTACGCGGTGATCTTGTAATTTTTCTGACTTTACTGATTCTCAAGCTCGCAGCGGGGTTGATGACAGGGCACTGGAACCCAACTGTTCCTGTACTATGCGCATCCTTGAATTGAGAAGATGCGAAAATCACTATCGTCAAGGGATACAATATTCGCGGAGATTGAATTTCTGGCAGCTCTAGCCCTGCATGCGTCTCTATCTATTCATTAACATTGGTAGTCAACAATCTTCTCTATCAATCATTTGGAATCTCCTCTGAATAGAACTTTGGAACTGCCCCTGTCAAGTGTGTCCATATCATAATGCTCCATGTTTCTCATCTATTATAACGTTTGAGTACTTGCAGTCTTCGCTTACAGATCATCGTGACATCTCTGGAGATTGAAGGAGCGCAACTGGTTGGACAAGCGCTTAGATGGTTTTTTTGATTCGAGTCAAGTCTTTTATATCGGCTGTTAGCTTCTGTTTTATTGAGGATGGAAGTAGTTCATAGATACGAGGTAGTTAGAGCTGAAACGCTCTTCTTTGAGCGGCACACTTAGTTCTCGGCAACTCTAGGTAGGGGTGTATTATCGACAGTGAAGGGGTAGCGCTTGGTGAGCGATGCAGCGGCTTTACTTTCCACTTCTTGCAGATTGAGGATTTGGAGCTGCTCCTCCTTCATAAGCCATGGGAGCGTCTTGACTGAGAAGGTGCAAAAGCATCTGCCTCGTATCTTTGCGCCATGGTACCTGCAAGGACTATGCACTTTCGAAGATGTTTCAGCTCATGCTTGTTAGAGCATTGCTCGGTCGAACTCGCAAGCGTTGCTATCTCAAGCTTGTTTGTCAAGTTTAGTTGCCAAAACTATAAGTCTTGATTTCTAGTCTACTTATAGCTAAGTTTCGAATTAGGATAGTAAGTGTAGTTGAGCTCTAGACTCCACGGCGTTCATCGAATGAAGACGAAGAACTACTCAAGGGAACTTGTGGAACTTCATCAACAAAGAGGTATGTGGAAACTTGAACTTATCTATCATTCAAAAGTCTATCTATTTTATCTCCTATTTTGAGACAAAAGTCATATTGCTATATAGACTTCAATTATACACATTTGTTATTCCGAGCCGAGTTTATCTCTCTTATCTATTTCTCGAAATATGTGTTGGTAAGATTTCGTTTTAGCCAAGTTCATCTTTACTCGTGACAAAAGTCATGTTGATTATTTCAATAATTTAAAAATCTCTTTGATGAAAATAGTTTGTGGATAACAACTATTATAACATCCTCAAAGAAAGTTTCAATGATTAAAATGAGAATTTAGATAAAGTAACCATGTTTGGATATAAACATAGTGTGTTCTCACATTTGTGTAAAAGTCCAAAACCGGGAACCTAAAGTATGCGTACCCGAACGCGTACCGGCGGTTGTTGGAAACTCGGACAAGTAGAAGTTTCACGTCCGTGAATTTCTGCTGGAGTTTGGAGTGTGAATTGGTATGCGCACACGTAAGCGTACTGGAGTAACCAAACTCGGTCCGACCACTTAAGTATGCGTACCCGTTTGCATACTTAAGAAGGTTACTTTCTAAAATTGGTTTGTTCATGAATTGATTAGAGTGAATCAAAATCGATTTTGCTTCGATTGTGTCTTGTCTACTTCTATAAGATCGAAGCAATTGAACAACTCTCTAACTAGTTCATTTGAGTCCTTGAACTAGTTATGGTGAAGATGAATAAGGTTGATATGAAAATGCTCATATGGCTAACCATTGGTTAACTATTGTTGAACCGACTAGGTGTACACGTTTAGGTACGGTTACCCAAACCTAAATGAAGATGCATTTCATTTGTGTATAACAAGCTATGTTCGATCTAACGGTTGAAAGATATTAGCTTGAATCTAATCAGGTTTTCATCTAACGATGAATATTGAATAATTTGTTACCAAGGTAACTTAGATTGCAAACCCTGATTTGGAGACTATACAAAGGAGAACTCTAGCAACTGGGAATCCTAATCCCCACACCTCCTGTGTGATACTAGTTGTATAAGCTAGAGTCGATTCTCCTTTAACATTAGGTTTTTCACGAAACCCTGTAGGTTAACGACTTAAAGACTTCATTGGGATTGTAAAGCCAGACCCAACTATTTTCTCTGTAGTTGCGTGATCTGATCTTGCTGTTTCTATCGTGTGTGAGTACAATCGTAAGATTGGCTTGAGATTTATATCTCTGATAGGCAAGATGGAAAAGTAGTCACAAACAGCTCCACCTTATCGTTTGTGATTCCACAATATCTTGTTTCGTTAATCGATTAAGATTATTGTGAGGTGATTGATAATACTAGGCTGTTCTTTAGGAATATAAGTCCGGGTTATCAATTGGTTCCTGTTCACCTTGATTTATCAAAAGACGGAATAAAAATTCGTAGGTATATCTGTGGGAGACAGATTTATCTATTCCAATAGACTTTTCTGTGTGAGATAGATTTGTTTATCAAGTCTTCGACTTTGGGTCGTAGCAACTCTTAGTTGTGGGTGAGATCAGCTAAGGGAATCAAGTGCATAGTATCCTGCTGGGATCAGAGACGTAAGGAGCGCAAATGTACCTTGAATCAGTGTGAGATTGATTAGGGTTCAACTACAGTCCAGACCGAAGTTAGCTTTGTAGTAGGCTAGTGTCTGTAGTGGCTTAATACAGTGTGGTGTTCAAATCTGGACTAGGTCCCGTTTTTTTTTTGCATTTGCGGTTTCCTCGTTAACAAAACTTATGGTGTCTGTTTTATTTCTTTTCCGCATTATATATTGTTATATAATTAAAATATCACAGGTTGTGTGTTGAATAGATCAATTGGTAAATCCAACCTTTGGTTGTTGATTGAAATTGATTGATCCTTGAACATTGGTCTTTGGTACCGTTCAAGTTATTTCTCTTGTATTCAATCAGGCTCGCAAATTCCTATTTTTTTGATTGCGGATTGAATCGAGAAATTGAGATATAACTCTTTGATATAGTTTTCTTAAGATTGAGTCTAACTGTCTAGTTGATTTTCTTGAAAGTATATTGGAGTTAGTCCATACAGATTGCTAAGTGAAATATTGGGTGAGGTTATTATACCCCCGCTTTTTCAATTGGTATCAGAGCAGGCAAACACGCTTAAGACCTCATAAGTCTGTGTTTGTAGCAATCTTATTCTGTGGACAAGATTTCATCTCTTTCATTTACGCATACAAAAATGTCTTCCAAAGATTTTAATTATGCCAAATGTCTTGGAATTGCCTCAAAGGATAACTCTTTAGTTGATTCTTCCGAATCCCAAGGCAGAAAGGTTGTTTTGTTAGATTCTGATAACTTTCCCTCAAATGAAACATTTGACATTTTTTCAGAAGCTGAAATGGAACTCACTAGAATCTCAAAAAAAAAAAAAACTGAGTCTATTGATTTTCTAAATCATGCTCAGCTCATTGATGAATTTGAAAAGTCTCTTGGTCGAGAACGGGATCTCTATAGTATCATTGAGTCCTTCTCCAACAATATCGAAAAACTAATTCAAGAAACTACCCTACAGCGTGAAAAGAGTAGTGTTCTTGAGAATATTGTTAAAGAAGACTCAATTAGAGAAAAACGTTTGATCGAGACGCATTCATCTAATCTAAAAAGACTACGTGTTAAAAAGGAGAAACTGGATGCATCCCTTATTCTAGCCCAAGAACAGTGCAAATCCTTGAAAAAGGAAAACTCTGTTTTAATGAGAAATTCTTCTGTACCGATCACTAATTCTCAGACAGAATTACAGTACATGAAGAAATGTTCTCCAAAGGAAGTTCCTGCTAAGAAGTGTTTACATAACTTGCAGTCTTCTGATAGGGCTATGAATTTAAAACAGGTTTCTTCCAATGTTTCTCTTTCACGAGCCTGTTCTTTCTGTGGGAAAAAGAATCACTATGTTCAACATTGCTTTGCTAGAAAGAAATAGATTTCTGATCTTCAAAATCTTCTTCTTTTTACTATAGACAAAGTAAATTGTTTGACAGCATCTACAATGAATTTTATTCCTACAGAAAACCAGACCTCTCATAAAAGAGACTTCAATGTTCACTCATATCGAAATCTCTACAGGAATCGTGTTTCTTCTCATGGTGCGAATACTTACACCACAAAAATACACATTCCCAGTATTTATGAGAATAAGTGTGGTAAATCTAAGTCTAGATGGTGGAGACATGTCTCTTCTAATCCTCTGGAACAAATTTCTAGAGGTCCTAGACTTAATCCTCAGAAAAATTTCTCTGAGGGATCACCTAACAAAGTTATGTTTAACTTTTCAGGAACAAAAAATAACCGAAAGAAGCTAAGGAATACAAGGTTCAAACTTTCAGATGGAACTTACAACTCATCTCTCGATACTTATAGTGGGATTACATCTCACTCGACTACCTAATCGTAGGGAATTTCATTCTTGTATCTAACTTGAGGGATGCAAGAATGACACTTGAGAAATGCTCAAGTATACTGTTGTTTTCCATTTATATTATGTTTGATTATGTTGTTTTCATTATGTTGTGAAAGTAGAGTCACTTGACTCCTTGTTGCTCTGAATCTCTTTCTTATGCTCTGATTAAATCTTTTAATTTGAGTCATGATGATAAGGGATATATGAAAACAGAGTGTATTCTATTCTTCTTGGATCCCTTCTGATTAGTTACCAGTCCATGAACGTCCGTGTCTCTCTTGGGAGTTTTTAGGGTTTCCACAACAAGGGTGTCCGTCTCTTGTTTGAAAACATATATATATATCTTATATTGTTCTGCCTTCCCTATTTATTTATTTATTTATTTTTGTATTAATTTATTTTAAAAAAAGGTATGGAAAACTACTCAAGACCTCAATAAGTTGTGAATTTTAAGATGGAAGAAGACTCTAAAGGATGCGATTCTGTTCAAGAACTTGTCTTGAAAAGGATGATTGAAAGGAAAGAGTACAACTCCTGGGTTGGAGAATCTGTTAAGGATTTAATTCTTTTTCAGAATGACTCTAGGGTCGAGTTTGCAAATCTTCAACTGCAAATAAATCAGCTTCTTGATGGACAGACCAAAATCCTTGATTATCAAAACAGCTTGATCAGGAATCATAAGAAGCTCATCATGGATTGTGTCAAAGCTTGGCATCTTTCCCGGATTGTTGATCGGAAAGTTAAAAGAATCAAGGATATCAGTGACACCTTCGATGATGGACCCTTTCAAAGGTATGATGTTATCAAAGAAACTTGATTCTTATATTATCAAGGAAACTTCTTATAAGAATTTATTCTTATGTTTTAAGAAGGATAACTAGGGTTTGGAATAGCCATTATTGTGAGTACACATAGCTATTTCCAACGATTTTCATCTTGCATTGTTTTTAGATTTATTTATTTAAATTTTAAAGTTGATTTGGAAGATGATTTTGCAGTATTAATCTTTATGATTTTATATATTGCAACTTTTTATGGGATATGTGTGTTTGCGTCCGTGAACTGTGATTGTCCCATACTTGGTCAAAAGTTAAGTCTTTCATATGTCAGTATGCAAGTATTGATAAAAGATTGAATGAACTTTTGACAAACAAAAGTGAAGCCTATTATGTCATTATGAAATTATTGATGGAAGATAGGATGAACTTTTGTTTACAAAGATTAAAGTCTATTATATGTCATTGTGCAAATAGTGATGAAAAATAAAATGAATCTTTGTTTATTCCGCAGTATTGATCTTCCCTGATCCATATCTTTATGTAAATATTGTGTGGCTCCGTAAGCTCTCTTATGTGAGCATTTCCGATTAAATTAATCATGGGTTCTCTTGTGGTTAATTTAATTGAGATTTTTGGATACAAATTCATGTTTCGTGTGATTTGTTAATGTCCAAATAAATCCTTCTTTTCTTGTGAAAGTAAGGTCACTCTTGTTGTTCTTTCGGGAATGACATTTTATGGGGGAGAGTTCTTAATTGAACTTATGCTTAATTGCCAAATCTTTATGGGGAGTGCGGCTGTGGAATATTATAGGGGTTATCTTGTATCTTTATAAACTCCTTGATGAATGCATTTAGTTTAGGCTATATGATTGCATCTAAACAAGTTGATATGTGCTTTTCTTTTGGTCATGAAGTGTTTCTATGGAAATTTCATTAAGATCCCATTAATTTTCGTACCTTTGCCAATTTTATTCACAAAAAGGGGGAGAATTAATGTGTAGTCACACTACAAATACATATGGTTTTCGGATCATTATGTAAGGGGGAGTGGTTTTCATGTGAGATGGAGTATTGACTAAGGGGGGGTGATACATATCACCATAGTATTGTTATCGAAGTTGTGATACAATTGAACTTTGATGCTGTGTAATAATACTATGACACTGTATAACAATGATTGAGAGCTATTATTTTCTCATTGTTATGGCTACGGATCTTCAACAACGATGATGCTGAATTGAATACCCTTGGAATCATTGGAGTACTTGGAAGTGACGAAGATTTCGAGTAATGTTGAAGAACCAAGGAGATAAGGCATTTGGAAGAGAAGCTACAAAGTTTATTTATTTTGTATTCCATATGTATTGATAGTTTTGTCATTAAAATTGACAATGGGGGAGATTGTTAGAGCATTGCTCGGTCGAACTCGCAAGCGTTGTTATCTCAAGCTTGTTTGTCAAGTTTAGTTGCCAAAACTATAAGTCCTGATTTCTAGTCTACTTATAGCTAAGTCTCCGACTAGGATAGTAAGTGTAGTTGAGCTCTAGACTCCACGGCGTTCATTGAATGAAGACGAAGAACTACTCAAGGGAACTTATGGAACTTCATCAACAAAGAGGTATGTGGATACTTGAACTTATCTATCACTCAAAAGTATATCTATTCTATCTCTTATTTTGAGACAAAAGTCGTATTGCTATATAGACTTCAATTATACACATTTGCTATTTAAAGCCGAGTTTATCTCGCTTATCTATTTCTCAAAATATGTGTTCGTAAGCTTTCTCTTTAGCCAAGTTCATCTTTACTCGTGACGAAAGTTATGTTGATTATTTCAATAACTTGAAAATCGCTTTGATGAAAATAGTTTGTGGATAACAACTATTAAAACATCCTCAAAGAAAGTTTCAATGATTGAAATGAGAGTTTAGATAAAGTAACCATGTTTGGATATAAACATAATGTGTTCTCATATTAGTGTAAAAGTCCAAAACCGGGAAACTAAAATATGCGTACCCGTACGGGTACCGGCGGTTATTGGAAACTCGGGAAAGTATGCGTAAACATACGCATACTGGCGGAAGTTTCACGTCCGTGAATTTCTGCTGGAGTTTGGAAGTGTGAATTGGTATGCGCACCTGTACGCGTACTGGCGTAACCAAACTCGGTCCGACCACTTAAGTATGCGTACCCGTTTGCATACTTAAGAAGGTTACTTTCTAAAATTGGTTTGTTCATGAATTGATTAGAGTGAATCAAAATCGATTTTGCTTCGATTGTGTCTTGTCTACTTCTATAAGATCGAAGCAATTGAACAACTCTCTAACTAGTTCATTTGAGTCCTTGAACTAGTTATGGTGAAGATGAATAAGGTTGATATGAAAATGCTCATATGGCTAACCATTGGTTAACTATTGTTGAACCGACTAGGTGTACACGTTTAGGTACGGTTACCCAAACCTAAATGAAGATGCATTTCATTTGTGTATAACAAGCTAAGTTCGATCTAACGGTTGAAAGATATTAGCTTGAATCTAATCAGGTTTTCATCTAACGGTGAATATTGAATGCTTTGTTAAAAAGGTAACTTAGATTGCAAACCCTGATTTGGAGACTATATAAAGGAGAACTCTAGCAACTGGGAAACCTAATCCCCACACCTCCTGTGTGTTACTAGTTGTATAAGCTAGAGTCGATTCTCCTTTAACCTTAGGTTTTTCACGAAACCCTGTAGGTTAACGACTTAAAGACTTCATTGGGATTGTGAAGCCAGACCCAACTGTTTTCTATGTAGTTGCGTGATCTGATCTTTCTGTTTCAATCATGATTGACTACAATCGTAAGATTGGCTTGAGATTTATATCTACGATAGGAAAGATAGAAAAGTAGTCACAAACACCTTCGTCTCATCGTTTGTGATTCCACAATATCTTGTTTCGTTAATCGATTAAGATTATTGTGAGGTGATTGATAATACTAGGCTGTTCTTTGGGAATATAAGTCCGGGTTATCAATTGGTTCCTGTTCACCTTGATTTATCAAAAGACGGAATAAAAATTCGTAGGTATATCTGTGGGAGACAGATTTATCTATTCCAATAGACTTTTCTGTGTGAGATAGATTTGTTTATCAAGTCTTCGACTTTGGGTCGTAGCAACTCTTAGTTGTGGGTGAGATCAGCTAAGGGAATCAAGTGCATAGTATCCTGCTGGGATCAGAGACGTAAGGAGCGCAACTGTACCTTGAATCAGTGTGAGATTGATTAGGGTTCAACTACAGTCCAGACCGAAGTTAGCTTTGTAGTAGGCTAGTGTCTGTAGCGGCTTAATACAGTGTGGTGTTCAAATCTGGACTAGGTCCCGGGTTTTTTCTGCATTTGCGGTTTCCTCGTTAACAAAACTTATGGTGTCTGTTTTATTTCTTTTCCGCATTATATATTGTTATATAATTAAAATATCACAGGTTGTGTGTTGAATAGATCAATTGGTAAATCCAACCTTTGGTTGTTGATTGAAATTGATTGATCCTTGAACATTGGTCTTTGGTACCGTTCAAGTTATTTCTCTTGTATTCAATCAGGCTCGCAAATTCCTATTTTTTTGATTGCGGATTGAATCGAGAAATTGAGATATAACTCTTTGATATAGTTTTCTTAAGATTGAGTCTAACTGTCTAGTTGATTCTCTTGAAAGTATATTGGAGTTAGTCCATACAGATTGCTAAGTGAAATATTGGGTGAGGTTATTATACCCCGCTTTTTCAGTGCTCATTTAGAATCTAGTCATGATCTTGTTGCTGCTATGATTATGTATTCCTAAGACCCAAACAAGTGCAGCGGATGAGACTTCAAAATGAGTAGTAGGCGACTTGGGCATGGACTTCACAGGATCAGCACCAACACTATAATGCTTAACATCACTGCTCAACTCCAGCTAAACACATCGATCACCAGCATAACATCACTTTCTCCTTCAGCTAGACTAAACATCTCGTATGTAAATAACACAGCACATACCCCTCTTCTACAGCATCAACATTTATCACCATCTTCAATAACGATCAACAAATTCTTCTTCTCTTACATTCAATCTCGGCTGAACCAAGCCGCCTCCACGTGACACGCGCCTAACAATTTTGCACTTCCTACTGATTAAGAAAAGAAGAGGGAGGAACGGGTTAAATCAGTCAAGAACAAACCTAAACTTCGACTAGGTCGGTAAAATTGAAAGTGATTCAAAAATGATTTGACGAGTAATAAAAATTAATATGCGTTGATTTCAAATCAGGGTCTAGTTTTATTCACTTATTTTTAATCACGATGAGGTATTTTCCGTACAGAATAGGTTTTAAGAATTTTGTTTACAAAATTTCCTCACGAAGATAGTAAAATCATCAGAATGGAGAACAAATCCAAGAAATACGTCAAAAATATAATAATTACAATCGAATTGAAAGACTAATTAATAAGAGGCGAAACTTATCTTTCCGATCGTTTGTGATGATTTTGTGATGATAAATCCCTAATCTAGTCGATGATGGTGATTTCCACTTGTATCGGAGCTTCTCGAGAATAAGTACAGTTGAGTAAGCGTCAGTGGGTTTTGGTGTAGTCGGAGATGAAAAGAGAAGCGACGTTTATGCAGTTGAGCGGTGCTAAAGCGACGATGTTCGGCGGCATCTTATCACGGCAGTTGGTTTTAGGAGATATAATAAAAGGTCTCCGAGCAGGAGAGTAGAGAGGAGGCGCTGATGAGGTTAAGAGGAGCGTTATCACAGAGGCGCGTTTACGATCTCTTCATCGTTGTGAAT
This sequence comes from Papaver atlanticum, assembly GCA_023531105.1. Classification (NCBI taxonomy): domain Eukaryota; kingdom Viridiplantae; phylum Streptophyta; class Magnoliopsida; order Ranunculales; family Papaveraceae; genus Papaver; species Papaver atlanticum. The sequence continues at coordinate 7,232,890 of JAJJMB010011222.1, read as the reverse complement.
CGACAACATCTCCATAGTCTCTCTTTGTGTGTTGATTCTAGGTCAGGTGAAGGCGCACGCGTTGATGTACTTCGGGGTAGTCGGAGAATCTGGATGGAGCGGAGCTGGTGTAATGACGCGGAGGTAGAAGACACGAAGGTTGGGTGGTTTTTTGTTGTTGGAGACTGAGGCAACTGGTTTTGAAGGAAGCGTGAGAAAAGAGAGATGACGCTATTAGATTTTAGTGGCTCGCTTTCACCATGACCGCTCGCTCTGGTTTTTGCTGGTGCCGATTGCTAAGGCGCGGAGGTGACTTATGATCATTTATATTGATGAGAAAGTACCCGCGCGTGAAAGAAGAAGAAGGCGGAAATGAGTATGAGACAAGTGTTGAGCATCTGTAGACTGTTGAGTTATAAAAGGAAATGTTGGTAAGCAGAGAGAGACGTAGTGAGAATGGGGCGGATGGGTGTTGCTGGACGAGAAACTAAACCTCTCCCATTGTAGTCGCAATGTTGATAGGGTAAAAGTGGGAAGGAGAAGCTAGTCCAAGTCACGGCAAGCCCACCCCCTTAGAGGCGAAGAGAGAGAATGGATGAGTTAAGAGTCATTTTCTAAATATCCTTTCTTCCCTTTTATAATAATATTTCCTCCCCTTCTTATGAATAAGCACCTATAAGATCAATATATTACAAAACTATCACTTCCTCTTTATCCAAGTTACCATGGGCTTCTAGCTTTTGGCTTGGAGTGAAGCACAATTCTTCCATTTTCCTCTTTTTTGGATTAGGATCACCCATCACCCTATGGGTTGGGCCTAGTCTCCATATCTTAAGAGGGATTCCTAAAGGGTTAAGGGGACTCCTTTTCTAAGGATAATTATTTCCATGTATCAACAGTAAGCATATAATTCGATATCAAAATATGTATTGAAAAATCGGTTTCCAGGATCTTGCCTTGAGTATCAAAAGAATATACTTGAATAATAAATATTAGGGTTTCGCACATGTTCAAAATGTTACGTTGACACTTATGAACATTCTCAATCTAACTCTTGTATATCTCGATGCTTGCTGAACCCCTAAGATAACAAATATATTTAAAAATATAAATATAAGTCAGAATTAGTCAGATCGGTCCTGGGATCGAACCTAACCACAAGGGATCAGTCCTCTCCAAGGATTGGTCCTAGGATCGGTATTATTATTAGGATTAATCCTGAATCAACTTTTCAACTACGAAACTAGTTTTGCAAGTCTAATACCTAGATTATGTTTCAGAAATTGCTTTCCAACATAATTCCAAAGGTTTGGATTCATCTGGAAGTTCAACACACTAAATAATAACAAGTGACCAATTAGTGCAGTGTCGAGAACACGAATTTCATAGATAAACTATACTTCGTAACTCTATATAATTAAGTTGTAGAAACAACTATTGCATATCATTCCTTTTGATACTTTGATCGTAGTATAATGACTACCAATAGAAAAGTCACTGTAACAAACTTAACTTCGTACATTGTTTTTTCAATGGATAAAGACTTTGAAGTACAAAAAATAAAAATGGAACAAGTTAAGTCTGTAACTACTAACTTGGAATGAAGGATGACGTCTACGTTGACACGAGTAAGTTGAGCAAGTCACAATATTTTTATGTTCTTAGTGTTAGAGCACTGCTCGGTCGAACTCGCAAGCGTTGCTATCTCAAGCTTGTTTGTCAAGTTTAGTTGCCAAAACTATAAGTCCTGATTTCTAGTCTACTTATAGCTAAGTCTCGGACTAGGATGGAAAGTGTAGTTGAGCTCTAGACTCCACGGCGTTCATCGAATGAAGACGAAGAACTACTCAAGGGAACTTGTGGAACTTCATCAACAAAGAGGTATGTGGAGACTTGAACTTATCTATCACTCAAAAGTATATCTATTCTATATCTTATTTTGAGACAAAAGTCGTATTGCTATATAGACTTCAATTATACACATTTGCTATTTAAAGTCGAGTTTATCTCACTTATCTATTTCTCAAAATATGTGTTGGTAAGCTTTCTCTTAAGCCAAGTTCATCTTTACTCGTGACGAAAGTCATGTTGATTATTTCAATAACTTGAAAATCGCTTTGATGAAAATAGTTTGTGGATAACAACTATTAAAACATCCTCAAAGAAAGTTTCAATGATTGAAATGAGAGTTTAGATAAAGTAACCATGTTTGGATATAAACATAATGTGTTCTAAAATTTGTGTAAAAGTCCAAAACCGGGAAACTAAAATATGCGTACCCGTACGCGTACCGGCGGTTATTGGAAACTTGGGAAAGTATGCGTAAACGTACGCATACTGGCGGAAGTTTCACGTCCGTGAATTTCTGCTGGAGTTTGGAAGTGAAAAACAAACTCAATCCTGTTACTTAAGTATGCGTACCCGTTTGCATACTTAAGGAGGTTGCTTTCTAAAATCGGTTTGTTCATGAACAAAAACATTTATATAATAAGGAATGCAATCTTTGCAAACCGTGGCTATAATGTTCATGAATTGATTCGAGTGAATCAAAATCGATTTTGCTTTAATTGTGTCTTGTATACTTTTATGAGATCTAAGCAATTGAACAACTCTCTAACTAGTTCATTTGAGTCATTTGAACTAGTTATTGTAAAGATGAACAAGGTTGATATGAAAGTGCACATATGGCTAACCATTGGTTAACTATTGTAGAACCAACTAAGTGTACACGTTTAGGTACAGTTACTCAAACCTAAATTAAGTTACATTTTATTTGTGTATAACAAGCTAAGTTCGATCTAATGGTTGAAAGATATTAGCTTGAATCTAATCAGGTTTTCATCTAACGGTGAATATTGAATGCTTTGTTACCAAGGTAACTTAGATTGCAAACCCTGATTTGAAATCTATATAAAGGAGAACTCTAGCAACTGGGAAACCTAATCCCCACACCTCATGTGTGATACTAGTTGTATAAGCTAGAGTCGATTCTCCTTTAACCTTA
>JAJJMB010011222.1:7192550-7229897 GCA_023531105.1 Papaver atlanticum | reverse complement strand
TACTAGGCTGTTCTTCGGGAATATAAGTCCGGGTTATCAATTGGTTCATGTTCACCTTTATTTATCAAAGGACGGAACAAAAACTCGTAGGTATATCTTTGGGAGACAGTTTTATCTATTCCAATAGACTTTTCTGTGTGAGACAGATTTGTTTATCAAGTCTTCGACTTTGGGTCATAGCAACGCTTAGTTGTGGGTGAGATCAGCTAAGGGAATCAAATGCATAGTATCCTGCTGGGATTAGAAACGTAAGGAGCACAACTGTACCTTGAATCAGTGTGAGATTGATTAGGGTTCAACTACAGTCCAGACCAAAGTTAGCTTTGTAGTAGGCTAGTGTCTGTAGCGGATTAATATAGTGTGGTGTTCAAATCCCGACTAGGTCCCGGGGTTTTTCTACATTTGCGGTTTTCCTCGTGAACAAAATGTTGGTGTCTGTGTTATTTCTTTTCCGCATTATATTTTGTTATATAATAGAAATATCACAGGTTGTGCATTGTATCGATCCATTGGTAAATCCAACCTTAGGTTGTTGATTGAAATTGATTGATCCTTGAACATTGGTCTTTGGTACCGTTCAAGTTGTTTCACATAATAATTAGGCTCGCGGATTTCTATCTATTTGATTTGCTGATTACATTGTGAAATAGAGATATAAACTCTTTGATATACTTTTCTATAGATTGAGTCTGGCTGTCTAGTTGATTCTCTTGAAAGTATATTGGAGTTTGTCTATTCAGATTGCCGAACGAAATATTGGGTGTGGTTGTTGTACCCCGGTTTTTCACTTAATCTAACCTAACAAAGTTGACTTTAGTAATTACCATTACGACTTCGAGTTTTGGAACTAAACTTGACATACGAACGCTTAATGAATTCAACCAAGCAATGGTTTAACAATATTATTCAAAAAAAGAAGACTTACTGGTATTATTATTTGGTTTCTTCAATTTTAGTGCTTCTTTGTTTCTCCATATTATTCAAATTTAAGACATTAGGACTTACCGTTTGTTCAAGTAAGGAGGCCCTTATTGATTTAATTATTTAGGTGTTTTTTTGTGTTGGTTTACTTGATTATAACACATTGATTTATATAAAAATTTGAGCATTTTATTTTATAAACCACTCAGAAATGCGTTTTGGTTATCATCCATGTTTCATTTTGATCTGAAAAGTTATTGCTGAGATTTATTTCTAATTTTGGTTATATTTTTATGGGCTTTGAACAGTAGCCCATCTTCTCATCCCAAAATGTATTTATTACTCTTGCAAGCAACAAATAAAGAAAAAGTATGGTGGTCGAAGCATCGGGTGCAGTTGTTGTATTCTCTGGATGGGGAATTAATCTCATTCTTTTAGCAAAGCAGAAGATTGAATCGCTTATAAAGTATGTTTATGGGTTGAGAGACACTGATAATATAAACCTAGAACAGGTTGAGGAGTCATTGGTCAAGTTAAAACTTTTATTAACAAAGATAAAAGGAGTTTTGGGTATTCAAAAGACAACATGAAGGATTATTTGGAGTGTGTTTAGAAGAAGATAGATGATTTCCTTTACCAAGACCAACACTTTTATGAATTATTATGGTAGGAGGAAAAAGATGAGAAAGATGATTGCAATATTGTCATCCTTGTTATACCAATACGCAAAATATCTGAACAAAGAGTAACAGTCTTCAATACTTCGAGGGTTGAGGATAGTAAGGTTGGACTGTCCCCAAAAGGGAAGAAACCATGGAACTCCGAGTAGTATGCAAAATTCTGCTTGAGTTTGCCCCTGCAATAGAGGAATTCTTAACATATTCCAGTCGCTGCAAGTCTCAGTCGACACGCCATCTAGAACAAGCAGAATCTTTTTCCGAGAAATAAACTTTCCAAGTTTTATCTAAAGATGATCTAATCCAGTACCGATGTCAGGAGATGAAACCCACATTTTGAAATCAAAACAGTTTTTTAACCCTTTTGTCATCATATAGAATCTTTGCAAGTACATATTTACCACATCTAGTATCACCAACAGTTGAAATAACTCCACTATACCTATTCACCAACAATAATGGCTCTGACAATAATTTTAGTATTTCACTTTAATACTTTAGCCGGTCAATGATACAAGAATGTTTAAATCTAAGTAGTTTCCTTATATCTTCATGTGAAACCGAAGGTTGATCATTAATAAATACACTAACCTTTCAACTAAAGATGTAATACTGAATTTAGAAAGGGACTAATTAACTTATTTTTGAAAATCAGTAAAAGAAGTAGAATATGTGGTATCATATGTTGCATCGCTTAGTTCACTTAGCAACATCATTACAGTTCTCATCCAGTTACGCATAGCAGTTGTCGATTCTTTCCCGTCAACATAATTGTGTTTCCATTATTCGTTAGTATGTTAAAAATGTAAATGATAAATAAGCTTCTTTTTTTAGATATCCCTGACTGTAAAATATCAAAAATAATAAGCAAGCTACACTTCAAGCCCTAAGATTATCCATTAAGGCTATCGTGATAAACGAGGGTGGAATGGAAGCATCCGACGTATCCAGCATTTCGTGAACAATTACAGTATGGAGAAGAACTTTGTACGTCCTCCAAACCCATATCCACCGGATGGTCCATTTCTTCAGTTCATAGCAGGATGAAAGAATGACTTCGATTGAACCCAAAACCTAACAATTGAATAATGAAAATGTGAGCTTCAATTAGTCTAAGACACAAACCATGATAAGAGAAGAAAAAAAGCTCTAAAAATGAGTGATGTTGAAGGAAAAGAAAAACTTAAATTCAACATCAAATGAATTGGTAAAATTTAACGATCTAATAGTGATTTGCTACCTCAAACAAATAAATCTTTTTCGATTAATGAGAAATATTTTTACTTAGGATTTTCAATGATAGTTAGGAGATCTTTAGTCTCTAATGCATGTCGTGGGTGAAAAAAGTTAGTGATCTTATTGAGTAATATGATGGAAGTCAAGTTCGTTTTCATAAAGAGCAGGGACTTTTAGTTGTTGAAAATGTCACAAAAGTGGGGGTGGGGGGTGTTGTTCTAGATCTGTAAACAAAGTAAATAAGAAAGCATTTAAAGTTGAATTGTATGTAATGGAAATAGATATGATCAAGGGATCATTCTTCTTCATTAAATATTCATCAAAGTAATTTATTCATCTATTCGCCATTAATCATATATTATCACCAACCGTAGAATAACAATTAGGTATTTCTATGGTAGATGAAGTTAAAGATCATGTTACTTTATTCTAGTTAAAACATCTCCAACACTCTTGTTATTTAGCCGGATACACAGTTCTTATGTCAAATTTATTCATGATTCAGATAATACCAAGTATTCAAAGGACTATCTGAAGAAATATTTGAAGGAGGTTCGTGAGGAAATAATTGTTTTCCTTAATAAGACCAACACTTTTATGAAGTATTATGGTGAGTTTCATATTGATCAAAGTTTTAGGGATTTTGGGCGTGGAGGGGGTCACAAGTATTTGATAGACCTTATGAATATACTGGAAACTTCTTTGGAAAAATTATTTTTAGCGGAGAAGATTGTAAAGAGAGATCACTGTGTGAGGTATTATATGAGGCTTCTCAAATCACTCATGGTAATCCAGATATGCATATGATCGGTATTACTGTATTGGGAAGATAATAATTGCTCAACTTTTGTTTAATGATTCCATAATTATCAAAAAATGGTATGCTAAAATATTATAAGAAGTTATTACCGCTATGTATGTTCTTCAAATATGTTACTCAAGGTATTCCAGTTATGTCTATCGTTGGTGTCACTAAGTTTATATGTCTATAGTTGGTATTACATCTATTTGGTGTCGCTATTGAATACAACCATTAATACTAATTAGCTGTTAAATTTGGTCACATGTATTAAAAACACGAAGAAACATGGCATGTATGTTTACCCATGCATATGATAAAATTAAAACCGTCTTTATACATTCAAAATTTTCTAATGACCAATACCTACAATTTTCAAATATGTAAACTGATTTTTAGTTTAAGATTCACCATAGACATACTACAAGTTTTTTCGTATTCAAAATAAATTCATAATTAAAATGTAGTTATATATTCTTTTCTTTTTCCCTTTTACCATGTTTTCACCACTATCTGAAAACTGTTAGTTTTTCCTCTCTCTTATAAGTAGCGAAAGGATGCTTGACACTTGAGATTTCTCAAAGTTTTCATTTACATCAAGGTAAGATTTTATTTCTTAATTATTATTTAATATTTCCAACACTAAACATAGAATATGAATATATTGTAGAAGTCAGAGATAAAACTTAGGTTACATTATAGTCTTAGATTACCACCAAAAACAACAACAAAAACCATAAGCAAACTTATTTTTATTCTTAAATCGTTATTCTATTTGACCATGTTACGGTGGATATCCATGTTTACAAATACCAGTCTCCATATCAACCGTTTTACATATCGATAATCGTGCTTCTTCCGTAGAAGCAACAATTTTCATACTACAACGACTTTCATCACTTGAATTGAATAACTTAAATTATTGGTTCACAATCATTATCGTAACTTGAACAGAACTTGAATCTAACCACTTCAATTTGTGGAAGTGAGGGTTTACAGGAAAAATATAGACGACGGATTGGAGAACGAGGAGGAGGAAATAAATCATCATCCCACTTGAAATTGTCCGTTGATCCTTTTCTTTAATGCAGGAAAAAAAGAAAAATTTAATTGGGTAATTAACCATACCAATCAACACGGGAGACATAAGTCGTAGGTCCGCCCTTTCTTCGATATTGATCGAAGTTGTTATCTTCTTAAACAAATATTTTCCGGTGACGTACGAAACAACTTATGGGTTATGCGATAGAAATTTAATTAATCATAGTAAACAGATCATCATTTTAGGTCATAAAGGATCGGTAAACAAATGATTTAGATAAAAATAAAAAATATGATATGGAGGTCATTATGAAGGTACATATAAGATTTTCTTTAAAACCTTTAAAATTAGTATTTCGTCCCTCTTATTTGATAAGACCTACTGTAAGAAATGAATTTAGCTAAAATGAAAATCTAAAAATCGGACGTGTTATTAAAAAATAAATCTTCCGCCTCGTATTAGAGACGCTCTCATGACACGTATGCATGGATACACCATTGACACATCATGACATCGACGCACGCGGACACACACCCATATCCACATTTTTTAGTACAAATTTGCACTAGTAGCGCCCAAATAACAGGATACATAAGTTCTCCTTTTCCCGCCAATTGACCAAGAATCAAGATCAATCTTATCGATCCGTCGTTTAAACCTTAACGGTATTATATTAAGTTGTTTGATTCTGCGTATATGAAAATTGAAAACCCTAATCTACTTTCTAGGGCAGTTTTAATTTGAAGCTATCTCCCGATCTCGAATATGAGTAGAAAATTGGTAAGAACTGAAATCAATATCTCATATTGCTTGTTTAATCTCTTAAATTTTGATTTTGGTCTCACATTTTCGTTTTCCTTTATGTTGCAAGAATGAACAGAATAGAGATAAGCAAGGATCATCTTCGTCTTCCTTTCACCGCTCAGTGTATTCAGAGGTGAATCATTAGATGCTTCATTATAATCCTGTTTTGTTGATTCTAATATTTATTCCCTGCTCTCAAATCAAATGTTTTGGTTTCTCTTTTGGTTCGTGTTTGCTTGATTGATTCCTTCTGCTCTCTAGTAATGTATACCTTTGTTGATCTAGTCCCATTTTATTAACATTATGTTCTGTGTCTAGAAAGTGTTTGATTATATGTCATTTTGTATGGGAATTTTTGTTAAGGTAGAAGTAATATACTTGGCATGTAAATGCTAAAGAGTGAGGACTGAGATTGACATTTTGAGTTTGATTCCGCACTAGTCAGATATGGGGTCTTCTTCACCCAACATACATTGAAGTCTTGAACGATATATCTGAACCTAGACACGTCCTTCAATTGCCTGAATTGGGTCTTGTCGAGGACCTGCCTGAACACTTGTGCCATCCAAGGATTATGAATTCTAAGGCATTTTAAGATGCAGTATCATGGATGCTTACATAATGCATGCAGGTCTTGTAGAATTTCATTATAACGATAATCAATAGACAACGGGATATGGAAATTCTTGTCCCTAGTTGCATTATTCTAATCCTATTGGAACAAACTCTAAATATCCTTACGTAGAATTTTGGTCTTGCCATGTCTGCCTGTCATTCTTTCACCATCTATTGCATTAATTTCTAAAAGAACATAATCACATGGCTTTTCGTTTTTGGCAGATAGAAGAGGTTGGATGGGAACATCTGGTGCATCTGAGTGAAGACCTTGCATATATGACTTTTCGCATCTTGTAAGATGGAGAAACCTGCAATTTTTGGTTTCCAATACTTGTGACCTTCTTCTTTTATTCTTCGCAATTGCTAATCTGAGAAACTTATTTGGGTTTTTTTAATTTTGATTGCTAGAGGCAAGAAAAGACAATCACATATATTTGAGATATATTTGCCTCAAAGTTATCCCAAATGCGCTCCTTCAATATCAGCAGTTAGTTTCCTTTTAAACTTTCACCAACTCTTTAATCTGTGTACTAAGAATGGTTTAACCTGGAATCCTGGGTAGAATGTCTGAATTTGAGAATTATAGTTCCACTCAATTCGCTATCCTGTGGATTTCCTCTCTATTGTACAAAACTTATAATTAGTGTGAGGGTAACTCCTATTTGGTGTGAAATATCTCATTACTGCATGTTCTTCGTAGTTTAACTTTCATAACACAATTGATTTACTGGATACAGTTGCACATGTTTTTGGTAGTCTATGTTTTTCATCTGAATATTTTTCAGTTTTTCTTCAGGACGTGCCATATGTTTGTGAGTTGAAATGGTCCATAACATCAAGATTAAAGGATGTTGTGCTCCAGTTGCGCGAGGTACTTCTAGATTTCTTACTCAAACATTAAAGTAAATTGCTCTATTACTCTTTAGTTCATAACTTCACATCTTTAATCTTTGTCAATTCACCGTATCACTGCTTTTCTTATGATTTCCTGGTTTTTGTCTGTGCACACCACTTTCATTTGTGCCCAGCATTTGGAAAAGCTTCAAGATTTTTTTTCTATCATGGATGACATTGATAAAAAACTCTGTGTTGTTGGTCCAATACAGCCATCCCGTGCAACATCATTTCGTCAGATCAATTTAGGTAATCTTTTGTGCTAGACATTTTTTTGTTTATCCTTTTGCACTGTCCTTAAGGGTCTTCTAGTTGATTCCTGTCATCTCTTATTTGTCTCAGGAAATGACTGTTTTATCGTGCTGGCTATAAATGTTTCTGACCCACGGTCCTTGCCTGAGTAAGAATTCATCTTCGATCAGTTTCTAATGCTGCTTAAATTCTGTGGTTTCTATATTTATTCTTCGGTAATGAGATTGAGCTTCTGTAGGTGTCGTCTCTTAGGACCCGAGGCAATCACTGATAAGATGAGAAAGACATGGAGGAGAAATTGCAATAGATGGTATGATTCAAAGTCAGATATTGAGGTTTCTGGTCATTGAGTTATTATACCATATTACCATTTTATGACTATCTTCCTTTTTTACGTCATTTTGCAATACTGAATTTCATTTAATTTTGACTTGCTATTTTCTGATGATGCAAATGCATGCATGAACCTATGATACTCATAGTAATATCATGTAAATCCGAATGTTGAGTTAACCTATTTTGTGTGAAACGAATGCCCACATTACCTTGATTGAAACCTTTTTATGGTTACTTCGTCTTTCACCTGTGATGTTTCTTCGACTCATTTTTTGATAGATAAAAATGATTTAGTTTTAACTGTTTTGTTCCATAGGACAAAGGACAAATCAATTGGCGAAAACCTGGAAAATCTAATGGAGACTTCGCTTCCTGGACCTCGTCAATCCACAATGGAGGATCAACAAGTTGAATGTGGCATATGCTATGCTCACTGTCTTCCAATCAGTAAGATAAAAACTTCACACTCTGAAACTTCTCTTCTTCTTTTCTAAATCGATAATATTCTGCCGCACCTGTTTGTTTAATTTTTATTTCATTCTTTGTTATGGATGAAGATGATGAACTTGGAGCTAGGAGTGGAAGTGGATCCGACTATACATGTGACAATAGCAGCTGCAGCAGAGCTTTTCATAGTGTTTGTCTGGGAGATTGGCTGCGTTCTATCACAACAACGAGGCAGTATGTTGCAATTATCTTTAATATTTGTGGTTTTTACATCCATTGGTGTCATAATTATAGTGATAGGGTTGTTGGAAACCACATGTTTAATATTTTAGCGTCTTAAGTGAGAGAAGGTAACCATGAGGTAAATCTATCACATGTTGAAATCTGCCATCTAGAGATTGAACTTTATATCATTAATCATATAGATATTTCACTGAAACCCTCGGGCATATTGGCAGATTCGATAGTGTGCTCTCTCGAGTCCGGACAACCTAATGGAAATTATAAACATAAACAAGGAAAGTGTAAAGTGTAAACAAAAAGAAGATAAGATGTTCATGACCATTTTGCTATGCCCATTGTTCTGCATATAACTTCCTCTTTGCTGCAAGTGTTGCCCAATCTCGTCTACTATCAGAGCTAGTATCTTCAACTGGAACTTGTGATTCATTAGGCCTTTTTTTTTTTTTTTTGTCATGCTTACATGCATATCTCTGGATCTCCCACCATTGACTCTTAGGAATTATTGTTGAACACCAGCAGAGGTGCAGAATTTGATCTATTCTATTATAAGTGATACCTATTTAAATCATTTTCCTACACTTATTGGATACCTTAACTGATTAATTTGATCGATCAAATTGCAGATCGTTTGATGTTTTATTTGGGAACTGCCCCTACTGTTCGGGACCAGTTGCTGTAAAGGTTGACTCCAATGTATAGCTTGAGCCAAACCTGACTGGAAAGCATTTTCAGGTAAATATTGAATTCAAATCTGTTTACACTTCATTGTTTAGATAAACTTTTTTCTCATCGAACTGTCAAAAGGTCCAAGTCGTTGGAGACACAAACTAATGTCCTTCAAGTTGAATAAAAATATATAGCTGCCGCAGTTGAGGATATTTATATCGTATTTTCCTTAGCTATACAGTCCTAATCATAGCTGAAATTAGTAAGAATAGAGGGGCATTTTCTCTTTTGAAATTCTAGAGACCCCGTACAGCAAGCTATCATTTTCACAAACACCTTTTGTTCTTACATTTAATATACAGCTAACAGACAGAGACATTGTTCTTTTTGCAAACTATTAACTGATATTTTTCAGAAACTTAGATCTGTCCATATATTAATATAGGTAGTCGATATTCATTTTAACGCTAGTGTGCTTGGCTTTGTGAGCACATACGTTGACGGAAAGTTTGGAGGTCTAGATACCTGTCTTGCATTCACTCTTAATCGAAGGTAAAATCAGTAAGAATAAAGCAAATACTCTCTTATTTTTTCTTTAAGTTTTAGAGACCCCACGAGTACAACAAGTCGTTATCACAAACAATGAGAACCCTTTATTCTTACAAATAATTTACACCTACTCTCTTTTCATAGAACTGTCCTTGTACGAACTACTAATAGGTTGGCTTTAGAAACTTAGATTTACCAAAATATTGGTAGTTTTGAATCCATACTTTATAGTGTGCATGGCTTATCTTTCAGATACATAGTCTTGTGTAAGAGGAAACTTATGGGAATTTTGATACCTTACCCTGCATTCAGTCTTAACCAAAGTTGAAATTAGTAGGAATAGAGTGAATATTCTCTCTCTTCCAAATTTTAAAGACCCCATAAATAGGGTAAGCTATTATTTTCATAAATAATGGAAACCTTTTATTCTGCAATTAATTTTCACCTAACACACATAAATGTCCTTTTACAAACTATTAATAGGTAGGTTTCAGAAACTTAGATTCACCCACACATGAAAATATAGGCAGTATTCATCTTCCTTTTATCATGAGCATGCATGGCTTATCTATCACATTCGTAGTCGTGTACGTAGACTGTAGAGTAGAGGATACTTTTGGAAACTTAGATACCTGCCCTGCATTCTGGTGGTGGGACTGGGTACCGTACCTTATCGGTGCAATAATCGTAAGTCATGTGGTTCGTTCGAACCCATCTATATTTTCTAGCTTGGTAAGAGTCTAGCTGTAGGTATTCAGGACCCTCCCACCAATTAGTAGGGTTTGAGGTGCAGCTTGCTGGACCTGGCATAGTGCAACCTTCGATATCGAAGTCTTTATAGTAGGCGTAAAAGGGTGCTTTAGACCAATCAATCTTCTCAATGCCACCTCTTGTGGCCCAGTCATCAGCTTCCCACAGTGTTGAGTAGACTCCCATTGGTTGGAACTTGGGATATGGAATTCCTTTTGCTTCGTTATTTTTGTAAACTCTGATTGGAACCTCGTCGACGTAGAAGCTGCAATATTTTAAAATCATAATCTTGTGACGAAGGAAACAAAATCTGATTAAACATGAAGCTATAGATAAGGCCTATTTTTGTCCAGCTAAGATATGTATAAGCTATAATAGTTTGCTCTACCAGGAGCTTCTAAAAAGAAACTGCAGCACCTGAGGCCAAAAATAGGACTTGTAGGACTATTCAGTATGGAACCAGGTTATTTATACTCTTGATCTTGTTACATTTAGTTCAATAAAGGAATCGGAAATGAACACTGCCTTGGGGCTTGGCAGTTGTCACTCTCACTCCCTTAGGTGCAAGGTCCATGGCTGGGACCCAAAACTTAAAACAAATCATTGTTTCATTCTTCATGTGGACCATAGTTTGAAAAATGGGTCTCGTGCTTTTGTTGTTATTTACTTTTTACAAAAAATTATGGTTCGTGTACCCCATCTGTTTAGTGACAATAATTCATGGATGTGCATACATATTACCATTCATGATTTAGTGAACTTACACAACATGGTTATGGTTCCAGAGAATGGAATAAGTGTGGAAATCTGCAGCAGGATCAAACCAAAGGTTGATTCTCTGTTCTTTATCACCCTTTCCATGTGCATATACATTAGTTTGAACGGTGTACGGCTGACCAGTACGATTTCCCAAGAATTCAAAATCCAATTCATCACGGACAGTATCTGTGTCTGAGTTCATCTGTTTCACAAAATTAAACAATTTAGAGAAACAAATAATTTAGGTTTAGTGGAAAAGTAGAGAAACCCGATCTAGTGACTTACGTAGAAAGCAGTAACAGTTCCAGCAGAATCACCAGGGATGAGCTTGATCTTCATACTCACACGCCCGAACAAGTATTTGTTTTTGGAAGCAAAACCACATCCTGTAATTGAAAAATTAGCAAGTAACCAAATGAAGTTTTAGTGGACTATACTTAACTCATGTGTAACTAAGAAGTTTTTGTCATCATAGAGCAAGACTGCAACTGGTAAGTACCTGAATTTTGGTCTAGTGTTAACTGTATAGCAGTTCCTCTACTAATTTGCTTGATATGGGAGTCAGACCACGTCACATGAAAATCATTGAGAAATGTGGAGAAGCGGGCAGAGACGAGGACAGTGTAGAAGATAGAAAATGTCAGGAAATGCAAGACAAGTATGAAGCTTGTTTGCTTTAAGGATATGGGTTTGATGGCCATAGTTTTATGCATGCAATGAGTGAAAGAAGCAAGAAATATATACTGTAGGTAGGGAATGTACAAATCTTGGAATACTTAGAGAGAAGTTTGGTCTGAACTTATATAGAGACTGGTACTGCATTTAAATGAAAAACATCTCCATATAATATGACAGCATTGCTCATCATAATCTAAATACAGCTAATATCAAGCTAGTGAATGGCCCCTCCAAATTCTTTCGACAACTATTTTTATCTCCCGCCACATCTTTTAACGTCCACTTCTTTGTTTTGATTGGTTGATGCAGGTTCAATAGTTATAATGTACAATCTACTATTACAAATGGCTGTAGTATGATCATATCAACATCACCATCATCGTCTTCTGTAGTTGATATCTTATTCAATTATTGGAGGTGGATGAAATGAATTTTACTTACTTTACCTTTAGAAATGCAAGTGAAAAGAATAAGCGTCTCTTGGTTCATTTTTCTTGTTACCTTATGTAAATGTCTTTATGGGTCAGTCTTATGCAGAGTTTTCCAGAAGAAATGGAGGAAAATATCGGTACCTGGAGTCCCGGATTAAGGTCACCAAGTGTATGTGTTTAAGGAATGCTAGCTAGCATGCATCTTGGAACAATAGTGTAGTTCATCTTGCTAGTTGCTACAAATTCTAATGTTCTACTGTGTTGATCAAATTTGGGTATATAGTTCTCTTGAAATCGTTAAATTCTATCGCAGTAACATCATTACTGCTTTGAGTTGGGTGGAAAATCATCAAATATACCGGTTGTTGTCACCTTTTTGAGAAGATTCATCTGCACAGGAAACAGACTTAAAGAGGAGACATAGAGCCCTACCTTAAAGTGTACTCTTAATGGCATCCAATTAGCCAAGTGGTAAATAATGTGATAGTGAAAGAAAAAAGTAGATCTATTGATTATGATTATGCTAAGTTAAAAGATTTATTTACTACGGTGTTCAACTGCATTTTTAAAAGAAGATGGTTTGATCGACATGTTCAAAATGATACTCATTGCATTTTCAGGGATCCAATGCCAAAGGTAAAATAAAATATTACAACTATGGCTCAAAATATGCAACCTGGAAAATGCAAACATTGGCCCAATGAAACTACCACGTTACCCGCAATTCGCATTGTGAGTTGTGACCCAAAATTCACCTTGTGAAATGACTCTATCATAACACAAAGACTTCCATACTTGCAAAATCTGTCTCATGCCTATATTTTTTTCTTTAACAAAATCCAAAATCTGCTCTGTGACTGTGATCATCAAATGGTATAGTTTTCGTTACAAACCAAAAACTATTCCGTTGACCCGACATCGTAATATCAATGCCTTTTAAGTTAGTCCAAAGCTGGTCAGTTGGACTTCCGGGAAGATCCTACTACCACATGAACAGATATTATCTGATGAGGGTGAAATGATAAGAGAATGGTGAAACCACGTCATGCGCCACGCACATAATGGTCCCGCAATTGAGGTGTGTGGATGACCAGCAACGCCAATTAGCTGGACTGAAATGCACAATTCCAATGTAATACATGGCCGATATCTGTCGGTTAAGGATACACACATCTTTGAGAGCGACTCTATTTATTCTTCCATCCTGAATCCTGATCCTCTTAATTCTCTTTATTTGTCGGTCACTCTGGCCTTTAAAATCTGAATTATTTCTTTGTAGATCTCAGATTGCATTTTGTTTTTTTCTTCTGCATTATTGTTTTGGGCTTAGCCACACCTCAGTTGTGATGAACCATGTGTTTCAGCTGCTATATTATCAAATTATCAACCCCCCTTTGCTCCCCAGGGCCAAAAACATTACAATCGTCATCCAAATATCGTACGAACTAAATCAAACAAGAGATTTTCTTCATAAAAAAATCAAATGAAGATACCCACGAGCCTTACCATTTTAAGATAGATATTTATAATAAAATCTGTTCCTAGATTACAGAAACGGGCAATTGGTCCAGTGGTATGATTCTTGCTTATGGTGTGAGAGGTCCTGCGTTCAATTTTTGGATTGCCCCACCTTTTTTTTTTCCCTCATAGAGAAAAGTCCCGACTTCATTTTGCTCCCACTATGGACTCAACAACCTGAAAAATGGGTAGGTCCCGAGTTCAATTCTCGGATTGGCCCCACCTTTTTTTTCCTCATAGAGAAAAGTCCCTACTTTAACTCTTAATCCCGACTTCATTTTGCTCCCACCTGAAAAATGGGTGGCCAAACCAATAAATTTGATGGTTTGTTAATTGCCCACACCTTTTTTTTTTCCTCATAGAGAGAAGTCCCGACTTTAACTCTTAATCCCGACTTCATTTTGTTCCCACTATGGACTCAACAACCATGAAAAATGGGTTGGCCAAACCGTTTGTTCATTGCGGACCAACATAAGACGCAAGTCTCATTTAAAACTGCGCGGGCCAACAAAATCTGCGGGAGGATTTTGTTTAACCGCCAACAAATCTTCCAAAACCGCTCACTGCAAATTGAGTTTCCCAATAATTATTTTACTATTCTTTATCTCACTTTATCCTATTTTATCTCATCTAAATTCAATATTTTAAACTTTAACTTTATCCTACAACGGAAATGCTATTTTGCGTCCTAAACTACGTCCCACTCTGCGCCCAATATGACGTGGCTAGCCTATCTGTATAAGACTCACGTGAACCTTCCTATTCTAGGTTTTCTCTCATTAACTTTTAGCGGCACTTGCAGGTTCATGTCTGTCTTCTTCTTCATCTTCTTTAACTCTTCGCTGACAAAGAAAGTAAAAATTGGAAAACCAATCTTCGATCAAAATCAGTAAGATAATTTGGAGTATTTTAAATCAATAAATTGATTCTCTTTTCTTGGTAATCTCTTTGAAGGTCTGTAGGTAGAAACCCCATTTAATTTTTCAATCAAAAAATTTGTTATATGCTATTAAAGTAAAATCATTAGCAATCAGAAAACCATATACTTTCATCATAACCTAATTGTTAAAATTGAGAGTTAAGTTTTGATATATATTTTGATTTGATTGAAACTGATTTGGAAATTGAGTTGAAACTGATTTGGGGATTGAGAAATAAAAATAAACCCCAAGTTATTATTAGGAAAAACTAGTTTTGATTAGAGAAAGTTATTACATGATCTTGATTTTGATTTATCTAAGAGATGATTTTTTGCCCCAATCCCAATGTTAAATGACAGACAAACCTAAACTTGAATTGTATTTTTCCAATTTTATTGCTTAACAAAGATTTTTTTGTACTATCATGTTCAAAACTATTATGATTGTTATTGAATGATCTTGAGAATGCTGATTTTTTTTTTTGAAGCATGATGATGATTTTTGGATCTGAATGAGATGATTTTCAGTATTGTTACTATAGAAGAAGAGAATTTATATTTTCAAGAGGAGGATAGTTAAGATTGATTTTTGATTCATTGATTTTTACCTCTCTTTACCATAGAAGAAAGAAAAGGGACACAAGTAGTTGAAAAAAATATACAGAAGAGAGAAGAAAAAGAGAAACACGTGATTCTTGTACAGCTAGGCTAGCCACGTCAGGTTGGGCGCAGAGTAGGGTGTTATTCAGGACGCAAAATAGCATTTCCGATCCTACAAAATATTTTATATTAAAAAGAAATAGTGGTGGGACCCTAAAAAATCAGAATTTTTCATTTTGCTCTGATTCTCCATAGTGGAAAATCGTATTTGTTCATCCACGTGGCTTGTCAAAAAAATATATTTGGTGATTACCATAGGAACTGCCCTAATAGGGAATGAACAAATCAAACACATATACACCACCAACCAATAAAACATATGAGCAAAAATCGTAAGAAACACAAATCATAGAATTAATCTCCGCGCTCTCTTGTTGATGACTCTCATTTAAAACTTCAACTCTCTCGTTGCCCCAAATCCATTTTATTTTTCATTGTTCTGCACACATATGCATGGAAATGTTAAACCATTCAACTTATACAATGCCTCCAGTAAGACAATAATAGGGAATGATCAAATCAAACACATATACACTACCAACCAGTGAAACATATAACGCAACAATTGTAAGAAACATAATTACAAAATTAATCTTCGCGCTCTCTTGTTGATGTCTCTTATTTAAAACTTAGCAAGAAAACATTCCTTGGGTAAATCGTTTTAAAATATCCGATTATCTTGGCAGTAGTCATAGATGTAGTGATACTTTCTAACCCATCTGAATAATCTCCTTTGACACCATGTTAAGCTATTAAACTTTTCTTTGTTCCACCAGTTTGTATTACAATATGCCCTACAAAATTTGGATTTCCTTTCCAAACATAAGCATCAATCTTGTAGTTCCTGAATGAAGTTATGAATGGAACCTTGGACCAGTCGATCTTATCGTGTCCGCCATGAGTTTCTCAGCTTTCGTCATTCCATAAGTTGACTTTAAGGCTCATCGGTTTCCACCTCGGAAATGCAACTCCTTTGTCACCATGATTTTTGTAAACTAACGCATCAAGCAAGGCATACTTTGAGATTCACCAGAGTAGCAATAAATTCTCCCGGCCCTTGCTTGTTTCCTTTTGCTCGTCTTTGTAAGGAAGAAAGTTTTAAAGAAATCTTACCATGGGTGAACATATATTCCATTTTTCTTCATGTGTTAGATATGTGTTTTACGAAAACTTACCCTAGTTTCAAAAAAGTTTTCTTCACTATTATTTTGAAGAACGAATAGATATATATCCATAAAATAGAAAGATTACGAAATATAAGCTTTTGTTTTACAGATAAGACAAATAAACAAATTAAGTTATGAAATAAATCTTGACTCAGGACAACAGTCACATATGGCAAACGTAAAATGATCTGAGATATATACTACTAACATTTTCTTCTCAAGATATTTTTTTAATACTTATACACTCGTAATGAGTATTTATATATAAAAGGAAAACTAATATCATAAAAACAGTTATTTTGATAGTGTTAATCCCACGACGATTTATATTTTAAAGGTAGATGAGAAGTTTAAATCGGTTCAATTAAGAAAATATGCTAAAGATATGAACAAGATAAAAATGCGCCTCATATGACAATAACAACTAACAGTTGTTCCATGTATTACCATTAACAAACAACTAGCTAGCATAGGCGTTGCACGCCATCAAATATGTAATTTTCTCAATGGAAAATAAAAATTAATATTTTTGGTGATTAACTTCTTCATTGCTTGAACACCATCTAAGCGACTTTATATTAGAAATAATAAATGAGATTCATCATTAAATTATATTATTAGTAAGGATTTACGTACGGTAAAAAGTAACTTAAATTGCCAAGAAAGGTGGACTGCCTAACCTAAAGGATCAGGGTATTACACTAATAAAAACTATAACATATGTACCACTATTAATTTGTATATTTCAATTAAAAGAAACTAAAACTAAGCAAAACAACCTCCGGAAGTTATTATCAATGCAGTTGTAATCATCGTCTAACACAATCTTCAAACACTTGACCACCTCATTAAACTCCTTCAAAACTTTAGGTTGCGCATATTTTATTTTAAAAGAGTCATTTCACAGTCATACAAAGCGAATAGCAAACCAAAAGACTCACTAAAAATAAAATAAAAAAGAAATACTTGGGTTTCAAGAAACATACTCTCCTCAGAGGTGTTGTAGATGAAAGAGACATGAATTACTATTGTAGACTTTTCGGAGTCAACACTTTTCAACAGTATGATGATTGTCCTACCATCTGGTCCTTCTATTTTATTTTTTATTTTACACCGGAAGACACCCACTCAACTTCTAAATTTGCTTGATCAATAAAAATTAAAAAATCATAACCAAACTGATAAGGTTTATCTGTAGCAACCACACCACCTGCGAGCTTCCAGTAGGGTACATAGAGATATCCCTCTCCATAAGCCAACTTAACTTTAACTCCAAGTATATCCAGTGATTCAATACAAATCTCATTTCAATTGATCCTTTCAAAATTTGTCATATTGCTAAAAGCTTCACTTCGGCTGGGATTGGGGGTGAATTGTCTATTAACATTCAAGATATAACATATAGTTCCAAGGAGAAAACTGAGACTATAGTCCTTCCCGTGGGTGCTCCTTTATAAGGTTATAATCATTGTCTTCTTCGACCCATTTATAAAAGATTTTAATTGACAATGAATAATTATTCTAATCGATGATTACTCATAGACTGTGAACTCGTTTAACGAAGAAAAACAAGAATCAGTTAGGTAAGAGAAAGAGAAATATATTTTATTTTTGCATTTTTGTTTTGAAAATTTAAGGGTTTTTTTTTTTACTAAACTTTTATTACGAAATGGGAACTACATCAGGTAATAACGGGTCTAATCTACTATTACCCCGTCCAAAAAAAAGTAAATATTTCTACATCTGGTAGCAGTTCAGAAGAAAAAAACTCAGCATCTTTATTTCTAACCTCTTTAGCTAACTTATCTTCTAAAAATAAAAATTTATATTTTAAATTAAATGTCTGTAAAGTGGAGAGAAAACTGACATAAGCTTTTACATTTGTTAGAGCACTGCTCGTACGAACTCGCAACCGTTGCTATCTCAAGCTTGTTTGTCAAGTTTAGTTGATCAAAACTATAGTCTTGATTTCTAGTCTACTTATAGCTATGTCTCGGATTAGGATAAAATGTGTAGTTGAGCTTTAGACTTCACGGCATTCATCGATTGAAGACGAAGATATACTGAGAAGAGCTTGGAGGAACTTCATCAACAAAAGGTATGTGGAGACTAAAACTTATCTACCACTCAGAAGTATATTCTATTTGATCTTCTAATGAGACTAAATCGTATAGCTATATAGACTTTTACATTATACACATTTGATATTTCGAGCTGAGTTTATCTCGGGTATCTATTTCTCGAAATATGTGTTGGGAGCTTTTTCATTTAACTATGTTCATCATTATTCTTGACGAGTTTAATTGGAAACAATTTATTTGTTGGAAACTAAATATTAAGTCAAAAGATGATCATGTGGAAATTGCCTTGAAACATCTTACATGATTTGTGTGAGACAATCATTTGATGTCGACTTGGAAAGTTTCGCATTGATCATTCGATCACTTGAAAATTACTTGAAGCTAATAGTTTGTGTGAGACAGCTATTGTCGTCTTCTAAGGATGTTTCAATGATTGAAATGAGAGTTTAGAACAATTAACCATGTCTGGATACAACACGGTATGCATACATAGTATGCAAACTGTATTGTTATGATTCAGGTCTGGGAACCGTGTTTGCATACCCAATATGCGAACGGTTTTAACTGTCAAGGTCCGGGAACCTTGTTTGCGTACCTAGTATATGAACGGTTCTACCTGAGTTGGGTCCAGGACTGCTGGTCGCGTACCTAGTATGCGAATGGATGGACAAGGACAAGGTCCGGAGCTGTTGTTTGCGTACCTGGTTTGCGAACACAGTGCTTTAAGTTCTAAAATTAGTTAAGTATGATTCTCATACTCATGAACTAAAACATTTATGAATTAAGGAATGCAATCTTTGCAAACCGTGGCTTAATGTTCATGAATTGATTCTTGTATAAGTACTTTGTGCGATTACGAATCAATCCGATTTTGTTTCAACTTGTTCATATATATTTCTATGAGATAGTGAACAATTGAACAACTCTATGTGGAACACAATTAGATTCATTTGATTATCTCTCATGATTGATTGATCATCATATTTGATCTAGAAGTGTTATTAGATGAATGTGGTTAAGACAAAAGTGTTCATATGGCTAACTTCGGTTAACTGTTATTGAGCCAACTCAATATACACGTTTAGGTACGGTTACCATATCTATATGAAGGTATATTTCATTTGTGTGTAATAAGCTAAGACCATCTAAGGGTGGAGATTAATTGCTTTATTTCTAAGCAGACTTAGCTTGAATCTTAAATCAGGTTTTCATCTAACGTTGAATATTGAATGCTTTGTTACTAAGCTATCTTAGCTTTGATTGTAAGCAACCTTGATTCGAAAGACTATATAAGGGAGAACTCTAGCAACTGGAAAACCTAATCCCGGCACTTTCCTGTGTCCTAGTTGCGTACTAGAGTCGATTCTCCTTTAACCTAGGTTTTTCCAAAACCATATTAGGTTAAAGACTTGAAGACTTCATTTGGGATTCGTGAAGCCAGATCCAACTATTTTCTATGTAGTTACGTATTCTGGTCTTACTTGTTTTATTGTATTGAGTACTTTCTTCTCTAAGATTTTCTCGAGATTTATCTATGATAGGTAAGATATAAAAAGTAATCACAAATTTCTTCGTCTCAGACTTTGTGGTTCCGCAATAACTTCTTCTACTACCATATAGTTAAGTTATTATGAGTTGATTGATATTTCTAGGCTTCTCTTCGGGAGTATAAGACCAGATTATCAATTGGTTCATGTTCACGTTGATTTATCAAAAGACGGAACAAAACTTCATAGGTACTTCTGTGGGAGACATATTTATCTATCAGAATAGACTTATCTTTGTGAGACATATTTGTTTATAAGTCTTCGACTTTGGGTCATACCAACTCTTAGTTGTGGGTGAGATCAGCTAAGGGAATCAAGTGCGCAGAATCCGGCGTGGTTCTAGAGGCTTAAGGAACGCGACTGTACCTTAATCGGTGTTAAACTTGGTTAGGGCTCAACTACATTCCAGTCCGAAGTTAACTTGTAGTAGGCTAGTGTCTGTAGCGGCTTAATACAATATGGCGTTCAAATATGGACTAGGTCCCGGGGTTTTTCTGCATTTGCGGTTTCCTCGTTAACAAAACTTCTAGTGTCTGTGTTATTTCTTTTCCGCATTATGTTTGTCTATATAATTGAAAAATCACAGGTTGTGCGTAGTTCAATCAGTTGATAAATCCGACCTTGTTTGATGGATATAACTTGATTGACACTTGGGCATTAGTCTTTGGTACCGTCCAAGCTATTTCTCATATCAATCAGACTCACGAATTTCTATATGTTCGATTTGCTGATTGCATTGAGAAAGTGAGATAAAGCTCTTTGATATATCTCTTGATTGAGCTCTCTTTTAAGTTGGTGCTCTCGGAATTATATTGGAGTTTAGTTCATACAGATTGCCGAACGAATTATTGGGTGTGGTTGTTATACCCCCGCTTTTTCAACATTAACATTATCTCTCTAAAAAGGACTAGGAAGACTAACTAAAGCACCATTAACTAAGCGATATGTAATTGAAGCTCCTTCAACCAATTCAGAGTCTTCTTCAAGGCGTTAGCTTCTGCATCTACAGGGTTGGCCGCCCATTATACTCCTGCGCTACATTTCCTTTTGTTCCTTGTTTAGAGTTTAAAGGTAATATGGTGACATAACTTAATCAAAAGGTGACTTAAACATTTTCGGTGCACTTGGTCACCCCTTATCCCTGACTATATAGTATAATCTTCTTTGCGGACCCTCTAGAATTTCGGCAACCCGTAAAATAGTTTTATTGTCAAATTATCAATCTCCTTTGCTTCCATTCATTCACCAGTGCAAAAATCATTAAAATCTAAGTATCTAAATTAATACTCCCTCCGTCCCACTATTAATTGACCTATTTATTTTTAAATTTTGTCCCATAATAGATGACATATTTCACTAAACAAGGGAATACTTCTAAAACAACCCTTTTAATCGATTTTTGTTAATATAAGAAATCTATATAATTTGATAGGCATGTTTATATTCGTTACGTATGAGATTTAAAATGTTTTTCAATTGTATAGAGTCTGTGAATATCCATGGTATACTCTAAGAGATAAATCATTTCTAAATTTACTAGTTATTACCCATAAGAGTATAATTGCAAAAAAAATACTTAAAAGTACTCTTTCCCCTTCCTTGCCTTTAGAATTGTGCAAACTTGAACTAGGTCAATTAATAGTGGGATGGAGGGAGTATATGCAAATTGGAAAAATTGTCAGTTTTAAAATTTGATGTATGGTAATCACAACAATGGGAAATTGGTCTAGTGATACGATTCTCGCTTAGGTGCGAGAGGTCCGATTTCAATTTTCGGATTGCCCCAAACTTTTTTTTTTCCATTAACATAAAATTCTGGTTTGTTAGATCCATAAATCAGAAGTTTTAATTAAAAAAATACTAAATTAATTGTCTTCTGACTGCTAAATTATATCAATTTAGCGAAATATTAATTTATCGAAACATACTAAGATTAATTTTAAAATTCAAAAATAAGTGCGTAGTAACAAATATCTAGATATTTCATTTTCAACATAAATTTTTTTTTATCTATTTTTTATGCATATAATATAAGATAAAATACTGCATATTTTGTGGTAAATGTATATACTTTTATGTTGAAATAAAAATAATAAGAAGAACAACACAACAAAATCACTTCAGAACTTCTTAAAGGCTACAAAAAATTAGAGATGAAACCAATGTTATACAAATTTGGATTCCTATTTTAATAAGGCATCGTAATATAGTACTATTATACATACGGTATTATTAATTTATATATTAGTTTGGGCTTCTTGGAAACTTAAAAATTATATTAGTGTTTTATAAATTTAGCGCGGTTAATAATTTAGCACACTAGCCCAAGTCAGGACTAAAAATGCGCAATCGGTATGGACAAACTCAATACAACTCCGAGAGTTAAACTCAATCAAGGAATAATATCTAGAGTTATATCTCTCTCTCTTGTAATTAGAACGTTCACAGAATCAAATCTGTGAACTCAATTACAAAGAGATAACTTGGACGGTACCAAAGACCAATATCCAAGAATCAATCAAGTCATATCCAACAAACTAGGTCGGATGTATCTACTATGATTGATTAACGTACAACCTGTGATATTTCAATTATAAAGATAAACAATATAATTCGGAAAAAGAAATAACACAGACACCATAAGTTTTGTTAACGATGAATCCCCAAATACAGAAAAACCCCGGAACCTAGTCCAGATTGAACACTAAATTGTATTAAGCCGCTACAGACACTAGCATGCTACCAATTAACTTCGGATTGGAATGCGGTTGATCCGTAAAAGGTATCCCTCCGTTAAGGTACAGTCACTCTCCTTACGCCTCTTGAATTCCAGCAGGATTCCGCGCAATTGATTCCCTTAGCTAACATCACACCAACTAAGAGTTGCTTCAACTCAGTTGAAGACTTTGAACCAATCTGCCTCCCACGTATTAATTTTATATATGATTTCCTTTTACAATCAAATAGTTTGATCAAAGGTGATGAAAATCGATAGCAATGGACAAATTCTATTTAACCTCAAAATCCGGACTTATGCAAACCGAAGTGCATCCTAGATTATTATTCACCTCACAAGTATAAAACTGTGCAATCAACAAAGTTTGAGACAAAGAAAACTTTGATGATTTCTATCTATCTTGATCAAGTGAGCAGCTCAACAATCGATCAAGATCAGGATACTCAAGTTATCAAGGAAAGATAACTGGATCTGGCTTCACGAATCCCTATGTAGTCTTTGTAGTCGCTAAACCCTAAAAGGGTTAGGAAGAGGACGACTCTAGATACAACTAGGACACACCAAAAAGTAGTGTCGGGATTTTAAGATCCCAGTTGCTTGAAGTTCCCCTTTTATAGACATTCAAAGCATGGGTTGTTTTAGGTTTAAGCTAAGATAGCTTTGGAACCAAGCAATCAATATGCACCGTTAGATAAATCTTTGAATCTGATTTACATAAACAAGATATACACTATGGTTAGGTGAAACCATAACCGAACCATGTATAAATACTATGTCCAGCGTGCTTAGCCGAAACCAGCCGATTTAAACTTAAAAGCTTAATATTTATTTTCATGAACACATAGGACATTAACTCTGAGTCACAATCATGTGATCAAATAAGTTTATTGTTTTTAGAGAATTAATCAAATGCGAATTATCTCGTAGAAATAATTTAATCACACTTGAAAATAATCGACATGGTTAGAAGGTGTACAAGGTACAAATACCATTGTCGTTCGTGAGTTGGTTCAGTCATAGTACGTGTACCGGTTTGTAAGCTAACGAGCCAAACCAAGTTTTGGAGTTAACAGAACTATTTAGGTATACGTACCGGTATGGATACCTTAAGACTATCACCGGTTCCGGAGTTCACAAACTATTTTGGTTTGCGTACCGATTTGGATACACAGCCGAGTTCAGGAACACAAAACTATTTTTGTACGTGTACCAGTTTGGATACTAATCTTGGTTCTGGAACCACAGTTCCAAAATGGTTTGCATACGAGTATGCGTACCGATCCGGTTCACGAGTTAAACAGATTTTCACATGATGTGCATAAGAATATGCGTACCACAAATCTGTAAGTCGATATATAGCTACTCTGCTACGTGTACGAGTACATGTAATATGGGCTCAGACTTATAACAGTTTTCCCAGTTCGTAAGACTGATAACACTGTCTTGTATCTGAATCTATAGTAGTTCTATATTTATCTCTTAATCGATTCGAAACATTCCCGAATAACATCATTGACACATATCACTGTTCCAGGCTATTTTCGAATGATAAAACTTGAATCATGATTTTTGAAAATGCGGGGGTACAACAAGCACACCCAATATTTCGTTTGGCAATCTGAATAGACAAACTCCGATATACTCTCAAGAGAATCAACTAGACAGTTAGACTCAACCTAGAGAAAAGTATATCAAAGTGTTTTATATCTCTATCTCTTAATTCAATCTGCAATCAGCAAATAGGAATTTGCGAGCCCGATTGAATATAAGAGAAATAACTTGAATGGTACCAAAGACCAATGTTCAAGGATCAATCAATTTCAATCAACAACCAAAGGTTGGATTTCCCAACTGATCGATTCAACGCACATCCTGTGATATTTCAATTATATAACAAAATATAATGCGGAAAAGAAATATCACAGACACCAGAATTTTGTTAACGAGGAAACCGCAAATGCAGAAAACCCCCGGGACCTAGTCCAGATTTGAACACCACACTGTATTAAGCCGCTACAGACACTAGCCTACTACCAATGAACTTCGGACTGGACTGTAGTTGAACCCTAATCAATCTCACACTGATTCAAGGTACAGTTGCGCTCCTTACGTCTCTGATCCCAGCAGGATACTACGCACTTGATTCCCTTAGCTGATCTCACCCACAACCAAGAGTTGCTACGACCCAAAGTCGAAGACTTGATACACAAATTTGTCTCACACAGAAAAGTCTATTGGAATAGATAAATCTGTCTCCCACAGAAATACCTACGAGTTTTGTTCCATCTTTTGATAAATCAAGGTGCACAGGAACCAATTGATAAACCGGACTTATATTCCCGAAGAACAGCCTAGTATTATCAATCACCTCACAATAATCTTAATTGTATGGTAGCGAAACAAGATATTGTGGAATCACAAACGATGAGACGAAGATGTTTGTGACTACTTTTTATCTTGCCTATCGGAGAATAAATCTTGAGCCAATCTTAGAGAAGATAGTACTCAAATACAATAGAAACAACAAGATCAGATCACGCAACTACACAGAAAATAGTTGGGTCTGGCTTCACAATCCCAGTGAAGTCTTTAAGTCGTTAACCTACAGGGTTTCGTGAAAAACCTAAGGTTAAAGGAGAATCAACTCTAGCTTATACAACTAGTATCACACAGGAAGTGTGGGGAATAGGTTTCCTAGTTGCTAGAGTTCTCCTTTATATAGTTTTCAAATCAGGGTTTGCAATCTAAGTTACCTTGGTAACAAAGCATTCAATATTCACCGTTAGATGAAAACCTGATTAGTTACAAGCTAATATATTTCAACCGTTAGATCGAACTTAGCTTGTTATACACAAATGAAATGTACCCTCACTTAGGTTTATGTAACCGTACCTAAACGTGTACACCATGTTGGCTCAACCGTATATAACCGAGGTTAGATATATGAACACTCTCATATCAACCATATTCATCTTAACCATAACTAGTTCAAATGACTCAAATGAAACTAGTTAAAGAGTTGTTCAATTGCTATATTCTCATAGAAGTATACAAGAACACAATCGAAGCAATTGATTCACTCGAATCAATGCATGAACATTATAGCCACGGTTTGCAAAGAATGCATTCCTTAATATATAAATGTATTAGTTCATGAACAAACCAATTCTAGAACTTTAACCACTCAAGTATGCAAACGGGTACGCATACTTAAGTAGCCGGTCTGAGTTTGGGTTCGCCAGTATGTGAACGGGTACGCATACCCAAGTACACTTCCAAAACCCAGCAGAAATTCCCGAACCTATACCTTACGCAAGTATGCGTACCGGTATGTGTACTTGGTACACGGAATTTCACAACTGCAAGTACGCATACGGGTATGCATACTTTAGTTCCGGTCATGGATTACATACATGCAAGAATGCACACTATGTTTATAATCCAATGATGGTTAAGTATTCTAAACTCTATTTCAATCATTGAAACTTTCTTAGAGGATGACAATAGCCGTTTTCACACACTATTAGCATCAAGGCAATTTTCAAGATATTGGATCCCAGGTTCAAAGATTACTAGAGTTGGATCTGAGTTTCTCATTCGGGTGAACTGAAGATGAAATTTATCAGATTTGAACATCCTAGGTTCAAAGATTACTAGAGTTGGACCGGAGTTTCTCATTCGGGTGAACTGAAGATGTAATTTATCAGATTTGAACATCCCAGGTTCAAAGATTACTAGAGTTAGATTATGAAAATGACCAAACTACCCTTATTGGAATAAGTGTATCAAATATTCCAGAGACTGAAAATGTCCAGACTACCCTTACCAGAAACAAGTGCAGTAAAATTCTGAAGACTGTGAAAATGACCAGATTACCCTTATTGGAAATAAATGCAGTAAATATTCCAGAGACTATGAAAATGACAGATTACCCTTACCGGAAATAAGTGCATTAGATATTCCTGAGATTGTGAAAATGACTATTTTGCTAGAGTAGTCGATATACCCGAAAGTTAGTGAAATGTTCATTTTGCCACTTATTTAAATGTTTTATAAAATGACCATTTTACCCTTATCGGAAATAAATGCAGTAGATTTACACGAAATTTAAAAGACCATTGTCCAAAATTCTAGCAATATTGACAAAATGTTATCAAAATTTACAGGAAATGACCAAAATATTGACAAATTGTGGACGGAATTTAATTTTTGATCTAACTGGTATTATATTCCTCAACTTTACCATATTATCGATTGATTAAGTACATATTAACAAACATTAGGAGACACCTGCAATGGCACAACAACACCAACAAAAGATGAATTAAAGAAATCTAGACACAATAACGGACAACATGGAAAAAATGCTTGATGTTAAAAAAAAGATGAAAGAGATTAGTACTGGTAGATAGACAAGATAGAGTGAACTTGGCGTGATTTGAACACGCATTTTCTGACGTGGGGTCAGACGTGCTACCATTGCACCACAAGTTCGGCTTGTGTGCACACAATTATCAGAAACTTTATAACAAAAACAAATATTCATGAAAGCAATTTTCTTAACAATGCATATCAAGTCCATATGTTCTATAAAAGCACTAAGCAAACCTACAAGTTGAAAGCAACTGCGGGGAAATTACAAGCAAAGTTTTACCAACTTAAATATCTAACTAGGCATTCTTTTACAAACAAAGTTGGCTAGAAATGGGGAAGAGAAACCGGAACATGCTAGAAAATGTCAAACAATGACCTGGGAACTATCCACAAAAGGTACACAGTTCCACTACATACAGAAAACAAAGCAAATTTCTGAGCAGTACAAGAAGTCATGGGTGTCAAACAATCATTCAAGTCATTCAAACAAGCAAAGGAACATGATAGAAAATGTCAGACAATGACCTGGGAATTACGCAGACTTCTCCTGCAGCAATATCTGCTGAACTTCGTTTTCCTCAGTCTGAATGGGGTCGAGTTATCATTTCCTGTGGTACCCTCATTCTCACACTGATGCTTTCCGAGATTAATTGTAGAAATACCAGAACATGAGAAAAAACAGTCGATATATATTAGCACTAAAAAATCTTTTCTCCATATTGTTCTTCAGATCTGTTAAGAATAGGATAACCTTGTCTTAGAGAGTACCTTCCTTGACTGGGCAACGACACCTGCGGCTGCTGCAGCGAGTTCGTGTGCTTCCACTCACAGTTCTGAATGACTCCTTCCTTGACTGGGCAACGACACCTGCGGCTGCTGCAGCGAGTTCGTGTGCTTCCACTCACAGTTTTGAAATGAGTCATTCGTAGGCAAATGATTAGGTCAACGGGCTCGTCCACTGCTATTGGAGCTGGTAAGTCAATACAACATTATTACTCATTAACCAAAACAGATTCAGATGGATAAAGAGACAATTTACCATAACTATCATTGTTAAGAAC
Organism: Papaver atlanticum; assembly: GCA_023531105.1. NCBI lineage: Eukaryota > Viridiplantae > Streptophyta > Magnoliopsida > Ranunculales > Papaveraceae > Papaver > Papaver atlanticum. The sequence goes on along the minus strand of JAJJMB010011222.1, from coordinate 7,201,732 downwards.
CTAAGTAACAACAAATCGAAGGGGATAAAAAGGATGCATCTCTCCATACTTAGTGAGCCGAAAAAACTTTAAATTATAGGATTAAGGTACATGAAAGAGTCTCAAATGAGTTGTGACCCATGTTTTCCAAAATCTGAAAAGACGAAATCCAACTGGAGTCCATTGAGGGACAAGAGGTAATTGCCACAACGCAGCTCCCCAAGGCGATGGAATATGAGACTGTTCAAACAACGGTGGAACTCCGGAGAGGACCAACAACGTCAACAGAACTTAATTTCCGACGTTAACCATAAATTTTATGAACACAGGGATTTGTTCGCTTCGGCAAGTTAGGAGGCTTTCAGCCAGAAAACCATCCCCGTCATAAATATGTAAAGAATGACCAAATCAAAAACACTAATTTTGGATATGATTTAGAATGCCTCAGAAAAACAGCCAAAGGTTAACATCAAACAAATCAGCCGGTAATTCCAAATAAGTTTGATCCTCACAGGCAGTTCATAAATCCAAACAACTATTTTCAATCCTAATTTATTTTATGAAATTCAAAGGAAGCTCAAAAACCCTAAGTACACTTCATCATATAACGGGCTTAGAATTTTCAACCCACTTTCCAGGGCTCCACTTTAGCATTTTTAATCAATGAAATAAATAAATAAACGCAAGAAAATATAAAAATGAATTTTCTACAAATTCATCATGCGAAACACTTATCCTGAGTATTCAATAGAGCTCTGAGGGGATAAGAAGGATGCTTCTATCGATATTTATTGAGTAAAAACTTTAAGTTATAGGATCAAGGTATATGAAAGAGTCTCCAATGAGTAATGACCCATGTTTTCTAGAGTCTCTGAAAAGACGAAATCCAGCTGAAGTTCATTGAGCAACGGAGTAACTAAAACCACCAAACGAAACTCAAAAACCCTAAGTATGCTTCATCATAGAAAGGGCTTGCAAATTTCAATCCACTGCCCAGTCTTAACTTTAGCATTTCTGATCTATGATAAAAAGCCCGCCAGAATACATAAAAATGATTTTCTTACAATTTCATCATGCAAAATTGTTATCCAGGATACAAGCAACAAGACAGGCCATCGAAGGCTAACAAAGCCCTTGTAAGTTCACATACTCAAACATGTAAAATATCAAGGGGATTTTACCTTATCCGTGCCAAGTTCATGAGTCTCAAACTGGATAAATTGTAAGTTCCTTTCAATTCTGTTCCGAACACAGCTAGTACAGTCTCCTTTCTTTACTGCCTGCACAAAATCAAATAGCTTAGGACAAAATAGTCCCACAGGTACCACAAAGACAAAAGTTGAAGGGAACATCTAAACTGTCATCCTTCTTCCTAATCGTTGTCTTCCAATCTTACGATATACATCAACAGAACGTCAATATATTCTTATTATGTGACGACACTTCCTAAGTCCAAACTGAGATTACACCATGATTTGATCAAAATTTCAGCTAACCTTTGCTAATCCATCATAATTGACTGGCAATAGATCTGAAGTTGCTTCTTTATCTTGATCCCGAGTCAAAACAACCGATGATTCAGCGTTTAGTGCAATCCATCTTTCACTTTTATTAACAACTTGCAATTCTACTGTATCTAGCATAACATGAAGCAAGTGAACTTACAGGACATAGCTTCTTAGTACTCTTAACAACCGTCTTCAAATTCTCCAAAGTCCCCTGATGATACTCAATATCACTCCATGAAAAACTCAAACTGAATCTACTTAAGCAAAGCAATTTCAGTTCAGTACAAACACAAATTTAATCCCTATCGAATAAACCAATTTTACTTTCTAAGAAAAACATCCAACAACCAAAACCCAGTTCTAAGATTAATCAAAACTAAATAAAATATAGGTCTACATATCCAAAATTTAGAAAACCCCTAATTTTTTTGCGTAATCTTCCCCCAAATTTCATATACACAACCTAGAACATAACTAACTATCAATTCAAATAGAAAAAGAGAAGTCATAATCACTTACCTCGTCAAGAGAATCGACAAACCATGATATTTATCAACACCAGAATCACCTCTAGGCCACCTTCATCGTTATCTTCGTTCAGATTTTAGGTCAAATCTGTCGACATGATTAACAGAAAACCTAACCTGGATTAAATTGATTGATTTAAACTCAGATCTTCTTTTCACGGATTAAATTGGACATGCAACTTTTACACTCTTGAGCCGTGTTAATGGCGGAATGAAGAACAAGTGAGGAAGAGGAAGAAACTTCTCATGTAACTATAACTCTGAAGTCTAAACTGCTCCTGGGTATATCGAGTAAAAAGAAGCTTGGGTATTTGTCAAAGTCTATTTCACCAAGTCTTGATTTTTTGACTAGGTCCTGATGGTTGTTTTATTTTCTTTTCATGGAAATGGTTGTTTTATTAATATTAAGATAAAAAAAAAAAAAAAAATTATTATTAGAAATTAAATGCAAGTTTTATAGTTGTCCAATTGTGGATATTGTAGTGACAAGAGAAATCCTCAAGGGTTGCAAAGTTGGGGTGGTTTTTGGGTAGGAAAATCATTGGGTGGAAGTATCAATTTGGATTATAAGTGTTGGTACACAAATGATCTGCAACAAATATTATTGTTACTGTTTTAACTCCTAATTATTATCACGATTATAAAAAACTTCCACAGTTATATTTGTTACATGAATTATAACATGCGTATCAGTGAATGAAAATTAATCTGTGACAATATACACTGTGAGAAAATCCTGGTTTTGGTGTAGTGTCTAAACCAAATGATTGTATCACACAAACCATGTAAGATGTTACTCGACGATTTTCACATTATCATCTTTTGACTTTCGTCAAGAATATAAGATGAACTTGGTTGAAGCGAAAGCTTATCAACACATATTCCGAGAAATATGTAAGCGAGTTAATCTCAGCTCGAAATGTGTATAATCGAAAACTATCGTAATACGACTTTTGTCTCAATATAGGAGATAGAGTAGAAATAGACTTTCCAAGTGAAAGATGAGTTTTAGTCTCCACATACCTTTTGTTGATGAATTTCCACAAGCTCGCCTTAGTAGTTCTTCGTCTTCAATTGATGAACGTCGTGAAGTCTAATGCTCAACTACACAATCTATCCTAGTCCGAGACATCACTATAAGTAGACTAGAAATCAAGACTTATAGTTTTGATCACTAACCTTGACAAACAAGCTTGAGATAGCAACGCTTGCGAGTTCGACCGAGCAGTGTTTTTGCTACGTGAATATTTCACAATTTTAGCTCAATAAATTTTACATTCTCATCAGAGAAAAAATTAGAGCATATATAAGAGTAGCATTTTGACATACCAGAATATCAAGAAGAAATTAAAAAACAAAAAGTTGATACACCAACTTTACCATCAACAACACGAGCAAGTTGTCTAGCCTTAACGCAGTCCACGACGAGCTTCTTCTGATTCCTTATCAAGATCTGTTGATTAGCAAGGATTCTGGCCTGACCATCCAAAAGATGATTTATTTGCAGTTGAAGATTTGCAAGCTCGACCTTTGAATCACCCTGAAACCGAGTTAAATCCTTGACAGATTCATCAATCCAGGAGTTGTGCTCTTTCCTTGCTAGCATCTTCTTCAGAACAAGTTCTTGAATCGAAACACGTCCTTGAGTGTCCTCTTCTATGTCAAGACTCACAATCTCTTGGGATCTTGAAGAGTTCTCCATATAAGTTTCTGTTATAGGGATGGACTAACACAATATAGAATATGTATATATGTTTGTAAACAGGAGAAGGAATCTCTTGTTATGGAAACCCTGTGAACTCGTATGAAGAGGATACGGGCGTTCGTGGACCGGTCACAAAAGAGGAAAGGATAAATAAATCCAACTAAAGAAAACACAATACTTTGTTAATCATGGCTCAATGATTTAGAAAATTAGAGCACGAGATGCGATTAGCAGGATCGACTAAAATTAACAAAAAGACGCATAAAAACATACAACTATTCTTGAGACTCCCACATCATCATCCTTGCAACTCTCAAGACAGACACAAGGATGAAATTACCTGGAATCATGTAAAGAAGTGAGAAGTATTCTCACTGTGAATTATGGGAGATGAGTTGTACAAATATTTTGTGCGTTTGTATCGAGTATTCCCCTCTTTCCATTGATTATGACTTATCCCAGAGGAATTAGTGATAAACCCTTTTAAAAGTCCATCGGAGGGATTTTTCTGAGGACTAAGTCTAGGACCTCTAGAGATCGGTTCCATAGGAGAAGAGTTGAAGGATTTCCATCTTCTCGATTTAGACTTACCAGACTTGTTCTTATAAGTACAGGGAATGTGTTCGTTAGTGGCACGAAAGTTTATACCATTAAGAGGAACTTGCAACCTGTAATGATTTCTTGAAGAGGGATCATTCTTATAAGAATTCTGGTTTTATGTAGGAAAGAAGTTCATTGTAGAAGTCGTTGGACGATTTACTCCATTGACAGTAGAAAGAGCAATTTATGAAGATGTGAGATTTGTTTCTTTCTAGCAAAACAATGAAGAGCATAGTGATTCTTTTTCCCGCAGAAGGAACAACATCGTGGATTAGAAACACCATTGCCTTGACTCATAGCCTTTTCCAGCACATGCAAATTTTGCAAGTGATTCACAGTGGGTACTTCCTTGGAGGGAATTTTCTTCACGCTGGGTAAAGTCTTGTGAGTATCGGAAGAAGGTACAGAGGATGACTTACTCATCCAAACAGAGTTTTCCTTTTTCAAGGTGTTACACTGTTCTTGGGCACATAGAAGAGATGCAACAAGTTTCTCTTTTTCAACACGATGACTGTTTATTTCTGATGAATGAGCCTTGATTAAACGTTCTTTTCTAATTGAGTCCTCTCTAACAATATCTTCAAGCATACTAATCTTTTCTCGTTATAGAGTAGTTTCTTGAACCAATTTTTCGATATTGTTATAGAGAGATTCAATAAAGCAATAGAGCTCACGTTCTCTTTTAAGAGATTTCTCAAATTAATCAATGAGCTGATCAATCTTTTCTTCAAGAGTCTTGATTTTAGAAACTTGACAATCAATGATTTCAGCAGATTTTTTTAACGATCTGGTGAGTTCCATTTCTGATTCTGACACGATGTCAATTTTCTTGTTTTTCCCTCGGAATTCGAAAGAACCTACTAAGGTGTTATCCTTTGAGGAAAGAACAATATTTTTGGCATAATCAGAAGCTTTGGAAGACATCTCTATGTGCATTAATTTGTGAGATACTTCTCAGGTCCACAGAGATCAGATTGTTAAAAACACAAACTTATGAGGTCTTTTGATGTGTTTGCCTGCTCTGATACCAATTAAAAATGCGGGGGTACAACAACCACACCCAATATTTCGTTTGGCAATCTGAATAGACAAACTCTAATATACTCTCAAGAGAATCAACTAGACAGTTAGACTAAATCTAGAGAAAAGTATATCAAAGAGTTTTATATCTCTATCTCTTAATTCAATCTGCAATCAGCAAATAGGAATTTGCGAGCCCGATTGAATATAAGAGAAATAACTTGAACGGTACCAAAGACCAATGTTCAAGGATCAATCAATTTCAATCAACAACCAAAGGTTGGATTTACCAATTGGTCGATTCAACGCGCAACCTGTGATATTTCAATTATATAACAAAATATAATGCGGAAAAGAAATAACACAGACACAAGAATTTTGTTAACAAGGAAACCGCAAATGTAGAAAAACTCCGGGACCTAGTCCAGATTTGAACACCACATTGTATTAAGCCGCTACAGACACTATCCTACTACCAATGAACTTTATGCTGGACTGTAGTTGAACCCTAATCAATCTCACACTGATTCAGAGTACAATTGCGCTCCTTACGTCTCTGATCCCAGCAGGATACTACGCATTTGATTCCCTTAACTGATCTCACCCACAACCAAGAGTTGCTACGACCCAAAGTCGAGACTTGATATAAAAAATTGTCTCACATAGAAAAGTCTATTGGAATAGATAAATCTGTCTCCCAAAGAAATACCTACGAGTTTTGTTCCGTCTTTTGATAAATCAAGGTGCACAGGAACCAATTGATAAATCCCAATGAAGTCTTTAAGTCGTTAACCTACAGGGTTTCGTGAAAAACCTAAGGTTAAAGGAGAATCGACTCTAGCTTATACAACTAGTATCACACAGGAGGTGTGGGGATTAGGTTTCCCAGTTGCTAGAGTTCTCCTTTATATAGTTTTCAAATCAGGGTTTGCAATCTAAGTTACCTTGGTAACAAAGCATTCAATATTCACCGTTATATGAAAACCTGATTAGATACAAGCTAATATATTTCAACTGTTAGATCGAACTTAGCTTGTTATACACAAATGAAATGTACCCTCACTTAGGTTTATGTAACCGTACCTCAAAGTGTACACCATGTTGGCTCAACCGTAGTTAACCGAGGTTAGCTATATGAACACTCTCATATCAACCATATTCATCTTAACCATAACTAGTTCAAATGACTCAAATGAAACTAGTTAAAGAGTTGTTCAATTGCTATATTCTCATAGAAGTATACAAGAACACAATCGAAGCAAAATTGGTTTGATTCACTCGAATAAATTCATGAACATTATAGCCACGGTTTGCAAAGAATGCATTCCTTAATATATAAATGTATTAGTTTATGAACAAACCAATTCTAGAACTTTAACCACTCAAGTATGCAAAAGGGTACGCATACTTAAGTAGCCGGTCTGAGTTTGGGTTCGCCAGTATGTGAACGGGTACGCATACCCAAGTACACTTCCAAAACCCAGCAGAAATTCCCGAACCTATACCTTACGCAAGTATGCGTACCTGTATGTGTACTTGGTACACGGAATTTCACAACTGCAAGTACGCATACGGGTATGCATACTTTAGTTCCGGTCATGGATTACATACATGCAAGAATGCACCCTATGTTTATAATCCAATGATGGTTAAGTATTCTAAACTCTATTTCAATCATTGAAACTTTCTTAGAGGATGACAATAGCCGTTTTCACACACTATTAGCATCAAGGCAATTTTCAAGATATTGAAATAATCCTAACGAAACATTCCAAGTCTACACCAAATGATTGTATCACACAAACCATGTACGATGTTACTCGGCGATTTTCACATGATAATCTTTTGACTTTCGTCAAGAATATAAGATGAACTTGGTTAAAGCGAAAGTTTACCAACACATATTCCGAGAAATATGTAAGCGAGTTAATCTCAGCTCGAAATGTGTATAATCGAAAACTATTGTAATACGACTTTTGTCTCAATATAGGAGATATAGTAGAAATAGACTTTCCAAGTGATAGATGAGTTTTAGTCTCCACATACCTTTTGTTGATGAAGTTCCACAAGATCGCCTTAGTAGTTCTTCATCTTCAATTGATGAACGTTGTAAAGTCTAATGCTCAACTACACAATCTATCCTAGTTCGAGACATCACTATAAGTAGACTATAAATCAAGACTTATAGTTTTGATCACTAACATTGACAAACAAGCTTGAGATAGCAACGCTTGCGAGTTCGACCGAGTAGTGCTCTAACAATTTTGATTCCAAACAATAAATTGTCCTTAACCGAAATTCATCAAGTACGAACAAATGTTCATTAAGCTTAGTCATTATATTTCGAGAAGTCTCTTAACTTGGTAATTAGTTCTTGACTCGAAATTCTTGTAAATGCATGATAGCTAATTAAATATGCGACATCGTCTCAATGATAGAAAATTGAATATAACTTGAGAAATAGGTGTTTCGGTCTTCACTTACCTTTTGTTGATGAAGTTCTCCAAAAGCTTCGGTTGATCTTCGCCTTCAAACGGTAGAACGCAATAATGACCGCCGTGATCCACTGTTTCTCAACTACATTTCTTTCCTAATCCGAGACTTAACTAATTGTAGACTAGAAATCATGATATAGTTTTGACAACTAAATTTGATAACAAGCTTGAGATAACAACACTTGTGAGTTCGTCCGAGCTATGCTCTAACAAGGACTTACAAAAAATATTATTTTAACAAAGTTATTAATTTATCGTTGATTAATTTAACGAAGTTTATACTGTATATGCTTCCTGAGTTCAATTCTCGAATTACCCAAAAATTCTTTTTTCCATTAACATAAAATTCCGGTTTGTTAGATCCATAAACGAGAAGTTTTAATAAAATAAAATTACTAAATTGGATACATAATAAAAATGTATGCATATATACGCATGGAAGTTAAACCCTCCAACTCATACAATGAAAAGGTCGTCTAACAAATAGGCGGACCTGCAAATCCTGAAAAAAATAATTGGGACTGATCAAATCAAATACATACAACACCAACCAGTAAAAGCAAATCACGCAACAGTTATAAGAAACACAAATTACACTCTTGTTCGTAAAATGACTCTCATTTAAAACTTAGTAAGAGAACATTCCTTGGGTAAACTATTCTTGAATCTTTGGTTATCTTGGCAGTAGTCATAGATGAGGTGATATTTTCTAACCCATCTGAATAATCTCCTCTGATACCATGTTAAGCCATTAAACCTTTCTTTGTTCCACCAATTTGTATTACTATCTGCCCTGCAAAACCGTGGGTTTCCTTTCCAAACACAAGCATCAATCTTGTAGTTTCTAAAAGAAGCTATGAATGGACCTTTGGACCAGTCGACCTTATCGTGTCCGCCACGAGTTGCCCAGCTTTCACCATTCCATAAGCTAACTTTAAGGCTCATTGGTTGCCATCGCGGAAACGCAACTCCTTTGTCAGCATGATTTTTGTAAACTCTGATTGGCACTCTGTCCACCAAAAACCTACAGAGAGATATGAGAAGATTTGGTAGAAATTAGGTCCAGTAAATATATAATTCATTGTTGCTTCTATGTGCTACTGCTCAATAATGTGGTACTAGTTAGTGGCGGAACCAAAAATTAGTAGGCAGGGTAGGAGGGTCAAAAATAAAGTTTATAGATATGTAGGACTTAAATGGATTTAACGCTAAAAATTAGGTGGACTAAATACAAAATAAAAGATAAAACTAAGGATATTTACATGGTTACGAGGGTTTTAGAGATGGGGGAGTTGGGGTGGGGCTAGTCTAGAGCCAGGGTTAGTCAACTCTTGGCTCCGCCCCGGGT
>JAJJMB010011222.1:7171403-7182705 GCA_023531105.1 Papaver atlanticum | reverse complement strand
CCCCCCCCCCCCCCCCCCCAGAAAAAAGTCATTCCCGAAAGAACAACAAGAGTGACCTTACTTTTACAAGAAAATAAGCATTTCTTTGGACATTAACAAACCACATAGATTTGTATCCGGTAAACTCGAATAAATTAATCACAAGAGGACCTTATAGATTGATTAATCGGAAATGCTCAACATAAGAAAACCTATGGAGCCACACAGTACTTTCACATAGGATTGGATCAGGGAAAGATCAATATTGCGGAATTTTCAAAAGTTCATTATATCTTTTATCAATATTTGCATAAAGACACAATAGACTTAACTTTTCATTCTCTTTAGAAACCTTTTCATTCTTATCTATGAGAACTTTCTCCATGAATGAGTTTTTCTTCCCAACCGCTGCAACTAGTGGTTGTTTTTCTACTTTCATGGTGTGATCATCAACTTTCCTAAACATACTAAAGTGAGAATTAGTAGAAGATTTTTCTCTAGCATGTGTAGATAAAAAGCTTTCAAGAACAATACAAGGTGTTGAAAGAATGACGGCTTGGCAAGAAAACTGCACAGTGGACAACATTTTGAATTTTTATGCGTTGTTTTATTAACATATTTTGTAAAGATTTAATATCCAAAAAAAGTCAAAATTAGTGAACTTAGCTAAAAATAGCTATTATCAAAATGACTAGTACTACTAGTTGAATGAGCTGTGGATTACTGCTTACTTGTAATCTCGCTTCGGCATTTCTTTATTATCAAAAAAAGACAATATGAAAAAAATTAAATGTTCAGATAAACACCTTATAATATGGTCAAGTATTAAAACTCTTGTTCCAAAATTCCAATAGGGATTTGTGCCTCTTTGAGATCACTGCACAAAATCACACATGAAAACGTCACTAACTTCAACAAACACTATACACAGACAAAATAAAATAAAATTACAAGATATATGCAAAGGAGGACCTCTAAAATCATAATTTGTATTCATACTCTTTATTTTATTTTTTTTGTGAATAAAGATATTTTGTTACCAACCAAACAAAAGAGAAAATACACATCACACTTTCAAAAGAACAAAATGCAAAAGCAATGCAGAAGAACGCAAAATAAAAGGATAACAAAAGTGTTGTTTGTCCCCAACTAGGATACATTATTTTAAAGTTTAATGAGAATTTTTTTTTAATTAGAAAATATTGTTTGGCCCTAACTAGGAAACTATGTACCTGAGATAAAAATGAGAAAACTCCTCCACTTATCTTCAACTTATGTTCAATATCAACGCTACAGCTATATCCCATAATCTGTCAAAGCCTCTACAATCTCTTTAACAACATGACCCTACAGAAAGCATAAACAAAGATAGTAAAAAGAATGCCACAGTAAATGAACAGAAAGAATTGTAAGTAAATTGCTAACCAACAACCCTGATTGAACTGAAGACTTGCTTCTCAGAAGTCTTGAGAGAGAAAGATACGTGAATTTGAAAGGGGGGAAAATCTTATTAAAAAAAACCCTATAATATCTACATAACTGTTAAAACTAAAGTTTATCTATCAGAGTTCTCCCATAAAACTCCTAAAATACCCAACAATAACATATGAAAGATTACAAAAATGGAAGATATGGAGAGAAAAAAACTCTCCCCCAGTGTGTTGTCATCCTCTCGCAAGAACAACAACAAAAGCAACCTTTACCAGAGAAAGGTTGAATCGGTTTTAACTAATGTGTGCCAATAACAATAGTCTAAACCCGAAACACATATGCTATGCTAAACAAAACAAAACTTATGTAAACATAAATTGATCATCAATATATTATGACTTTTCACATATGAGTTTCAATCGGAACACCTTATGATCCTTTGATAAATCCTACCAACATGGGCTAGAACTTAATCCCGCTAAATCAAAAAGCCAAACAAATCATAAGGGTTACATTCATATGACATTGAATATTAAGGTTAATAAAAACAGAAATCAGATATCCCATAAACCGAATACACATAGCAAAAATATAAACATTCATTCACAGGCTATGTAATCGGTAACTATCAACTCCACAATCAACTTCAAAAGATTTGACTCGAGCCACTCCTCATTCTTTACGGAAGCTTCCAGTTGTTCACGAGCAATTTCAAAATCTTGCATTAGCATAAGCATGAGCTCAAAAGATATTTGATTCCTCTTATGTTCCTTTGAGAAATAACACTTAATCTCAGTGGGAAGACAAGTTTCAAGCTTCTGTAATTGGGAATCAATATCAATAGTATTTTCACCCATCTTGAACCACAGTCTGATTGTGGAGGAAATAATTAGTTCTTAATATGTTTTATATATACCAAATAAAACTTGGTTTCTAAGTTTTAAAACACCTAACAAGGTATTTTATTTGATTAAAACAGGCGTGAAAATATACTAATTCAGAAATAAAATCAAGAAGGATTTTCCGAAATATTATTGTCAAGAGAGTCTGAATATATCTTGTACAATTTTATCAAGAACTTTCTTAAAGCGAAAATATTTCTCTAAGAAGTGGATGATTCCAATTTTAGAAAAATACTTAAGCCGTTCATGATGCAAATAGATCATAAGTATAATTTTTATACCTCTCACATGTTCCCTTGTGCTCTTTTAAGAACTTCCCATTTATTTAAATTGAGCACAATTTTTGGGAAGTTCCGATCAACAAACTTAGTTATTGAGCTCTCAATGGCTTAATATTACACATGGAACAGGATCTATCTTGATGTTTTCAGACATATTCCTTTTTGGAATAGTTCCAAGAATAGGTTTCACACATTAACTCATAACTTGAGTGATCCGATTCAACAGATAGATCTATTCGAGTATGAACAGGATTGTAAGTGTGACTAGAAACCTTTTGAGTCATGAATTGAGCAGAACTCTTATAACGACACAAATATTCCTTGGAATATGACAACATCTTTTGATGAGATTGTTTCCTTTATTCTGATTTGGACAATTGATTAGTAACAAAACTGCATGATCTGAAATCATAATTTTGTGTGCATTTAAGCTGATCTTTGTCACTTTCAGATAGATAATCCTTGTCACAGTAAATGATAGTTTTTCTTGACTGGATATTAGTCAAAGGATTATGCTTTGAAACACATGTCTTTTGATTCTTGCAAGTGGTTAGACTATTAGAATCAAAATGTTGTTTATTAGTTAAGAGATTCTGAGAGATAGAATCACATATCCTTGTCTTAACTAATAAAGCTTTTCTGACTCTAAGATCATTGTCATAATTTTCAGATTCAGTTTCAAGAGAAAACGGAACTGTATTTCCATCTTGACATAGACTAGATGTGATTATCATCATGTCGGGAGGTTCATGAATTTTAAGATTTTCTTGAGACACAACTTCTTCATGAGACTTGGTTTTTTATCAAAGAATCTTTGATAATCCTTTTGACATATGGATAATATATATTATATTTTTCAGCAAGCTTTATAAAAAAATTAATCTCATCACTGTCATCTGAATCCTACTTGTGCGTCACAGGTGTTTGTTTTCTTATTAACACATCATGGTTAATATTTCCTGACCTGTGTTCAACCAGTGAACTAACGGTGTTAAGATGTTTATAAAGATCTGAAAACAAATTGACTTTTTGAAGTATATCATCTTCTTGCTCTACGTTAACTGAATCATCCATTAGATTCAATTCTTATAGGTTAGATCGCAACAAACACAGATTGTTATATATTTCCGTGTTTGCCTTCTTCGATACCAATTGAAAAGACGAGGGTACCCAAATACACCACAATCGTTTTGTTTCAACCTATAAGTCCCCTACTGAATATGATCGTCTATGGAAAGAGTCGAGACAATACGATAATTCGGTTCACACTTTGTGTGATTGTCTTTGGATAAGAGAGCGAGACAATATAACAACAAGATAACTTATGTAATTGACTATGGATACAAGATCGAGACAATACTACAACAAAGTGTGTTACTTGATAATAGGTTCGGTAATAACCAAACTCTATAGGATCACTATCAAGTAATGCGGAGTTAACGTATATGTGTATTTTACTTTATTATAATAAACAATTATAATGCGGAAATCAAAATAAAAGACACAACAAGATTTTGTTAATGAGGAAACCGCAAATGCAGAAAAACCCCGGGACCTAGTCCAGTTTTGAATACTCTCAGAATTAATCCACTATACAAAATCTAATACCAACTTCGTATAGTTGAGACCAAGTAGACTACCCCTAGCTACTTAGTTCCCTCAGTATCCATGCGCCTTCGGCTTCTAGAGTCATGCACGTGAATAGAAAGTCTTTTGGATCGTATTCCAAACAGCAAAAGAAGAATCTGTTTGGTAACCACTCTAATCAATCTTGCTAAAGATTTAGATGAGTCGTTGACAAAGGCTCTTCCGTTTAATCTAATAAACTCCTTTGTATGGTTAGATCAATCTAACTTTAACTACCGAAATAGTCAAGTATAGATTCGCACTCAAACAATATAAATCTCAAAGATAAATATAGAGAATGTCGATCTCACGCAACTAATCAATCGAATAAATATGATTCTAGTTGGATCCCAGCCGATCAAGGTTTGTGCACACAATTCACAAGATACGACTTCAAATCTTCTTTTATCTTCAATAACCTGCACAACACCACTTGAATCTCATGTGATCAATCACGCACAAAACAGAGTCTGTTAACAATGGATTATCAAAAGATGTCTTTAGATCTAACAACAGTTCTAAATATCCCGTCGATACTCTGATCTAGTTTGAGTGCATCTTATATCAGAAGAGAAGATTCTTAAGCATAAACAAACTAGATGCAATCAAAGTTTCAACAATCGTTAGTCAATCAAATCAATCGAAAACTAATAACACTGCAATTATCTAGTTTCCCACCAACGGTACTCGTAGAGCTTCTTGATCCCACAGAAGTCTTTAAACGAGCGGTCGTAAGAGATTTCACCTAATTAGGATACTTTCATCTTCGAATAGACGGCTCCACCAGAAACAACAAGAAATGAAGTTTGCCTGTCTCTTAGGATAGTTTGCTAGAAATTCAAACTTAGGTATTTATAGACCAAGGATGTTTGGACACCTAGGAATTTCCAAAACCGAAAGTATTCTCAAGATATGCAGTGAATGACAAAATTCGGTTTTCCAAATTCCAATAAATGCTTGTCCAAAATTTCTGAAATTTCTCAATAGAAAATCTCCAATTAATAAATGCACATTACTAATTTTTATTCTCTAGAGATATACATTAATTGCTGGCAATTGAAGCATATAAAACGAAAAACCTTAATGAAAAGATTCTAAATTTATTTCGGCACAGGATCACCTTGAGTACCAAAGAATATCTTTGACCAATAAATGATAAGAGTTACTGCTCATGTTCGAAGTATGTTGACATCTTTTCACTGCAAATCCTTATTTCATATTTACATGAATTTGCATTCTTGGAATCGGTTATACCACACTTCCAAACAAGTTTAGAATTGGTTCACCTGTTTTCCAAGACTACTATGTGATTGATCAAATACCAAATCGCATACATGGGTTCAATGGGTTCTACCAATCACTAGGATTGATTATACCTAAATATGGAAACACTTGTGATCGGTCACACCAGTCACTAGGATCGGTTACACCAATTATAAGGATCGGTTCCATCTACACATGGTATTACTTATGATCGGTCACACCAGTTACTAGGACTGGTTACACCAATTACAAGGATCGGTCACACCAATTACTAAGATCGGTCACACCAATTACAAGGATCGATCATACCATCACATGGTGATTGCTTAGGATCAGTTACACCAATTAACAGAACCGATCATACCAAATCGTAAGTCAGGCATTGTGATTAGTTATCCCAAGATACATAGCCTAAGTTAAGATCAGTTCTACCATCTCACACATATTGGACATCCTAAGATTTGCAATGAATATCCGGACCAATAAGCCTAATGATTTCCCTTTCGATTTTCGAAACAAGTTCATGAATGTACTTCCTTTAAACAAATATAAAACATTGTTTCCTAGAATGAAATCTTCACCATAACCCATTCACATAATCATAACAATATATACAAGATTATGTCGATGTCATATCTACGAAGTTCAAAAGATAAGTGTTATACTTCATAGTCGAATTCATTAATACTATGATCATACTATTATGATCATGTCTCATCACTAGAGGATTATACAATATGTACAGTATATACATCTTCGCAGTTATGTTTTCAATATAACACGACTTGAAAGATACGTTAGGAATGAAACAGTTCAAGTCAATACTACTAACCTCAAGTGGAAGGATGATGTCGTCGTTGTAGTTCGTTACTTATTCACATTCTTCAGGTCTTCAGAGTAATACTTGTATGTCTCAACATTCCTAGACTTTCTAGTCTAACCTAAATGAAGGTTACTCTAGTATTTAATCAAGCGACTCTAGATGAGTTTTGATACTAAAATATGACAACCAAACTTGACATACCAATGCTTGGTGAGTTCAACGGAGCTATGCTCTAACATTAGGAACCTCCTATAACACTGATAACACAAAAAGGATAATTAAATGACAAGTTTATACATATTATATCATACTTTCTAAAGGAGACTTGGATACACAAATCGTCATAGAATCATGAGAAGTGAAAACACATGGATATTATGTTACTATCTACTTTCCTGTCTTTAAGCAAATTCATGGTATTCTCCGTTAACAAATTTTTATTGAAATTTACCTCATAACTCTGCAGGCTTAGGTTAGACAACATGCAACTTATTTTCGCATAACATATATCCTACGCTACTGGAGGCTAGGAAACGACAAATATCTGCACATACGCAAAACATCATAAAGTTAAACATGAATATCATACAAAGTTTTGTAAGAATTACAAGCTTTATCGTCATCTTTACCGGATTTATGCCTTTCAGATAAAAAAAATGGTCTCCTCCTAAATAAACTACAAACCCTTATCCTTTTCCATATTTTCAATTAGAACATTGAAATTCTTCTCTGGGAGGAGTACATCATCTATCTTTACATCAAATTCTTGTTTGAAATTGTAAGGATCGATAATAGTGATATATATATATACTCTACCTTACCACTGATTTGTTTCATATCAACACAAGTATTAAGAAATTCTGGTGAATTTATCAATTAACCATCATAAGTAAGTATAACAAAACTCAGGTCCACTCCAAAAATTGTCATTGGTTTTAGCTTAATAGTTTTCATTTGATTTGTGTCCAGATCATTTTATTAAATTCTATAAGAACAACTGGAACCTTATTCCCATTATTCTCTTCAAGATTTCTCGAAAGAGAGTCGGATCGACAATTCGTTTGCAAGTTAGTCTTTCTCCAATTGGGAGCATCGGATCTTGTCTCTGTCTTTACAAAGTTATCCTTTTGATAATCATTACAATTATGAAAAGGCTTCGTATGACGTTTGTAGATACTAAAAATCTACTGTGCCACGTGGCACAATATTAAAGGTGGAGAAACTTATTATGTTACAAAAACACACACTACATCTCTCCTTAGGATGCTTAGTTATGAATCTATCTCCATCAACGTGTGACACACTATTAAAGGTGGGAGTAGCAAAGTATGCTACAACGGAATACACCACAACACTACCAAGAGTGCTTACTTTTTATGCAATAAGCTACAGTATAGGCACGTGGGCGTGTCTGTTTGATAGAGGAAGCTGAGCAGTCTGTACAACATTTAATGCGAAGGCGTGGTCTTCAACCACGTGGGCTCAGGGTACGTGGCATCCTTTGACTGGGGAAGGTACGCGGCCAACGAAGGTACAACTTGTATGGAGGATTCACAGTTCATGATGGCACGTGGAGGAATCTAAGGTGGCATTTTCCGATTGGAGATGGTGAGCGGCCAACGAAGGTACCATATTGACCAAGGACCATCAGATCTTGATGGAACCGAAGACATCAAAGATATCCATGATGCATGTGGAGCTATAAATACCCATCCTTATCTCAAGAGAAGGGGGGAGAACAATTGGGTTGGTTAGGAATTAGGGGAAACACACACTCTCTCTCTCTACACTTTTTCTCTTTACTTTAAGAGCTTCATACTCTCTTTAATGAAGTTTTTCCACCCATTTGTATCAAGATCATCAATAAACTTATCATCTTTACCCATGGACATAGGTTAGAATTAACCGAACCACGTAATATCTTGTTTGATTTGATAACTTAGACGCACTTACATTATCTTCTCACTTACCTCTTTATTTACTAAGTTATCTGTTCATCTAAGATATCTCTTCATTTAGCTTATTTGCTTACTTAAATCTGTTTTACAGACATACCTTTCTTTTCATAGTATCTGCTCTTACGAAATATCTTTACTTACTTAGTATATGATCTTCTGAGAAGATCTCATTTCGAACGTACCTTTTATTTACTCGGCGATATCAGTTACATTGACGTATCCATACTACGTAGTATATGATCCTCTAAGATGTTCATATTACGTAGACTATGGGAAAAATAGTAGTCACAACGTTTATATAAAAAATTTGGTTTATCACAGCACTGATTCCTTTGTCTAAAGGTTGGACAGTTACAACCCGTAATGTCAAGGATATTAGCCTTAACATATGATATAGGTTTGATCATTTCTTGTGATGCCCAAACAAGAACATCGTGAAATTTTTCATTCCTTATACGAAAATGACATCCCCTTTGCAGATGACCTTTATTTCTGCAATAATAGCAAACATAAGGAATTTTCTTACCTGGATTCGTGTGTGCTGCCTTTGGAAGTTTATATACTTTTCTTTTTCGAACATTAACTGCCGGTGAAGGTATTTAACTTTTGCCATCAGTGGAAACCTTGGGTTGAGAAGAATCACTATCTTTGAAAATTTTACCTCTTTGCTAGTACTTGGAGCATCTATTCCCTTATAGCCCAATCCTCGTGTATCACAATGATTTTTATTTGCTCCTAGCATAATGGTTAATTTGTTCGAGCTAGTATTGAACTTTTTTAAGTCCTCTTAAAACATCTTGACTTTAAGGGCAACAGCTAAATCAGCCTCAAGGCGTTTTTCTCAAGTGAGACAAGAGTTTTCTATGCCATCAAAACTTATTTGCTGGGAGTTAATCCTCGCTTTAATTGCTGCAAGTTTTTCTTCCAACTTATAGAAATCTCTACGAAGATTATCAAATTAAAGTGATTTTTTACTTAGGTCATTCTCATGATTTTTGAGAATAGAATCCTTAAAGGGAATTCCAACCATAAAGACCTGAGTAAATTCTTCTTAATTTCTTGTTTTCTCGACAGAAATTAGTCAGAAACGGTGTGAGATGAGAAGTTGTCATCTTTCTCTTTTCCAAAGGTTTCAATAGCTTAACATACTCTGATATTTCCTCATCAACATCTCTATTAATATCTGAGTCACCTTCACTAGAAAGTTCACCCAACTGTTCCTTTAGGCGTGTTTCCCAGTTATCAACAGTTTCTACATCAAGAAGATGTTTAGATATTGATCTAGATATGATATTTTCTTAAGGTGTTGGATCCAAAATTTGAATAAAATCATCTGGTTGATTCTGAATTGGTGATACGTTATAAGAGATAGTACGTTCGTCTATATAATCATATTGCTTCGAGCACAGACTTATTAGGTCTTCGCGTGTTTGCCTGCTCTGATACCAATTGAAAATGCGTGGGGTACCAAAATACACCACCAATTTTTTCTTAGGCTACCTGTATGGACTAAACTCAAACACAATTCCGAGAGTTACAACTTAATGATTCTCAATCTGGAATTATATGAAGATCTTATATCTCTTTGTCTCACAATCAGTATGTAAATAGAGACAAGTCCGTGAACCTGATTCTGACATGAGAGTACTTGGACGATTCCAAAGATCAATATCCAAGATCAATTAAGTCGTATCCAATAATTGCGATGGACTTTGATAGACGCATTTATGTGTCTATTTTTCATCTCTTTTGTGTATATTGTTAGTACCCATTTTTGTACTAATTTTGGTATTTTATCCCTTTGTAGGTGTTTTTGGAGGAATAGGTTTTTGCGGCAAAATTGGCTCGAAAAGTTGATAAATTCAACCCAAGGGACGAGTGTTATGCGGACTCCAACAACGGATAAGGGGCAACCATTGGATAAGGGGTAACCTTCCCCTTCACGTTCAAATTCTGAATTTGGGCGGGAAACCAAAAACTTAAAAGCGTGTTTCCTGGCAGATTTGGTGATGGATTTTTAGAGGTGTTTGAGGTCGATTAAACCTCTGATTTTCATAGGGTATACTCCTTATGGGTCTAGGAGTCTAACATGGGTGTTGAAATCGATTAAACTGGGCTCAATCGACGGGTTTTGATCTCAACAGCAAAATATGGAAAGTCACGTGTGTGACCGATTTTAGGAAATTTTAGAGAGATTAAAGTCAAGATTTTCTTCCCAAAGCTTAATATATATCTAAGGAAGAGTTTAGAATCAAAGGGAAAAGCCCATATATGCGTGGAAATTCTAAAACAAGAAATTGCCGCAACTTTGCCGTGGAGAGAAAGAAAGAGATTTCGCAAGATTTTGGAGAGATTTAATCGCTCTTTTTGATATAAATAGATTGGTTGGGTCATATATAAGGGGTGTCGAGAGTTTGGTAGGCGGAGAAGGGCTGAGGAGGCGAGAATCAGAGGTTTACAGGCCGCTGCTGCTGCTGTTTTCTGCTGGTGCGGAGCTGAAGAACACGAAGAACTTCGACCCACACCAAACCGTCGCATAAGCAGTCTTATATTCAACTACAGAAAGCTGTTATCGTTTTTGACTGTCTTTGCTTAATACTTTCAGCTACCATTACCTTCCTTACAACAAGCTTTCTGTAACTATAACTCGTCCTTTCTAATAAAAACACCTTATCTGATCAATGAAATCAACTTTTGAGCATATTTCTAATATGAGGAGCTAAACCCCTTAGCCGAGGCGACGGAAGAAGCCATTGTTCCATGAAAAGTGGTATAGTTCTATTTTAATTATTTATTGCAATTATTTTACATGATTATTTGCATAGAACTTAAAAGAAAAATTGATTTTTATTGAGTAGTTGTGAGTTGTTTTGATGGAACATGCTAGGTTTTAAAACTTTTGATGTTTCATGCTTTGTGATTACAACTACTACTTCAAAAATCTATTAGAGGCAAATATTAGAATCACCTTAAAGAAGAATATTGCATGAATATTGATTAGAGTTTATCAATTAATTGGTCAATGGTGGAATCCAGAGT
>JAJJMB010011222.1:6954910-7166403 GCA_023531105.1 Papaver atlanticum | reverse complement strand
ATTGATTAGAGTTTATCAATTAATTGGTCAATGGTGGAATCCAGAGTTTCGGTATTTTCTAATTATTGTTGAAACAACTTTATTTAATTTTCAAAAATACTTCACAAGCCCGAGTTGAACGAACTCTACTCACCACTTTCACTACAATTAAAATTTTACATCAGACTTATCTACTTGAATTGATTTTACGTACAACCAGTGATATTTCAATTATAAAGATAAACAATATAATGCGGAAAATAAATAACACAGACACCAGATTTTTTGTTAACGAGGAAACTGTAAATGCATAAAATCCACGGGACCTAGTCCAGATTTGAACACCAAACTGTATTAAGCTTCTATAGACATTAGCCTACTATCAGAACTTAAGACTGGAATGTAGTTGAGACCGAATATACTGTCACAACGATTCAGTTACAGTCGCGCTCCTTGCGCCTCTTGATTCTTGCAAGACTCTGCGCAATTGATTCCCTTAGCCGCCCTTTACCGCCTAAGAGTTTCTTCAACTCAATTGAAAACTTTAAACCAATTTGCATCCCACATATAAGCCTTATGTGATTTTCGTTCTGATCAAAGATCAAGGTGAGGTAGGAAATCGATTGCAACATACAAAGTCTAGCAAACCTCAAAATCCAGTCTTATGACTCCTAAAGATCAGCCAAGATTATTATTCACCTCATAAGTAGATACTTGTGGAATCACAAAGTTTGAGACAAAGGAACTTTATGATTTCTATCTATCTTGCTTGTTGGAGCTACTCAACAATCAAAACAATATCAGGATACACGAACTGTCAAGATAAAGATAGTTGGAACCAGCTTCACTAATCCCTAGGTGAAGTATTTTTTGTCTCTAAACCTAAAAAAGGTTTAAAGTTGAGGATAACTCTAGTTTACAAGTAGGACACACAAGAATAGTGTCAGGGATTCAAAGATCCCAGTTGCTTGAGGTTTTCCTTATGTAGACTTTCAAGATCAAGGTTGCCTTAGATTTAAGCTAAGGTAGCTCTGGAAACAAGCAATCAATAATCACCATTAGATGAAAAACTTGACTTGAGATTGACATAATAGAATATACACTCTAGTTTAGGATGAACCATAACAAAACCGTGTACAATGACTTGTTCATGAAAGGTTAGCCGAGACTAGCCAGTTGAATGATAAGCTTAACCATTTTCATATAACACTTTTAGACTTTAATCTTGAGTCATAATGTGATCAATCATGTCTAGATAGTGTTTTTTGAGAGTTGTTCAAATGCCGATTATCTCATAGAAATAATTCTGATACATCTAAAAATATTCGACAGGGTAAGTACATGTACCTGGTATGTATACTATAATCCCGTTTGTGAGTATTTTTCATGGTATGTGTACCGGGTATGTATACCCTTATGAAAAAAATGGGTTTAGTAATCCACAGATCTTTTCCGATTTGCATACTAGGTATACGTACCTTTACGGTTTAGAAACCAGCAGATCTTTTCCGGTATGCGTACCTTCCTAGTTCACGAGTCAACATACTTTTTATGGTATGGATACCAGGTATCCATACCAAAAATTCATTGCCGAACTATAGCTATGCAAGTACGTGTACAGAGTACATGTACTGCGGCTATGGACTTATAACAGTTGTCCCAGTATGTGAACTGGTATGCATATTGTCCTGTAGTTCTATATCTCTCTAATAATCGATTTATAACATTCACGAATAACATCAATGACACATATCATTGTTCCGGGCTATTTTCAGATGATTAAATCTTTAATCATAATTTAGTTTATAAACAATAAATTGTTCTTAACCAAATTCATCAAGTATGAACAAATGTTCTTAAGCTTTGCATATTTAGAGAACGATTAACAAGATAAACTTGACTAGAAATTTATGTTGTGCATGTAATGTCTTATTTAGTCATGCGACAATGTCTCATTGATAGAAAGGTGAAAACTTGAGTAATAGGTGGTTCAGTCTTCATTTACCTTTTGATGATGAAGTTCTCCAAAATCTTCGGTTGATCTTCGCCTTCAAATGGTAGGTAGCAGTGATTTATGGTACTCAACTACATACTTTTATCCTAATCCGAGACTTGACTGTAGACTAGAAATCAAGATATAGTTTTGATCAACTAAATTTGACAACAAGCTTGAGATAATAACACTTGTGAGTTCGACCGACCAATGCCCTAACACCAAGCAAAAAAAGGGAATCAGTTTACTGGTAAGACTAGGCACATACTCAAACCTGGAGGTTAGATATCCCAAAAAAAAAGGTAAACTAGTTTGGACCAGGATGAACCTGGAGAAAATTTGGTCCAAATACATAGTTAAAATGTATCCAGACGAATAGTGGACTGGATACAATTCCTCCACACCCCATATATAGAGGTGGAATTCCAACTGGAAAGGTACACATTTCTAATCCGTTTCTTCCCATAAAATCTTGCAGTAACTCTTACTCATTGAGGCATCAGAGTGTCCTTACAGGTATCCCCTTACTTTCATTCATCAACAATTCTTTATGAGCCAAAGCTTTAGGAGAGATGATTCTTCAAGCAGCTGGAAAATTCTTATCCATCAGGATCGTATCACAAGAAATACTACTAAATCATCCAACGTTTCATCATCAAAAATCACAACTTCGATCAAGAACGCATCTCGAGAAAATTGTAGAATCATCCGGTGGCTGAAATCTCACCGGCAAGTGCAAATTTCGAGGATTGTTGTAGGAATATATTTGCTACAACAGTTTCATTCAGTGATGAAAATCAAAGGCTTGTTCTTGTTCTTGAGTCAAGAACAAGAGAAAACTTTTGTTTCTTACGGGGTTTAGTAAGTTGAATCCTCCATGACATAATTTTTTATTTATTAAATTGCCAAAAATGATTTGCGGCACCCATTTTTCTCACTCGTGTTCTAAAAAAATCCACCCATAAATTCAAAACTACCCATTGACAAAATCCACAATTTTTATTTTTAGTTTAAGTTTGATCCATAAATCGAAAGACTAAACTTGATCATATTTTTTTTTATCTCAACTTTGAATAAATTTAATCTTTCCCTCATGTAATTTAATCCTATCTCTTGGGTTTGTTTTCACGGAAAAAATGATACTTTTCAAAATCAGATCATGACCAGATTGTTTGATGATTTTTTTCCAATATTTTCCCATCACATCTTCCTAAACTTCCATTAATGAACTTATAAAAATTATGGAGAAAACATGGTGTTGTGTGGGAAACGTGCAAAAACAAATAAATTTGATTGTCCATTTGATGCCACCTAAGGACGGGTGCATTGGGTTCACGAAAAATACTGGCACAAATCATTTTCGATTGCCATTAACCTTTCCTAAATATTTAGGTTTCCGTATGATAAATTTAAAGCTCGTTCTTGACGTATGAACATCTGAAAGTGTTTTTGTTTCTTATGGGTTTAAGTGAAAATGTAAAAAAACTTTCTCCTTTTAGGTTTTAAGTTTATGATGATTGATCTAAGACTTGTTATTTATCATGAATAAATGACGATGCAACTCGCAAATGAGGTTAACTTTTTTTAATATATATTGAAAATTAAATTACAAATGTTGGACAATTTTTTCATGATTCCTGCAGATTGGACAGATGTTATCCACATTCGGCACAAATCTGTTAATTCTTTCTCTAACACAAAGAAAACCTTGAGTACATTTCGATTGTAACATTGCATTATAGGAGATAACCTAGTTGCCAAAAAAGATTCCAAGGAAACTGGCTGCTAGGGACATAATTCATATCAATCTTGTTATTCAGATTGGATCAATAAGCTGACTTAACACAAAACAACCATTATGAGTTTGTGTCCATCTAACTCTATCTATTCCATTAACTGGAACTCTAATATGAATTCATATCAATCTTGTTATTCAAATTTCTAACCCTTATCTGATACCTGCATAGCCGCAAACCATGAAAAATAAGATCCGATTACCAATTACCGAAACCCTTTTGTTCCGGAACAAGTTCAGGATAGTCCGGAGATCGAAGTGATTTTATCTCATAAAAATATAACAAATTTTACGCCGCCTTACCAGCCTCGTCACAACCGAGATAAATGGGACATGAAAAGCAAGATCATCCGTCAAAAAATCAAGGTTCTCAAAAATATTTATGTTTCAGAACAGTAGACCACAAAGCATTTGACTGGTACAACATCCTCCGAATACTTATTTGAACAACATACCATTACCATCAAACAAGTGAACAACATGGTATGCCACTGTTTATATGGCACCGCACTATAGTTTGTTGTGGTTTGGTACCCAACCAGTGACCAGACCCTTTCCAAACTGAAAGCTTAAACTGGGTCTTATGGAGCTGCCCAACCTCTTCCCAAGAGAAAAAACCATGGTTGAAAGTGCCTCTTCCCGCAAGGCTTCCCTAGTGTGCGGGAATCCCAGCGGGAAGACTCCCGAAACGGCTAACCGTTAGCCGTTTTGGAAAAGCATAAGAAGGTCAATCAGTAACCGTTCTTCTTCAAAATAACGGTCAATGGTTATCCGTTCCAATGGAATGGCTAATCATTAACCATTTTTCCTTTCTTAGAACGGTAAATGGTTAGCCAGTTCTTGACTTTTTTCGTTGACACTTCGTCTACACTTTTTTATAATTTTAGTGTTGTTTTACCAATACTTGTCACACTCTATTTACATTCAAGGGATAAATTGTTTCGAGATTTGTTGGAGTAAAATTATTTTTTTTATGTTGGATGTAAATGTCTAAAGGTGCATTTTACTCACAGACGCGCAACATTGTTTTTTAAAATTGTAAACCTACAACCTGTTTTCACTCAGACGCACTGTTAGCCTCGGATTCTTATCATCATAAATGTACTGTTATTGATATCTCATTCAGATAGATATCTATCTATCCTTATCAACAACGGGGAATTCTCTTATAAATAAAAATAATTTTTTATACAAATACAATCCATTAACCATTCAAAAGAAACACCTACCTTGAAGAATAACACCATTCTTGAAATATACCCAGTCACAAATGAATTTTAGTCGCAAAGGAAAACAGATAGTATGCGTTGAAGCAAACCAAATTTGTCCACTATGTTTTCTTGATGATCATTCCGCCATGCAGTTCCCTTGGATGTATTCCAAGTGCCCATAGAGAGGTTGTACGGGAATCAAAATGTTACTCGAAACGGAACCAGAACAGAGTAGGTACTTGTATTGCCAATTCGATAATTGTCGTGAAAAAGCCAAGTGGTTGGAAGATGCAATAAAGGCCAAAGATGATAGAAAGGTAAATGAACTCTGCAAAAACTTCAAAGACAAAGGGATAATTAAGGTTGAACACGAAAAGGTAGCGTCATGCCCAATCCCTGATTGTAATTTTGTTATGAAACTGCATCGTTCTAAAGATAAGAACACCTTCGGTGAACATTTCTGAAAATATCCTTGGTGTCAGTTGGTGGAATGGGCTGAGTAAGTCTAGTTTATGCTGGTCAATAATTTCTCTGGGAAGTTATTTTGTGTTTATGATGTAATGTTTAATCCTGTGTTTTAGTTTGGTCAATACTAGTTTATGATGTAATGTTTATGTTTTATGTCTATGTACTGTTTACGGTGTCACGTTTTCATGTGAGGTTGTCTGTTTTAGTTTAAATTAAAGATCCGAAGTTATGATTATGATATTAGATGTTGTTTGGGTAGGCTTGGGTTTTTGTCAAACCTTAATTCACAGCCCGTTTCATTTAAAGGTACATTGCCCAACTATTAAATGAATCAATGACTATCTCTTGATAATTCAATGTCACTGATGTGATCCAAATAGTAGGTGTCTCTTTAAACAGTTAGTGGATTTCGTAAAAATGTAAGGACGATTGTGAACATGAAACCAAGTATGTTGAAAAAGTAAGGAAGACTGTGAAAAGTTAACGTCTATTTGAAAATTGTTTATCTTATCTTGATCAGAACTACTTTGGTATTTGTTGAAGGGTTTGATTTGTAGAAAGTATATAAACCGAACTAGTGAAATCCAAAAGCATACACAACATAACTCAAACACACACCCGTTTGGTTTTAAGTATTAGTTTCCTGTGTTGCTAATTAAAATTTCTCATTTGTGTGGCTATCCTGCTGTTAGATCAAATGTCTAAATTTTCACGTGAATAGGACGTGGCTCTAATTGGTGCTTACTGTTTGGTTAGCAGCGACCCCAGAGGAACAAATCTTAACAGTACTGAATTTTGGTCCTATGTTCAAACTGAATACAAACCCAAATTGGGTGGGTGGGAGGGAGACTAATAGATATGTTACGGCTTTACAACGTAGAGTCTACTACGTAGGGTGGTTATACGGGCTAATGTTTAGTGTGGTTTTATGTTTTAGTTCCAACGAAGATAATGTTTAGAGTGATTGTATGTTTCATTTGATAGGTCGCATTAAAATAAATTAGCAGTAAATATAAGTAACAATGATTCTTAAATAAGTTCATTTTATTTAGATACTTAAACAACGTAGTACAATTATATCGCCTTTAACAACGGTGAGGCCATAAAACGGATTTGGTATCTAACAACGTTGCTAAAGTTGTCGATGACCCATCGCAACAACAGCAGAATCCGAAGGGATCACCTGTAGAACAAAAATGAAGTTAATAATTATTATTTCATATATGTGTATGAAATCACATTTGATCATATATTTGAAACATACCTTTTCGATATTGGGGAGCGTTATGTTTATGTAAAAGTTTTTCTTGTTGGGAGAAAATATTACCACTTTCTTCAAAACTAATACCGCTCCCACCCTTATATGCTTTCCATAGTCAGGATGTTCAACCACTTTGCGATGGACGTTTGCAGGCATTTTACCACTAAGATCCTGCAATAATATATTAAAAATCCAATAATGAGTAATGGGTTTGAATAATTGATCACGAAATTTAAATGATTTACTAAGTGGATAATCCAACATAAGTGAAGAATCACCTTCACTTTCAAAACATAGTCATCAAGATACTGTTTTTGCTCCTCGACCAGTACAACCAACCTTTCGATTATTTGGTTTATCAGTTTTATAGATCCCAATGCGGTTCTCCCCTCTGCTTAAAATTGTTGTGCATAGAACCAAGGGTTACTTTGGAAATGAATATCGTTAACACCTTCAGTTTCATCCCTCGCTAATCGTTGGAGGACTTGTGTAGATACATCTTCCTCTCTCATTACTCTCCTTCTATGTCTGAGATCTTCTAACTCTCTGTGCTCTCCGGCCGGTCCAGGAATTTTTTTTCGGCTACTTGAGGCACCACGGAAGTTAGGGATTAAAAGATCTGATTATTTTACTATTGGACAAGGGGTGAGGTCAACGACAACATATTTATTGCGGTTATCATATGGGTTTGATGTGTTAACAGCCACAATAGGTGTGTTTGTTGAGAACTCGATTGAACTTTGTTGGGTGACCTCCGAGTAACTATATAACACCGCTGCAAGCTCGTATTCATCAAAACCTTCCCAGGGGTCAGCGTCGGCTATATGTGGATGATTAATATCTCTGGAAATAAAAAAAATTTGTTTTGGCTAATCTGAAGCTATTGTGAATCTCATTGTCGACGAGCTTTGGTTTTTATAAGCAAATAAAAGTGAGGTACTGCCATCCACTTGCGTGATAAGATACTACCATCCACTTGTTCTAGACATTGATAGACAAGACTGAAAAAGTGGCGGTACAACAACCTCACCCAATAATTCTCTTAGCAATCTGTATGGACTAACTCAATTATTTTTTTAAGAAAATCAACTAGACAGTCAGACTCAATCTTAATAAAAAGTATATCAAAGAGTTATATCTCAATTTCTCGATTCAATACTTACTCAAGCAAATAGAAATCTGTGAGTCTAATTGAATACAAGAGAAAATAACTTGAACGGTACCAAAGACCAATGTTCAAGTATCAATCAATTCAATCAACAACCAAAGGTCGTATTCCCCAATTGATTGATTCAACGCACAACCTGTGATATTTCAATTACATAACAAAATATAATACGGAAAAGAAATAACACAGACACCAGAAGTTTTGTTAACGAGGAAACCGCAAATGCAGAAAAACCCCGGGACCTAGTCCAGATTGAACACACACTGTATTAAGCCGCTACAGACACTAGCCTACTACAAACTAACTTCGGTCTGGACTGTAGTTGTACCCCGATCAATCTCATACTGATCAAAAGTACACTTGATTCCCTTAGCTGATCTCACCCACAACTAAGAGTTGCTACAACTCAAATTCGAATACTTTAATAAACAACTCTGTATCATACAGAAAAGTCTACAAGAATAGATAAATCTGTCTCCCACAGATATACCTACAAGTTTTTGTTCCATCTTTTGATAAATCAAGGTGAATAGGAACCAATCGATAACCCGGACTTATATTCCCAAAGAACAGCCTAGAATTATCAATCACCTCACAATAATCTTAATTGACTAGCGAAACAAGATATTATGGAATCACAAACGATGAGACAAAGATGTTTGTGACTACTTTTCTATCTTGCCTATCGGAGAAATTAATCTCGAGCCAATTTTACAATTGTACTCAATATGATAGAAACAGCAAGATCAGATCACGCAACTACAGAGAAAATAGTTGGGTATGGCTTCACAATCCCAATGAAGTCTTCAAGTCGTTAACCTACAGGGTCTCGGTAGAAACCTAAGGTTAAAGGAGAATCAACTCTAGCTTATACAACTAGTATCACACAGGAGGTGTGGGGATTAACTTTCCCAGTTGCTAGAGTTCTCCTTTATATAGTCTCCAAATCAGGGTTTGAAATCTAAGTTACCTTGGTAACAAAGAATTCAATATTCACCGTTAGATGAAAACCTGATTAGATTCAAGCTAATATCTTTCAACCGTTAGATCGAACTTAGCTTGTTATACACAAATGAAATGCACGTTCATTTAGGTTTGTGTAACCGTACCTAAACGTGTACACCTAGTATGTTCAACAGTAGTTAACCAAATGGTTAGCCATATGACCACTTTCATATCAACCATATTCATCTTCACCATAACTAGTTAAAATGACTCAAAAGAATTAGTTAGAGAGTTGTTCAATTGCTTAGATCTCATTGAAGTATGCAAGACACAATCGAAGCAAAAATGATTTTGATTCACTCGAATCGATTCATGAACTTTATAGCCACGCAATGCAAATATGCATTCCTTAGTATATATAAGTTTAAGTTCACGAATAAACCGTTTTTAGAAAATAACCCACTCAAGTATGCATACCGTTACGCATACTTAAGTACCTGGTTTAAGTTTGTTTTCAGTTCACAAACTCCAGCAGAAATTCACGGGACGTGAACTTCCGGCAGTACGCGGACTTTAGTTCCGGTTATCCTGAGCAGCAAAGTACGCAAACTTTGGTTCAAGGATTTTGGACTTACACACATATGAGTACACATACAATGTCTATATCCATTCAAGGTTATATATTCTAAACTCTCATTTCAATCATTGAAACATTCTTAGAGGATGTTAAATAGAGGTTATTCACACACTATTTTTCATCAAAGCAATTTTCAAGATATTGAAATAACCAACATGACTTTCGTCACTTGTAAAGATGAACTTGGCCAAAGCGAAAGCTTACCAACACATATGTCGAGAAAAATATAAGCGAGATAAACTCGGCTCGAAATAACAAATGTGTATAATCGAAGTCTATATAGCAATACGACTTTTGTCTCAAGATAGGAGATAGAGTATATAGACTTTTTGAGTGATAGATAAGTTCAAGTCTCCACATACCTTTTAGTCGATGAAGTTCCACCAGTTCCTTGAGTAGTTCTTCGTCTTTGTATCATGAACGCCGTGGAGTCTAGAGCTCAACTACACTTTCTATCCTAGTCCGAGACTTAGCTATAAGTAGACTAGAAATCAAGACTTATAGTTTTGGCAACTAAACCTTACAACAAGCTTGAGATAGCAACGCTTGCGAGTTTGACCGAGCAGTGCTCTAACAATCTCCCCCTTTGTCAATTTTAGTGACAAAACTATCAATACATATGGAATACAAAAAATAAGCTTTGCAGATTCTCTTCCATATGCATGATCTCCTTGGTTCTTCAACATTACTCGAAATCTTCGTCACTTCCAATTACTCCAATGATTCCAAAGATATCCAAATCAGCATCACTGTTGTTGAAGATCCGTAGCCATAACAATGAGAAAACAAAAGCTCTCAATCATTGTTACACAATGTCTTAGTATTATTACACAGCATCAAAGTTCAATGGTATCACAACTTCGACAACAATACTATGGTGATATGTATCACTCCCCCTTAGTCAATACTCCATCTCACATGGAAACCACTCCCCCTTACATAATGATCCGAAAACCATATGTATTTGTAATGTGAACTACACATTAATTCTCCCCCTTTTTGTCAATAAAATTGGCAAAGGTACGAAAACTAGTGGGATCCTAATGAAATTTCCATAGAGACATTTCATGACCAAAAGAAAGCACATATAAACTTTTTACATGCAATCATATAGCCGAAACTAAATGCATTCATCAAGGAGTTTATAAAGATACAAGATAACCCCTATAATATTCCAAAGCCGCACTCCCCACAAAGATTTGGCAATTAAGAACTCTCCCCCATAAAATGTCATTCCCGAAAGAACAACAAGAGCGACCTTACTTTCACAAGAAAAGAAGGATTTCTTTGGACATCAACAAATCATATAAATATGAATTTGTATCCAAAATACTCAATTGAATTAACCACAAGTGAACCCATGATTAATTCAACCGGAATACTCAACTAAATTAACCACAGGAGAACCCATGATTAATCTAATTGGAAAATGCTCAACATAAGAAAACTTACAGAGCCGTACGGACCGTACAATATAAACATAAAAGATATGGATCAGGGAAGATCTATACTGCGGAATAAACAAAGATTCATTCTATCTTTCATCACTATTTGCACAATGACATATAATAGACTTAATCTTTGTAAACAAAAGCTCATCCTTTCTTCCATCAATATTTACATAATGACATAAAAGGCTTAACTTTTGTTTTTGTCAAAAGTTCATTCATTCTTTTATCAATACTTGCATATCGACATACGAAGGACTTAACTTTTGACAACGTATGGGACAATCATAGTTCACGGATGCAAACACACATATCCCATAACAAATTGCAATATATAAAACCATAAAGATTAATACTGCAAAAATCATCTTCCAAACAAACTTTAGAATTTAAACAAATAAATCTAAAAACATTGAAGATGAAAACGTTGGACATAGCTATGTGTAATCACAATAATGGCTATTCCAAACTCTAGTTATTCTTCTTACAAACACAAGAATAAAATTCTCATAAGAAGCTTTCCTAGACATTGAGACCTCTGAAAAATTCTTTATCGTCCCCAAACTCCTTGTCGTCAACAGCCATAGGAACATATGGTTCGTGAAGAAAGGAGTCAATTCCAACAAACCTTCTAGGCTGAAGATGTCGAACCATGGCCTTCTAAATCTCAAGAGTTCTCAAAACACAAGCCTTTATTTTCTAAATCTCCTTTCTTGTCTCCTTCAACTCTTCAAGAACATCAGAAAACTTCTGAGAATTTGAAGGAACAACTCTTGGCTTCCTCACGTTCCTTCTTTTTATTTTCAAAGTTGGAGGTAACAGAGATCTTTATTTTTCCTTCATGATTGATGGCTTAACAATCATATTAAGATCTTTTCCATCAGAAGACATGATGCTTGGAGTATCCATATGCGTACGGGTTTGTGAGAGGAAATCACAACTTAAGTCTCAACAAGCAGTCTTAAGATAAAAAGAGTTTCAGGGAAGGAAAAAGGAATGTAGGGTTACGGAACCTTTATACACTTAAAGGATTCATGTACACACAACTCATACCCTATAAAAGGCAGAATTGTCAATTTTAACCCGCTTTTATTGATTAAACAGGAAAGTCCTTTCCAATATCAATTAGATATGAAAAGCGGCATGAATTCCAAGCTTTCAAAACACAGCAAAGCTAAGAAAAGAGATAAAACAAAAACATTCTTTTCCTAAAGCCTGAGGTGTGCACAATCTTGTCTCTTTTGATCAGGCACATGAGACAAGACGCACCAAACAACACAATCAAGTTGTGTTGCGGTGAACAACAATCTGTCCACCATGACCTCTCTGAACGGAATTCATTGAACCCTGTCTATCAAAATGTTTAGACCATACTCTTTTCTCTAGCGGTCTTGACATATCCTTGGAAACTAACTTCTTTGACGAAGATAAAATCTTACATACCTCAGCGGTTTTTTGAACAAGTTTGAGCTTGTTTGCTAATCGATTTGCTCTTCGTTGAAGTTTGTTGACATGTCTTAATTTGAGTTTGTACTTGTAACACTTTGATAGCTCATGACCCTTGAGCGAAAAATATGAGCATGTCAACCTGGAATATGATTCAGGTATCCGAGATGTGCAAGCTGCTAGACATAAGGTAGAACCTGAAAAATTAGACAAAGAGTTTCCAACGGAAAGGTCAATTTTTTCTTCTAGAAAGGTTGAGGTTTCTCCTGAAAGACTATCGAGATTGATGTATGTATTGCTACATTTATCAAAATAAATATTTTCACAAAGAAGTGCAACACTTGATTTTTCGTCCTCATTAGAATCATAGTTGTCAGACATTTCATCAAGAGTTGCAGCAAGACCTTTGTTTCCAGTGTATTTCTTTCGATTTGGACACTCATTTGCAAAATAACCAAAACCTTTACACTTAAAGCATTGTGGCATATCCTCATCATCAACCTCGTCAGCATCCCTGTTTTTAGGAGGAATGCGGTTGTGAGGTTTAACTGACGACCTGAGTTTGTCTCTGGAGAACCGTTTACTTCTCTTCAATAGAAGATCTCTAAACTGTCTTGTGATCAACGAGAATGACTTGTCAAGATCTTTATCTGATGAATCAGTCTCCGAAAGATCATCTTCAGAGATGCAAACACTTTTACTTTTCTCAAGTAATTTAGTGTTCTTCTGTGCTTTAAAAGCAACATCCTTCCCAGATTTGGATGTATGTTCATGATCAAAAATCTTTAACTTCCCAACCAGAGTGTTTCTGGAAAGAGCATCAAGGTTATTTCCCTCAACGATGGCATGCTTCTTAGAATCGTATCTAGATGGCAGCGATCTGAGAATTTTCATCATAATGTCCTTTTCAGGAATAGTCTTACCCAATGCAAAGGATGCATTAACAATTTCAGACACTTTGTGATTAAACTCATCAAATGTATCTTCATCTGCCATACGAAGGTTTTCCCAATCGGAATTTAGGTTTTGAAGCCTGGCTTCCTTTTCACTGGTATTCCCTTCAAATACGGTTTCTAAGATATCCCAAGCATCTTTAGACCGAGTGCACGTAGTCACATGGTGCTGAAGATCTGGGGTAATGGCATGTATGATGGCATTCAAACCGTCGGAATCTTGCTTTGCATCAAGTATCTCAGCAGCGTCATATGCACCAATATCATTAGCTACGGTTGCATTTCCTACTGCCACAACGGGAGCATCATAGCCATTAACTACATAAACCCATGATTGAAAATCACGCGCTTGAAGAAAGGCACGTATAACAATTTTCCACCACAAGTAATTTGATCCATCGAAGACTGGTGGTACGTTTATAGAGATAGCACTTCTGTCCATAGAGTTAGATTGCTAAAAACACATACTTATAAAGTCTTTAAACGTGTTTGCCTGCTCTGATACCAATTGAAAAAGTGGGGGTACAACAACCTCACCCAATAATTCGCTTAGAAATCTGTATGGACTAACTCCAATATAATTTTAAGAGAATCAACTAGACAATCAAACTCAATCTTAATAAAAAGTATATCAAAGAGTTATATCTCAATTTCTCGATTCAATACTTACTCAAGCAAATAGAAATCTGCGAGTCTAATTGAATATAAGAGAAATTAACTTGAACGGTACCAAATACCAATGTTCAAGTATCAATCAATTCAATCAACAACCAAAGGTCGGATTTCCCAATTGATTGATTCAACGCACAACCTGTGATATTTCAATTATATAACAAAATATAATGCGGAAAAGAAATAACACAGACACCATAAGTTTTGTTAATGAGGAAACCGCAAATGCAGAAAACCCCCGGGACCTAGTCGGGATTTGAACACCACACTGTATTAAGCCGCTACAGACACTAGCCTACTGCAAAGCTAACTTCGGTCTGGACTGTAGTTGAACCCTAATAAATCTCACACTGATTCAAGGTACAGTTGTGCTCCTTACGTTTCTAATCCCAGCAAGATACTACGCACTTGATTCCCTTAGCTGATCTCACCCACAACTAAGCGTTGCTACGACCCAAAGTCGAAGACTTGATAAACAAATCTGTCTCACACAGAAAAGTCTATTGGAATAGATAAATCTGTCTCCCACAGATATACCTACGATTTTTTGTTCCGTCCTTTGATAAATAAAGGTGAACATGAACCAATTGATAACCCGGACTTATATTCCCGAAGAACAGCCTAGAATTATCAATCACCTCACAATAATCTTAATCGACTGGCGAAATAAGATATTGTGGAATCACAAACGATGAGACAAAGATGTTTGTGACTACTTTTATATCTTGCCTATCGGAGAAAATAATCTCGAGCCAATTTTACAATTGTACTCAATACGATAAAAACAGCAAGATCAGATCACGCAACTACAGAGAAAATAGTTGGGTCTGGCTTCATAATCCCAATGAAGTCTTCAAGTCGTTAACCTACAGGGTCTCGGTAGAAACCTAAGGTTAAATAAGAATCGACTCTAGCTTATACAACTAGTATCACACAGGAGGTGTGGGGATTAACTTTCCCAGTTGCTATAGTTCTCCTTTGTATAGTCTCCAAATCAGGGTTTGCAATCTAAGTAACCTTGGTAACAAAGAATTCAATATTCACCGTTAGATGAAAACCTGATTAGATTCAAGCTAATATCTTTCAACCGTTAGATCGAACTTAGATTGTTATACACAAATAAAATGCACGTTCATTTAGGTTTGTGTAACCGTACCTAAACGTGTACACCTAGTATGTTCAACAGTAGTTAACCAAATGGTTATCCATATGACCACTTTCATATCAACCATATTCATCTTCACCATAACTAGTTCAAATGACTCAAAAGAACTAGTTAGAGAGTTGTTCAATTGCTTAGATCTCATTGAAGTATACAAGACACAATCGAAGCAAAAAATATTTTGATTCACTCGAATCGATTCATGAACTTTATAGCCACGCTATGCAAATATGCATTCCTTAGTTTATATAAGTTTAAGTTCACGAATAAACCGTTTTTATAAAATAACCCACTCAAGTATGCATACCGGTATGCATACTTAAGTACCCGGTTTAAGTTTGTTTTCAGTTCACAAACTCCAGTAGAAATTCACGGGACGTGAACTTCCGGCAGTACGCGGACTTTAGTTCCGGTTATCCTGAGCAACAAAGTACGCATACTTTGGTTCAAGGATTTTGGACTTACACACGTATGAGTACATATACAATGTTTAAATCCATTCAAGGTTATATATTCTAAACTCTCATTTCAATCATTGAAACATTCTTAGAGGACGTTAAATAGAGGTTATTCACACACTATTTTTCATCAAAGCAATTTTTAAGATATTGAAATAACCAACATGACTTTCGTCACTTGTAAAGATGAACTTGGCCAAAGCGAAAGCTTACCAATACATATTTCGAGAAAAATATAAGCGAGATAAACTCGGCTCGAAATAACAAATGTGTATAATCGAAGTCTATATAGCAATACGACTTTTGTCTCAAGATAGGAGATAGAGTAGATAGACTTCTTGAGTGATAGATAAGTTCAAGTCTCCACATACCTTTTAGTCGATGAAGTTCCACCAGTTACTTGATTTTTTCTTCGTCGTTGTATAATGAACGTCGTGGAGTCTAGAGCTAAACTACACTTTCTATCCTAGTCCGAGACTTAGCAATAAGTAGACTAGAAATCAAAACTTATAGTTTTGGCAACTAAACTTGACAACAAGCTTGAGATAGCAACGCTTGCGAATTCGACCGAGCAGTGCTCTAACAAAGACTTGAATTTACAACACGATATTTTGAAAACTCAAAATGGGTCAGGGAGGTCTGCATAAAGAGGCATCATCATAAGTATATTTTATTTAGATTCCCGTAACAATGTAGTACACTTATTTCAAATTCCTAGTACAAAAACTTAAACCTAACTCACTGTCACAGGCAACGTGACTGCACTTAGCATGTGCAGCAATCCTTTAAACCGTTAAGTGGACGGACGAGTTATAGTCTCGTGAGGGTTTGTAAGAGAGGTGTGCCCACAAAACCAAATAATTGTCGGAATTATTCTTCACCGACTTCGCCGACATCATGGTTCTCAAGTGCTAACAGCTGTGGGTTCATATGATTGCCTCAAACTAAGGTAGCAATTATAGAACTTAAATTCCGTTCCTTTTTGTTGCAAGTATAACTCCCTCGCATGACCCTCCTGCAATAAATACACACATATCAACATATATTTTTTTAACAGAAGTAGCTCTTTTAAATATGATATATACTTTTACAGCGGTTTAACTTACAATTCTCGCTTCATTCCATCCAGCAGGAACATTACGATATAGTGGTATTTGTAGTGCTATGAATTTCTTAACCTCATATAAATTTCTTAACCTCTTTTAAATATGACCCTCCCACACCATCTCCCAAAAGGTTTCAGTTGGTAAGAAATGATGTGATTTCAACTTTGTTGTAGTAAAAGGTTCGTTGAGACTTGTGAAAGCAATTGATTTTAGACTTATTTAAACTAAAAATAGAGAAAAT
Source organism: Papaver atlanticum (assembly GCA_023531105.1). Taxonomy (NCBI): domain Eukaryota; kingdom Viridiplantae; phylum Streptophyta; class Magnoliopsida; order Ranunculales; family Papaveraceae; genus Papaver; species Papaver atlanticum. The sequence goes on along the minus strand of JAJJMB010011222.1, from coordinate 7,149,460 downwards.
TTAATTCCAAATTTGATTTCAAGATTGAAAATAACCAAGACACTAGATTCCACTATTACACATGAATGAATGATGGTAAAAAATCCAAAACTCTAATTATCTTTTAAATCTCTTATTTCTTAATTCACAAATAATCAGGCATATTCTCAAACATTAATTGTATTCCCTAAGCATAGATTATCTAAACAAAGTATAACCTATCTAATTGAATCACAACTAATTAAGAAAATAATGCAAACAATTAAAATTCTACAAAGTAGTGATTGAGTGAATTATAAAATACAAATTAGAGAAAAATAGAATAGTTACCAATTATTCATGCATAAATAGCTTCCTCCGTGCCTTGGTTACGCGAGAATTAGCTCATCATCATGGAAACACGCTCAAAATTCATCTTTATTGCTCAAAAATGGTGTTCACAATAATGAAATGGGAGAAAAACAATAAAACCGGGTTTGTAACACTTTTATTTGTTACAAACCGAGCTGTTACAGAGAACGATAAAACTGAAGTGTTGTTGTCACTATAGCAATACGACCCACAAGCAATTGTCGTTGTCACTGTTGTAAAACGACGGTTCGGCGTGCGTCTTATGTTCTTCGTGTTCTTCACAACAGCAGAAAATGGAGTTTTTCTGCCACTTGATTTCTCGACTCTCTGGTTCTTCCTAACTGCTCCCAACTCTCGACACCCCTTCTATATGACCTGAGTAATCTATTTATACCCGAAAGATGCATCGAATCTCCTCCATAACTTCAAAAAATCTTCTCTTTATTATTTTTATTCTCACGATAATAATTTCCTGTTTTAGCTTCTCCACGCGTTTGCAGCTGGATTAATCTCCAAATATAACTTATTTACGCTCCAAACTGTTTCTCTAGTCATCATACACATTCAGAACACGTTCAAATTCTCCAAAACTCATGCAATCCCGTGAAATATTTCTCTCATGCACGTGTTGCCCTGTTTTGCTCCATGACACGATTCAACCAATTCTGATCCAAACGAACACCCATACCAGCTTTCTATAGTCATATCACGTCTACCCACTAAGTTTCAGGGATTGAATCTCACTAAATCACGTCCAAACATCCGATCGAAATTCTGCCAGAGAATAAATGGTTTTCCCGCCAAAATTTATTTTTTGAATTTGAGAAGAAGATGTCCTCCCCCTAATCCTGCACGGGTGTCCCTTTAGCACTTGTCTTATGGGGTGCAAATAGTAATTTTTGGGCGTAGATAGTAATTTTTCTGGGGTTCCTTTAGTACTTTATCCTTGGGTGTAAAACACCACTTTTCGAACCAATTTCGCCGCAAGAGCTTATTTCTCTATAAATACCTACAAAGACATAAAATAACAAAATAAATACAAAATCGAGCACTAACAATATATACAATTGAGACATATTAGACACATAAATGCGTCTATCAAGAAACCATGCACAACTTCATGACGGGAGCTGATTTTCACCTAAGATTTCATGATCACCAAATCTTCATATGAATCAACGCAACCATTTCCAAAAAAAATATTCAAGGGAGGGATATGTTGAAGGATGATAGAAATTTTTTTTGTTTTTGGGTGTGAATTATTTAGAGGCTACCCAGTCTTTTAAAGGATTGTACGTACTAAAAAGGTCGCTATGGATAAGTATGAGCCATCATTTTTAAAGCAAAAAAAATATAAATGTTAATGCTTCAGACAAACAATGTCAGAAGTCATTATTCATGGATACTATAGATTTGAAAAGAAATGTCACTGCACATGAAAATTTAAAATCTATTTTAACAAAGAAATATAAAAGTTCTCATACATATTAAAACAAAGTTTCATATATATTAAAAAAGAGTTTCATACATTATAAAACAACAAAGTCATACAACTATGTTTCTGGGAAGAAATCAAACGAACTTTTTTGTTGGTTCTCATCTTGGGTTTCAAAAACAAACTCCATATTTGTATTTAAATCCACGCTACTGTTCAAGTAAGGATTTTCTTCTTGACTCAAACTAGGGATTGAGTACTGAAGACTAATACCGGTATCCCGCAAAACCGGGTGATACCATGTACTATGATCATCCAAACTAGAAGTAGCTTGACGCTTATGGCTACACTCGCCAGAACCACCTACGCCCAACATATGAAATGTCCCGTGCAGAGAAGCTTCTTTTTGGGATTGGTCAGTGCTAAAAGCAGTAGGAGATGTAACGCCAGTATCGGAAGGGCCATACGTAAAACGGTCATACAATAGCTTCCCGAGTGCATCATTCTTTTCAAAACTTAGCTGTGCCAACCATTTCCACCGATCCTGTTACATTATTGTTTGGTAAATAAAAAATACAAGAATAAATTAAATTTATATTAATAAATTTTCAAAAAAAAGGTGTATTAACTAACCTCGGTGCCATGGATGTTACTCCAATCACGTCGATGGGTGATATTTGGAAGATGATGTATTTCACGTATTCCATCCGAGTTGACATACGAAAATGACCACTCTAACCTAGGAAATGTTGATGGCGTCTCCGGTTGGGTATAGACAAATGTTTTTGCAAACTGACTTGGAGCAGTTACATTAGGAACGAAACGAGAGCTTCCAATGTTACCAATACCAACCTCTTCGTGGTTTTGAACACGACTCAAATCTGGCAACAAAGGTCCCATGCTGATAATTGACCACCAACCAGCATATTCGGTATCATTGACTATCAAGTAATGAACCCTTTCTATTATATCCTCCGTTCTAGTGATTGAAAAATCAGGAGGCAGACAAGGAATTGTAATCAAACCTAACACCTGCCTCAAACATCTCTCTCCAAGATAAAGGACCTCATCTTTCGTATCGACTACTCCCCTGAAATATATTCTCTTTCGACTAACCTCTCTTGCTAAAACTACTTCCTCATCTTCATAGTGGGCATTGCGTAACCATGGTTTCCAAACAACTACTCCAGGTGACACTCTCAGATCCATCTGTCTTTTAGCATTGTCCACATAATGTTTCCCGGTGTCTGATTGTTGCACACCCTCTTTATGGGTTGATTTAAACATATTAATCGTAGGGTACATTTGTTCCGGTACGAATGAACCCAATTTCAGTAATGGTTGACAATTACAAAAGTAAATATAGTACCAATACTCTAATATCATCCACATTGCTGCCATGTTATTATCAACACCACTACAAACCTTGTCCAAGTTGTTTAACAGTCTACCATAAATAAATGAACCCCAATCATACCTACCAAGGTTTTGTAAGCTTTCTGAATCACCCAAAACAACCATCCATGCTTTTGAAGCGTTAGATGAAGTCGTTCCGGTGAATACTTGACCAATAACCCAAAGAAGAAAAATCCTAGTCAATTCCTCCCAGTTCTCAGAGTTGTCCAAGAGTTTCCTACTGTTTATATAAGAGGAAAGGTGGGAGAGACATACAACTTTTGATTTACTATCCTAGGGTTATTTAGAAGTCTTGGCTTCTCCGGGGGGCGTTAGGCATCATCTTCAGTATTTGCAGATGGACTATTTAGGTTGGCGATCACACCTCTAAAGTACAAATCATCTAAACTTTCATAATATTCTCTGGATAACCTCCTCGAGAAAGTTATAGGCCCACCTTTACATATAAGAATTCCAGTTAACATTAAAAAGTCTAAAGGTGTCAATCCTATTTCAAAGCCCGTGAAATGGAAAGTCTTGGTTGTATGCCACCATCTAGCTACTAGAGCATTTATGAGTTGCACATCTGAATTCTTAAAATTAAATGAAAATATCTTGGAAAACCCACAATTATCTAGTACCTGACGTGCGCGTGGATTATTCCGTACAACGATATCATAATAATCCTTAAGGGTGTCCCAACTAGTCCTCATTTTCATCTTCGGTGCATCTTGACCGGATATATGCCCATCTCTACCTTTTACAGACAATTTTTGGTCCGTCGGGTACTCCATATCATTATCTAAATGCACCAAACAAACAAATATAAACGTATGAAAATCATTGTTTGAAAATCAACAAACAAATGTAAAGCTCTTGGAGGAAAAACATAAATTTATACTCAAAACCATATCTTACTAACAAATTTTGATTCCCACATTTCTATGAATTGTGTATTATACAAATTACAAAACATGCAACATCATTAGGATTATTTAAAATCAAATGTCAATACAAATTAACCATGTTCATCAATAACTAAACAATCAACCATGTTCATCAATAACTAACCAAAATTAATCATGTTAAATAAATTTTTAACAAACACAAAGCACTAACTAGTAGTTTTGGCATTCAATTTGCGTTCATAACCTATCAATTTCACAAAAGTAATCTTAATTGAAAAGAAAAATGGAAACTAGGGTTTAAGGTTAAATTGGTTTACCTTTAAAGATTGAGTTGATAAAACGCCTTCAAATCAACTACAACTTCAAATTCACCCTTTCTTCCACAAACCCAAACAAAAAAAGTGTAGAAAGCGCTGGTTTTTGATTTTCTATAGAGGGGAAGAAGAAGAGCTGGGAAGAAAAAAAAAAAGGAGGAAGAAAAATAACTCTGTCGAGTTCTCTAGAACTTTTGAGGTGAAATTGTAGAACGGGCAATGGTTAGCCGGTTCAATTGGGTTTGACTGGTCAAGATAAGGAGAACGGTCAATCATAAACTGTTTTTAGTGAAACGGGTGATGACTAACCGTTATTAGAAGAACGGTTAATGACTTACCGTTTTTTTGGCTTAGAACGGCTAACCATTAGCCGTCCCTGGATTTCACTGGGAAAAACCGCAAGAGCTAGGCCCTTCCCATGCTGAGGTGTAAAGGCGTTTGGGAAGTGGTTGGGCATCTCCATAAGACCCGGTCTTATTTATTAACTTCCAAAGTCCACTTTGGTCGGCGTCAGGATATGTTGGGGACTCTTAAGATTTTGTGGAAATTATATAAATGCCCTTACTTTTATTGGTCCTTCAAAAATACCCTTATCAACCATATTTATACCCTCCATCTTTTAAATTGAAATCCATTTTATTACTAATACCAAATTTACCCTCTCTATTCTGTACGAGCATATTATTAGATCTAAAAGTTTCCGCTGCCAAATAAAAGTTTCAGAGAGAGAGAAATAGATCTTCTAACTACTCCTAAACCACCACCGGTTTCTATACCTTCACCAAGCTCCGCCACCTCCACCAAATCTATCATCCAACACCACCTCCTAGTCTGCCGTTTCTACAGATTCCATCATCAGCTCCGTCTATCCTCCTTTCGCCATCATCACCGTCACCTCCGCCACCACCACCATCTCTGCCTCCGCCACCGTCTTCAATTCAAAGATGTAAGTAACAACCTAATTTATCATATCTCACTCAAATCCACACTAAATTCTATTTTGATTTTGATTTCCGTTCATTTTATAAGAATTCCTAATGATTTTTTTTAAATTTGTATTTCTTGAAATTCTTGTTCTATAAATAAAAATAGAAAATGAAAATGATTGCGGATAGTGATTCAGGTGTCGGTAGTGGTGATGAAATCACCATTCGTATTAGTTGTTTAAACGCCACCATGTTTATGTATAGACAAGCCCTGGATCCACTGTTTTGGAGTTGAAAAATGTTATCTCTCAAAATCTGATGTTTATAAGGGTCAAATCTTGAAGATGAACAGTCTTTAGAGAATTTGGTTCGTTATCTACTCCTATCTCAATCTAGGTATTTTAATTGCTTTTGTTTTTTGTTGTGTTTTGCTAACTTAATTTAGGGTCTGTGATAGTTTTTTCCCAATGGGTGATTTAGATAGAAAATTAGGTTGTTATAGAAAAACGTTGGTAATTTATTATTAATTAGATTAGGTAGGAAAGGATGTTGCAAATACAAAATCTAGAGATAATTGCTACTCACGTTGATTTAGAGATAATCGTTATGCAAATGCAAAATGTTTAATTGGTAAGAGATGCAATTTTATAATTTTAAATTGTTGTTGTTGTTGTTGGCGGCGGGGATTGGTGGTTGATGTCGGTGTTAGATAGGATAATGTTACCGATTGCATGTTTGAATCCACATAAATTACAGAATAAACTTGAATCCTCAAGATGTATTTGTTTATAAGAAAATAAAGGATTCTAATACTCAAATTAAAAAATGTATCGATCATGTTTATATCAGTTTCCACCGTATTTCTTAAAAAGCTATAATAATTAGTCCAACATTTGCAACCACGAAAGCTTACCAACTAGATGGACAGAAAGATGGTGTTGTTGGCTCAATGGCATCCTGTTTTGGCTAAAGTAATGCACATAACTAGTCATTATGTACTTTATGCAATTTTTTAGTCCTTTTGGTACACTTTGTGTGGATAAACTAATTTTGATTATAAGCAAATTAGCGACCTGAAAGTCCTTTGGAATCTTTTTTGGCCTTTCCTCACTCCATTGTTAACTACATGGACAGTTGCAAAACTCTTGATTCCAACATTATGATGTCGGTTATAGTTCTCCAGACAGTTGCACATAATAGTCCTCAGTTAGACGTTTACTTTGTTCAAAATATTTGAATAGTTAGGAAATGAGGAAATGGTGTCGAAAAAAATGAAAGTGAGTTTGATTTTTTTTTGTTTTGATATGTATGCGTTTATGGATTTTGTATTTTGTGGGTTCTGAAAGTTTTGGTTGATGGTTGTGGTAGTGTTTGTGTGGTGGTGGTAGTAATTGTAATATTAGATATTTGTAGTATATGGTATCTCTCAAGATGAATCTGTGGTGTAATGGTAGCATAACTGATTCCATTTCAGAAGATGCGTGTTCGATGTACGTCAGGTTCACTAATTTTAGTACGTTAATTTTTGGGATCAACTTTGGTTGTTGACACTAGATTTTGGGGTCAATTTTGGTTGTTGATACCATATTTAGGAATCAACTTTGGTTGTTGATACCACAAATAATTCTGAATTTTTAATTTTGGGGATTAACTTTGGTTGTTGACACCATATTATTTATTTATTTTATTTTCTGATTTTTGTTTTGGGGATCAACTTTGGTTGTTGACACCATATTTTTGGGATCAACTTCGGTTGTTGACACCATTTCTCGTTCTTCTTATTTTCTGTTTTTTGTTGTTGGGATCAGCTTCGATTGTTGGCACCATATTATAAGATCAACTTCTGCTGTTGACGTCATATTATTATATTATTTTATTTTTCTGATTTTTGTTCTTGGGATCAACTTCGGTTGTTGACACCATATTATTGTTATTATTATTTTTTTTTTGTAATTTTATGATTTTTGTTTTTAATTTTATGGTTTTTGTTTTGGGGATCAACTTCGGTTGTTGACACAATATTTTGGGGATCTACTTCGATTGTTGACACCATATTTTTTTTTCTTATTTTCTGATTTTTATTTTGGGGATCAACTTTAGTTGTTGACACAACCGGTGGTGGTGGTGGTGGCGGCGGCGGTGGCGACTGACTGGCGGTGGTAGTGTTCCAGTTGTGGTGGTGGTGTTCCGGTGGTGGAGGGGTGGTAGTTGAATGTTGTTGGTGGTGGTGGAATAGTAGTTGAATGTTGGTGGTGGTGGTGGATATGTGGTGGTGCTAATGGTGGTGGTGACGGCCGTGAAGTCACAAATGGTAGGAAATTTTTTTGTTGTTTTTTGAAATAAAAAATAATATTATATGAGTAAGGGTATTAAGGTAATCTATTTTTAATAGGGGTATATTTATTGTTGTATAAGGATATTTTTGTTGGATGTCAAAACTAGGGGTATATAATTAATGTACCCAAGATTTTTCCCCAAATAGACTGGGCCAACTGTATCCCACCCCACCACCAGACAAACGCTCAGATATAAACAACACCAAATACCTCGATTAGTCTAATCTAATCTAATGGAGTCTGAACACAATTTTGGGAATTCTGAAGAATTAAAACAAACAATATCCAGTAATGGTGATTTAAGAAACAACAATGAAATGAATGAAAAGAAGTTGAAAAAGAAAAAGAGTTTGATATTTAGATTTGGTTGCTTAAGATCACAAACATCAAGTCCTGATAGATCATCATCAGATGAGAAACCATATATGGAGATGGAATCAGTTACTAGTGGAGATGGTCCACCTCCTATCCATCTTGTTGTTATGGTTAATGGTATTCTTGGCAGGTTAGTTCTTCTTCTTACTTGATTTCATTTACTGATTTCTCAATCTCAGATCGTTAAAAATGAATTCATTCATTTATGTCTAAATTGGATAATACCATTTTGAAATCAAGGTCTTGCAAATTAGGTCTAAATACTTTTGTCAAATATATATTGGGATTAGCATTTCAAAGACCACTGTGACCAACTACCTGAATTCCCAAAATTAACAGTGCATGTCTACCGAACTATTAATCATATGAGACAATTATAGATTACTAAGACTAGTCGCTTCGGAAAATACGCGGATAGGGCTTTTTTCTGTATCATTTTGTGTTTATAGCTTATTATATAGGGTCAAATAGTTACTGATTAAGATAAGCTTCTTAGGTCACAATCTTTGTATGGTTGCCGAAATGCTTTATTTTGCTGTTCCACATTAGTCATCTTTATTGGTGGTTTGGTAGTGTTACCTCAATTTAGAGTTCAGTATGCTTGTCACATTCATGATAATAATGAAGCTCTACTGATACATCCATACAGCCCTGAAGATTGGAGATCCGCTGCGAAGCAATATTTGAAAAGATATCCCAAGGAGTTTCTGGTGCATTCTGAGTATTTTTTTTCCTCTTCTTCCAACCTCCTTATTTGTTAATTGTTATTATTTATTCTAAGCATTAGATGTTTTTGTGGTTGTGACAATTGGGGTGAATTTGGTGAACTACATGAAAATCTTTATTTCCTTGTGTATTCAAAATCTCTATTGGCTCCTCTATGCACTATGAGTTATCTTTTCTTATTGTTTTGCAGTTATGGCATACAGTAGAGTTGCTTTTCTGTCTTTAATGCTCTGGGACCTTCTGTATCGCCTATGCGTTGTTATTCTTTCTGGATACACTTAAAATTTACCGTTTTAACACCTTCTTTAGGTATTTGATCTAAAAATAATAATTAATCTGATCGTGAATTAGTAAGAATAGGGTTGCTAAAGTTACTTGGAGCACCTCCTCATACGAACATTGGTAATTCTTCTTTTTTAACATGCAGGCAGTAATTGTAATACCACATCAACGACGTTGGGTGGTGTTGTCGTAATGGGAGAGAGATTAGCAGATGAGGTGCATAATGTTCTGTTGTTTGGTCTCAACTTTACCTTGTTTCCTGCTCTGTGACCAAGGTTTTGATCTAACATTTATCTATCGAGATCAACTGTTGGTCTTGAAGCAGCTTCGTTTTTATAATTATAAAACTTGTATACTCTTATTTACGTTTTGGACTGGTTATAATTAATTCCAAGTTCCTCTCAGGTTTTCTTGTTTGATTGAAAGCTTAGAAGAATACTGTTGTTTCAGGTGTTGTCTGTAGTAAAACGAAGACCATAGCAAGGTATGCTATTGGTAGGCTCTTTTCTTCAAACCGCAAAATCCTTCTGAAGGAAATGGAGATTGTAGTGGTGATGGAATTGGAAGCGCACGCCTTGAAATAAATCGATAAAAGATTGGAGCCCATGAATTTTATAACAGTTGCAGCACCATATCTTGGTTCAAGAGGGCATTCACAGGTAATTAGCATATACCATTTTCTAAAACAGTATTATTTCACTGATCTTAAAAATTTCAGATTGCTTGAAATAACAGATGATATACTAAACCAAACTCATTGATATATTAAAGACAAATGCCACCAACATAGAATCCAACAAAACATTAGCAGACTCCTAGCTCCAACTGAAAACCCAAACCACACCAGAAACAGACTTCAACTTCTTAAACTCAGATAGCAAACTAAGAAAACAGAAAATGAAATAGAACTAAAAACATAACAGATCACCATGAGATTACTGTTCAAAATCTAGTTAACAAGGATATGGAGCAAGATATTACGAGTGAACTCATGGGTGGTCCTAGTGGTTGCGGTGGTATTGGGAGGATGCTGGAAGAATCACCTTCTGTGTCATCCAAACGAGTCCAACTGAACCGGAGCATTAAACTGCTCAGGGACTCCAATGATGTGGTTTCCAAGATTATTGATCGCATTTCTGTCTATGGCCATGGTGAAGGTTCAAACTAGGGACTGAACAATCTGTGTGTCCTGCAGATGACCAAATTCAACATCACCTAACATTTCAAAGTTTAATTTCTTAGGATTTGACCCGCCATTTAGGATATTCTTGAACCGCTGCTGCTGCAACATTAGCCTAGTCCATGTATTAATGTAATCAGGACTGCAACTATAGTCTGCCATTTTCTCCATTTCAACAATCTCCTTCACCCGTTCAATAGATTGGTTCCTTACTTTCCTCATCAGATTGTGAGCTGCCCATCTGGTAAAAGATTGAAGCTGTGGATAGCTTTGGGATTTCATTGTGAGTACGCGGACAAACACATCTTCCACATAATTCCAAACCTTTTGTGCAAACTGGATTGGAGTTTCTGCCACTACCTCAATTCTTCTTTGTAAGATTGTAAGAAAAGCTGTACGAGGTAAAAAGTTAGGAAGCCCAATACCCTTCGTTTCACATAGAACCTTAACTTCCTCCGTTAAAAAACTATCTTTATTGTTATTCCACGGAGACATGGACTCCAGATCAGCAGCGTAGGCAGTTAGCATCTCAGACAACCGAGCTGTGCAGTGCATATTTCCTTCATCTGGGAACTCATTGAATTCTCCAGTGATGAGGATCTTCCTTAAAGATTCCTTGGCAGATCCAAGGACGCGCATGAAAGCTGTTACAGCATCAGCAATGCTAGAAAGATTTTTTGGCATGTTATTAAGTTCAGCTGCATTTTGGTTAAGCTTTTCATTAATCCTTTTCACTATATCAGGCAAGAAATTAGAAATACTTGCTGCCTGTATTTTCACCAGCTTTTGAGCCAAAACTGGTACACCCACAATAGATTTATCAATCTTCGAGAGTAATGGGTGTGAATGAAACAATCTAGCCTCCTCAGTCCTCGCTTCCTCGTATGTCTCATCCCCAATACGATTCCTCACACAAACATAACCAAGACCAATATTAACATCATCAGCAGTAACTTTCTCGAGCAAACCTTCTGGAGATTTATCAACTTTGGTAACGACAGCCAGAGTTCTCTCACCAGTTTTGTCGACTTTCTGAGACATCCTAATGGATTCACAAGTAGGAAAATCAACAGAGGCAGATAAAACATTAAGTATAATGCTTTCCTTTGGTTTAATATACTCCATAATAATATTATTGATCTGTTCGTAAATATCTTCAGGTTGACCATGAACAGGAACTCTTGTAATGCCAGGTAAATCAACCATTGTCAGATCTGGAACTCCCTTTTTGTTCACTACAAGAGTAAGAGGGGTGTTGGAAATGCATTTACCATCGCCTGCAATCTCGTCAGTTGCAGAAGAAATTGCTTCAGAAATGCTCGCCTCATCAGTAGGGACCTCCTTCCCATGAAACTCCAAGTGAAGCTTCGGTTCAGGTGAAGAGTGATTCTGGAGACGCATTATCAGCGGAACACGAGTACAGATTCCTTGGCCTCTCGGAAGACTAATACCAGCTAAGGATTCCAGCACACTCGATTTGCCAGAAGATTGATCCCCAACTACAACAATGGTAGGAAGTTGTATTCCTTCATCCATGACTTTCAAATGACGAAGTTTGTCAACGGCATCGAGCAGTGGACGTATACGGTCATTGAAGTTTGAGATTAAAGGTGTTGAGTTCTCTACATATTCTTCTAGTTTGGTTTCACTGTTCATGCCAGGCAGTTTCATTTTGTTATGAAGTGAAGTTGATGCTGAACGAGAGGGAGGGAGAAAGAGATGATTCAAAGTTGAGGATCTGCTAGGATATTTATAAGGGAAGATCGAATGGAGAATTTAAGTCTCTCTCACTATCTACCATGCATAGAGAATATGGATAGCTCATGGTTCGAAAAAAAATGATAAAAGGAATTTGTAACGCTCGGGAATGAACTGCTTCACGCATGCATCATGATTCAATGAGTATAAATGCAATTGCAATACTACTAGAGTGCTGGGGAATTTATAATGGAAGTTTGAACGTAGAAATTTTAAGTCTCTATTACTGTATCTTCTTTGCACAGAGAATATGAATAGCTCACTGCTCGAAAAATTTAATGAAAAGAATTACTCCCTCCGTACTTTATATATATAGTCGGATGGTTAAAATCTCTTAGATTAAGAATTGTTTTTTGGTTTTATAAATATCCATATTTTTTTCCTGTCTTACCCTTTATTATATTTATTATTTTAGAGACATAAACTCAATTGTGAGATAACCAAACAACATAAATAGGGGTAAAATGGTTAAAAGTCATCTTAAAATTACCACTCCGCCATCTTAAAACTCAGTTGTGAGGATAATCCAGTGGATCTAATATGAAAATCTGATGCTTTAATTTGAATTTAATCTAATTAAATGAAACTTTTCGTTTACTCACCAAGAGATTATTGACTAAATTCAGAATGGCATTGAATCTTTGGTAAGGCTGGAAGCCTAGGGAAAGTGCTAATTAATCTTCGGTAGATGTGAAATCACTAAACCTAGCTCCAAATAAACCTGGATTGTCTCGTAAAAATTTGACAGTCAAAAGGAAGTTCCCTATTATCCAAAACCAAAAGATTTCCGAATATGAAGATTTTTGCAGTTTCTCATATCACTCTTCATTCTAATTCTGCATTCATAAGCTAAAGAATTTTACATATAATTTTAGTTATCAAATTTATGTTTGAACCAAGCACCTCTTCTCTAAATTACATATGCACGCCTGAAATTTTTGCGGATGATCGACTGAACCAAACATTACTTTCCTTGGGACTTTATTTTCCGTTACCATTTTTCTAAGAGCAACTTTTTGGTAGAATTAACTACCACAAGCTAGACTACCAAATGGGCTAACTATGTGAAAGCAACAATTTTTGTTTCTGGAAAACCAACTGCGGACACTATGGACAAACAAAGTTATAATTCACTCTGGCCATTTTCCTCAAATTTCCAGTGAAGCAGATAAAACATCCATTTTCCCCGTATTTTAACTTCCGACGCCCATCCAAGTTTTCCCTCGGGCAAGGAAATTGAACTAGGCCGAAAAAATGGCACCTCAAATGTTCCAGGAGATTAAGAGTGGTTAGGTAAATATAGGTTCTGATAAAATGTTCAAAGCCATATAATAACACCCATTGATTCTCGTTCAGAGCATAAGGGCAATTGGTCTAGTGGTATGATTCTCGCTTAGGGTGCGAGAGGTCCCGAGTTCAATTCTCGGATTGCCCCAAAATCTCTCATTTTTCATTCGCTTAATGACTGTAAATTCTATGATAAATGTCTGCGACAGTCAGGGTACTTAGGCTTCTCTTGGTGGATAACAGAGACGAAATTTTCACTTACCCACTCTTAGCACAGCACCTTGGGAGGAACCCTTAAAACAGAATGGCATGATTCCTGTGGCGACTTTGGACGCGCAACGCACAAATTTCTATTTGAAGGCACATACATGTTTTTTTCTAACAAAAAGCATATGGTAGTTGGAAGCAATCTGGAGGACTCAAGGTGATCATTAAGATTTTGCAGGGTTCATTTCTTCTGAAATTGCTAACCGCAAGAAAGGAATGTAAATATGAAAGTTACGATGCTTCTTCTCGTTATGTTCAAGCATTTGCTTATATCAGCTCATTTATGTGCATAACAATTTCATCAAACATAAAGACCAGTAGAGAATGATTATAGAAAAGTTTCAAACCCGAATACTGCTACGAGGCGCTACGATTTCAGGGAATACTCCTGACTATGCCTACGTTTTGGAGCTTTGCCTCATTCTTGCTTGCAAAATACACTAGCTATTGCTTTTTTCTCGAGTGCAACCTCAATAAGATGGTCATAGTTGCAGAAAGCACCTTTACTCCCTTCCAAACACACCATGAAAGGAATATAGGCATCTAACTGTAACATACACAATTAGACTCTAAACACTAAACACTAAACGCCACAATGTTTGCAGGCGTACTTAAGGTTAAGTTTGTAACTCCCAAAGCTTTATTTGTGGCATGTTTGTTACTCCCAAAGCTTTAATGGTAGAAGAGGTAAGTCCGAAGAGGAACTGAAAGCAGCCATTCAACAGACCTTAATTATACTTATGGTGCTCAAATAGGGAGACTTTTAGTTGTTATACAATGTCGCAAGTTCTATTTCAATGGGAGGCTGTAATATGTTAGGCTTTGGTCTTATGACCTGAACTCTGTACAGTTTTCTTTAATATATAACCTTGAACCTTCCTATTTCAAAAAAATAAAAATAAAAAACTAAACGCCACAATTCCACGTAAAACAAACATAAGTAGAGATCAAATCATAGTGGGCTAGCAACTCAAACACCTTAACCAACCAAGCTAGCAGTAAAAGTTAATCAAACTATGATAAAACTCTCTTAAATTTGAATATAGCCTTGAATATAAACAACCATGTTTAAGAGGACAAAAAAGAAAAACTTACTGTTATTGATGATGCACGCGCGTCAAAACTTAGCCAAACTAGGCGGTGCGAGAGTACAAAAATGTTACACGCTTTTCCAACTTTCGAGTGTCATATTGAAGCATGTCCACCTCCCTATCATAGAGTTTAACAAAATTTTGATATTCTTCTTCAAAAGAATCAAATCTTTCAATAAACTTGTTATGTTTTTCTTCGATGGAATTCAACTTGTTTGTAGTTCGTAATGCAAACCATAAACCTATTGAACCAACTGCCAAAGGAACAAAGAAATTAATAAAACCATTCTTCTTTTCATTCCCCATAATCACGAATCGAAGTAGGTAGCTTCAAGGACAATATAGTTTCTTCTACTTTATCTTATCTGGAAATTCTAGGTCTTGGGTTTGGATGGGAAATCCGATATCGAAGGGATTTTTGTTTCAATTTTTAAGATTTTCCGGTAATCTTGAGGAAGGGACAAGTCAGAAGTGTTCCCACGGAATCTGAATTTCTATGGGCTTGGGTTTTCCATTAAAACCCATTATCTCCGTGGTTTACATTAGCATTTAGCACCCTAAAATTTAAATGAGCAACACAAAGTAAAAATAATTGGAGTTTAAATTTGTGCACCCCTCAAAAGCCGAGGTGCACATTCCGGATCCCTTTGTTGGAGGTTTTTTCGGTCCAAAATCACTTTTGTTATAAAGTTTTTTAACCTTTCTGATGTATAAAATGTTGTGCACTAGAAAGATGTTTAATTTTTTCTTGATAACACTTCTCACTCACAATGATAATATTTTAGGTTAATCCACAAACATGTAACACTCACAAAGTTAATCTCTTGATACCAGTAACCACTACTAATATCAACTTTGATTAAATTATTTACTCAATTTATATTTCTACTACTACTAATATCTAAAATCAAATTTAGCTTATTAAAATTTACACTTTGGAAATGCAAATGAAACAACTTGGGCAACAATTAGATTTAGAAACCTCTGTAGGTCAAATTTTGGTGTTCACTGTTTCAGAATAAACATACCAAAATGAAGGTGATATTGGTATTAATCAAATTCAAATCTGAAGTGTACCCAAATTTGTTCTCCCAACTGTGAACCAATATGAAACGGAAGTTCAAGTTGAATTTTGATTTTGCTAACATGGCAGTGTTTGGGATGAAAAAAAGAGTTTTTTCATAAGAAGTTTGTTTTACTATTTTAATATTTTGGGAGGATTTTTCGTTTGTGCTGGTGGTGGTGCCGTTGGTAGCGCTGGTGGAAGTGGCTTCGTTAGTGGTGGAGAGGCGTTGGTAGTAATCGTTTTTATACTAGAGGAAGGATGGTAATGTTGGCTTGACGCTTGATATAACTCAGGCTTTTGACACAGTTAGTTGGAGCTTTGTTCTTGATGTTTTTAGACACTATGGTTTCTCAGAAGATTGGTGTAATTGGATTCTTCATATCCTTCATTCGGCTAGAATTTCGTTTTTAGTGAATGGAAGTCCTGAAGGTTTTTTCAAAATTGATAGGGGTCTTACGCAAGGTGACTCTTTATCTCCTTTGATTTTTGTTCTTATTGAGGATGTCTTGAGTGGAAATATTTTTAAGCTTTTCATGGAGCGGAAAATGTCTACTGTGGTCTCTAGTAAGGGGGCTGCTCCTATTCATCTTTTTTTTTTTTGCTGATGATATCAAGATTTTTTGTAAAGTAAATATGAAAAGTTTGAGAAACTTGGTTGATCTGCTTGGCTCTTACCAGCGTGCTTCTGGGCAAACTATTAGTCGTCAAAAAAACAAGGTTTACTACAGTGGTGGTTCTCTAAATAGAAGAAGAAGATTGTGGGTTTTCTTCAAATGCCAATTGCTTCTTTTCCGGATAAATATTTGGGTGTTGAACTGATGCCAGGGACGGTAAGATATCATCACATCAGCAATGTAGGGTAAGTTGTTATCTTTTCAAGATAGGGTTGTTCTTGTCAAGGAAGTGATTGCTTGCTTCTCTATTCATAATATGGCAGTTTACAAATGGCCTCGTAAATTTATTTATGAATGTGAGGCGGCTATTCGTAACTTTCTTTATTCAAGTGATTCTGGTGTTTCTATATCCTTTGTTGTTGCTTATGACAAGATTTGTGTTCCTTATGATGAAGGTGGTTTGGGTATAAATCAATTGAGAGTTATGAATAAGGCTCTTCTTATGAGTTTATGGTAGAAAATATGTAACTCTAATAAAGTTTGGGCATGTTTCCTTCATGCTAATTTTTTTATGAGGAATGGTAAATTGGTTCATTATGTGAAATCTTTAATTCTGTCGAGAATTAAATGGGTTTATAATCTGGTGGAGGAAAACTCAAAAGTCTTAATAGGTGATGGGCGTAATACTTCTCTATATTATGATGTGTGGGTTGGTGATAGAGCAGTGGTTGATATCCTTGAAGATTATTCTCTTGACCGTGTTGTTTTGGTTGGTGATTGTGTTTGGAACTTGAATGATGTTTGTAGAAACCCTTTGCTTGCTGCAGGTATAGAAGAAGGTGATTTACCTAACCCTCTAAATGGTGCATATCATAGAGTTTGGCAACCAGATTATAAAGGGAACTTTACAGTCAAGTCAGCTAAAGAATTGGTTCGTAAGAGGAACGTGAAATTGGAGGGTGCTGATCTGTTATGGAGGAAGTCAGTTCATCCTGCTTTGGCTGCGAGAAATTAGAAGATTTTGGGAGGAGCTTGCAACTCTGGATAAAGTGAGAAGCCACTTTAAAATTCAGGTTGTAAACAAATGTTGTATGTGCAACAATGATGAGGAGACCCTGGATCACTTGCTTTGGTCCTGCCTGTTTGCTGCGAAGGCTTGGAGATGGGTTTCGGATATCTTTGGACTGCAGGAACATTTAATTTGACAACAACTTATAAGGAAGACCAGGGTAGGAGTGGAATGGTCAAGGACCTTTGGTTACTATTTTGTTTGTTAGGTCAGGATTACGGCGGACTAGGAATAGTTTTGTTTATGAGAACAAAAACGTTTGCTGGAGATTTTTTCAAAAGCGTATTTGTAACCAGGTACAAGATTACTCGAGAAGGCTCAAGAGTTACATGTATGACTAGTTGAAGATCTACAGGTGCTGGACTTTTTCAGAATTAATCACAGACAGGTGAAAGTGCAAAACCCGGTAGAGTGCTGGTGGTATCCTCCGGCAGTGGATGAGCTTTTGTTGTGATGTAATGGAGCGGCTCGTGGGAATCCTAGCGTGGCAGGTGCAGGTGTTGTTGCTAGGGATCATGATGCAAATATTGTTGGTGCTATGAGCATTGGTTTGGGTATAACATCGAATTATTTGGCTGAAATTTTTGGAATCATAGTTGGTCTGGAATGGGCGGCTCAATGGTGGTTTTTGAAAGTTTGTGTCTGTTTTGATTCTTTAAGTGCAGTCACGGCTTTCACATCTTCCAATCTTCCTTGGTTTGTTAGGAAACGTTGGAGTGAGGTGTCTTATATTTATGAGATAATTCTCTTTGAACATGCTTATAGAGAGACAAACTTTGCAGCTGAGAGGATGGTGAAAAGAGGGTGTGATCTTCCTAATGAGTAGGGGAGACACTATGTTGGAAGACCTGATTTTTTTAGTTTCAGTTGAGAATCCTAATGTATCTTATTTTCGGTTTAAATGAGTTGTAAGTTTTGGGGTTTTTTTTGACCTCTTTTCTTATTTACTCATTTTTCTTTGTATATAAGCTATTTATTAATAAAATTTGGATTTACCAAAAAAGAGAGGAGGTGGAACGGCGGTGGTGTTGTAACTAGTGGTGGTAGTGATGTTGGTACGTACTGGCGGAGGTGGAACGACGACAGTAGTAATCATGTTCATGTATGTATATAAGTGTTGTTAGATTTATCAATATCCAGCTGGTGTAGTTAGATTTATATGATGAGTGTATTCTCGTCCAAAGAAAAAGTAAGATGGATGTTGGATTTACTAGGTTTTTGCAGATGTGTACATAGTTATACACTGGTGTAAATTCAAAAAAATAAAAAAATAAATGAAAATTACATAGTCATATGGGTACTCTTTTTTGAAGATGTCGGAAAGAGCTTTCCGAACATATAAAGTTCCCGAATTTTGGATGAATGGAAAGATAAATTGTTTTTCAATTATTTTTATATTATTTAAAATTATTGTCATCATCATGAGTCACTTTGGACTAAATTGTAAATCAGGAATGTTACTTGTGTACTTTCCATATTTCAAATAAATAAAGGACTAATTGTACCCAGAATGGGTCAGGACTAATTAGTATATTCGGATGAGATTTTGAACTACAACGTGTTTTTGCCTAACACAAATGCGTGTCAGTTGTTGATTGTCGGGACAGAGATACAGGGGTTTCTCGGTACAGACGATCCAGACCCGATTTATTACTACAGTTATATGTGTAGTAATAAAAATACTTACAAACCTGTCGTTCGTCAACTATTTTTTTATTTACTCTATTTATTTTCATTTCATTTTTGGCCATGATGAAATCTTTACTAACTTCTAAATAATTTCCGATAGATTCAATTAATTGCAAGTTAATCCTAATTTCAAATCAAATCTTAGATGTTACAAATCAAATGTAAATCATATAATCTTCATTTAAGGGGTTCTTTTCTTTTCTTTTTGATTTTTTGTTTATAATTACGCCTGTTTATTTTTGGGAATTCGGGATATACACCAAAAATACAGTGTCATCTTGGGAATATGTCCCGAGATTCCAGCTTTTGGTAATATGCCTCAGCCATTCAAGTTTCCATCCAAAGATGTTAAATAGTCAATAGGTGTACACATGTGAGATGACATGTGCAACCAAAAGACACAAAACCCCTTCTATCACATGTGTAAACCACAAGGAAAAAAATTGAACCATCTTCTTCATCGTCTTTTGCATAATTAGGGATGTTACAATGTCCATGATATTTGACATAAAATCATTGCCTGCGACTATGAAACAAAGATAAGTTATATGTATGACAAACATTATCTATTTATATTTATTTGATATTAAACAATAATTGCAAAAAATCACCAATTCCAAATATGAACCCTAATTGCATTTGAAAACCCCAAAGCTTTAGACCGGCGAAATCAAACTGATAAAACTACAATTCAGACATTATTAACATGTACCTATTCATCTATTTAAGAAGAAACCATCATCAATTCAAAGAATATCTCATTCAATCATGGTGGTAATAGCCCTTACAAATGAAGGATTGTAAGAGCTTCATTATCCTGATAAAATAACTAATCTTAGAAGAAAATTAACTATTCTCAATCATGAATCAATTGCTTCTCCTTTAGAAGATCTTGAGTCGTCATATTCGTCACTCCAATTATCTATTCTTACTTGAAAATTTCAGTCTCTGGTTTTTTCTTTTATTTTATCTAACAGAGGTGAAGCTAATATGAGGATATGATAAGAAGATTACGCGTGTGGGTCGTTAGAATGAGAAGGTTAAGCTTGTCGTTTCCATCATCTCGTGGGATCTCATAATCCGAGATTTTGACCGATCAACATTCGATAAATTGATTATTTAACTTCCTTGGACAGAAACTGTCATATTGGGATATATTACCAAAACCTGGAATATCGGGGCATATCCCCAAAAAGACATTGAATTTTGGAGCGTATTCCACATTCCCTTTATTTTTTAGATTTTAGATTTTTAGGATTTTTCTCTTCCTATGAATTTTTTTATCCGGAAAAGGATTATAGATTTTCGTATTCATTAATCTTGTACTTTTGCTTTTGTTGTTGATGAGTTTTGTGCTTGTAGTTTTGCTTTTGTTGTTGTATTCAACTTGCATTTTTATTATTATTGACATTACTGGTGAGAAACGGGATTATTTTACCATATGCCTCGTGGCCAAAAGATCTTCACCGCAAACTTAAAATTTACCATTGCCATTGTGACATAAAATCTTGCTCCTGAGTAACTTCTGAGAATGACACTTGCAATTTTGTTTAGAGAGAAGTGGCCCGAATTGAAAATGTTGATGCTCCAATGCGATTAGGACTGTCTATCTATACCATTCTTTTTTGAAGGCTTTCCAAGAAAAATAAGTTACCATAGTTGTATGCATAAAACATGATCAAGACTGAAGGTTTAAGTCCCCATAACTTCATTGATTTTTAATAAGTTTTCGATTTTGTTAATATCATGAGATGCAAAAGTCGTTTTGCTACAGTTACACTGCAAAATTTGTTCGAACAATTTGGTTGTCAGATTATTTTTTTCTTACAACTTATCTTATTTTATATTGCTTTAAATTTCGTGGGGGAGTTTTCTTTCTTATTACAAATAAAACCCTTTCACAAAAGAAGGGTGACAACTTATAATTTATACATTAACTCTGATCTCTATAACAAGAAAAATGACTAAACTCAACAATAAAATCAGAAATAAAAAAACTTAAAGTGGCTCTGATTGTCAAATAGGAGATAAAAACTACGCTTTTGGTAGCGGAAAACATAGATGAATCTTTACAAACCAAACTCTCTGGCGCCTCGAAGCAACTATGGGTGTGTACGTGGGGCGGGGTGGGGTGGGGGGTGTCAGGTGCTATTAGATTTTGCAATCTTGGACTCAAACTAAGGTGAAACAATAATAAAAAAAAAGAAAAGATTATGCTCATATTTTTACAATCTAAAACATTTTTTTTTTGAAGCATATCTAAAACAACTTGCCTTTGAAAAAAATATTTGTTGTCATATTTTCGGGTGTTTTTAAGTTGCTCTATTTCGATTGTCGACCATGTATTAAACAAGATGAATCCTACACCAATTTCTATTTAGTTATTCACCAAATTTTCAGAAATTTACCTCTAGAATCTTTTTTTGACCTCGTAGAAAGTTTTTTCTTACTATGCCAGCGAAGCCCGGAACCTTCACCAGTAATCTTTGCTCCAAACATGTTTTATTTTCAGAGTTAGGCACTTTATAGTGTTGCATTATCTGCATCAATTTCACTATAATATCTATTCCACCATACCTAAATCCACAAGCACGATAATTGCAGTGACGTTGTAAATATAGCAAGGAATAAGAAACATGTTAGTCCACAAATCAAAACTATTAGTGGTGGCACTCTCTGTAAACACGATTTAGAACTACACAAAATTTAGCTTCATAAATCTGGGAGCTTAAAACTGTGAAAATTATTTTAGCTTAAACTGATGCTCCTTAAATAATGCATGCATTTGGGGGTAAAATAAGAGCTACTTGAGCATATTTCACAATAAAGGTCACTCTAATGCCTAAAGAAGTCTGAAGCTCATCAAAGCTTCTATCAACAAGATACTCAATAACAAGAAAAGGAAAAAGTATTTTCCCCGAAAATAAAATGTAACAACTAACCTTGACACGGAATTTCTCATAAATTGAATGTTTTTCCTGCTCTTTAATACGTAACTACGCTAGTGATCAACAGTTGTTGCTTGGTCATCGCGGTCACGGTAGGTTTCCAGGAATGTTTCCCCAAGTATAGATTGATCGGGATGTCTCTTTTCATACATGACTACATATTTTTAGTAAAAGATGTAATTATAAATTTCTTAACGGCATAAAAGAGTCTGTAACTACTAGTTTTCTAGCAACTACATAAGATAAGATGAGATTAAACTCACGGGCACAACAAACAATCCATTAGCATATATATATAAGTAAACAAAGTAATGCAGTGTGGAAAAATAAGTAACACCAAAGATTAGCGTGGTTCAACAAATGCTTACATACTCCGAGTGTTACAAGTATGAATTTCACTATGAGTTGGGTAAGGTTACAATGAGTTAAGTCGGTTCTATTTGAATAAGATAATGAAAGTGATTGTCTTTTGTCTTTTTCTATTCATCTTTTGCCTTTTTCTGTGGTCGTGCTTCGTATTTAGGGTATGTTTGGCATACAGTGTTATTAATGCAAGGCATTATTAACTGCATGTAGTTGTAGTGTCATGCATAAGAACTACATGTAGTTCAATGTTTAGTGTTTGCAACAACAAAAAGATACACAGATAACAAATAAACTCTTATTGAAATTGTAAGAAAATGATTGGATCTAATAACAGATAAATTTAAATTTAAAAAGATAATAAAGAAATGATTTTTCTGTGGTCGTGCTTCGTATTTAGGGTATGTTTGGCACACAGTGTTATTAATGCAAGGCATTATTAACTGCATGTAGTTGTAGTGTCATGCATAAGAACTACATGTAGTTCAATGTTTAGTGTTTGCAACAACAAAAAGATACACAGATAACAAATAAACTCTTATTGAAATTGTAAGAAAATGATTGGATCTAATAACAAATAAAATCAAATTTAAAAAGATAATAAAGAAACGAAGACTAGATAATTGAAAATAAGCTGAATTGAAACGCGAACTTCGCGAAATAACAACACAACCATGTTGAGATTGAACAAGTTTAAAAATTATGAGAAGAAAAGATTTTCAAAAAGTGGGGAAATGAAAAATGAAAATGAATTATATTAGAGGGGGTTCTCCGAAATTTAATCTCAACCTCCAATGTTGTTCGGTGAATTAGAATTGTAGTAAGTAAAGTAAATGATATAATATTTTGAAATCGAGTGATGAAAATATTATATAAAAGCGGAAAATTTTAAATATAATTCGAAATTTGATAACAACTATAACATTTAGCTACTCTTATACTGGGTGGGTTCCATTGTTAGAATGATATTTATGATATGTTACATATGAATATTTGTTAATGATATACACACATATATATACTTATATATATATATATGAAAAAAAAAGCTTCAAGATAAATATGGAAAAAGATAGTTACATGTATGATAGGTACAAGGGGAAGTATAGTTACATGTTCAGTTTTGTACACATTTCTTAGGAAGTTCTATAATTGCATAAATTGACTTTTTTTTTTTCTGTATTCTTTCAAATTTCAAAACTATTCATATTAAGTTTTAAAACGGAATGATGGGATTTCTAGTTTTCATAAATGTTGAAAATATGTTATTTGGTATTATATCGGATTTAAATTATGAAACCTAGATTGACTACATGTAATCTTAATGATATGTAAACTTACAGATTTTGTTGACCGAATTTGATTTGAATCGTGATTTTTTTTTATTTCTTTTATTTTTTTCTTAAAAAACACAAATAACTCCTGAACAATCAACAGATTCAACCTTTCCTGAAATTACTTTACCATTAATTATTATATTTATAGTATCTTCAAGTGAAAAGCAATTATTCATTTTTAAAACAAAACAAAATTAAGCATATGAGAAAACTAAATCTGAACTAACTGTAATTAAAAAGAGGAACAAGGATTGGTATCGGAGCTTCTTTGAAACACATACAGCGGGAGATAATGAGACCAGCCATCTCAGAATGGAGGAAGGAGATAATCAAAATTTTGGTGGATAGCGCTAAGGAATGGTTTTATTATTTGCCGTCTGGGAGTGTCACAACATGGAATGGGCTGAAGAAACTTTTTTTAGAAAGATATTTTCCTGCATCAAAAGCTACTCAAATTCGCAAGGAAATTTGTGGGATGAAGCAAAGGGACGGAGAATCCCTGTACGAATGTTGGGAACGTTACAAGAGATTGGTGGCAAGCTTTCCTCATCACCAATTCAGTGACGCAATGATTATCCAATACTTCTATGAGGTATTCAATTAAGTGATATGAATCTCTTTGATATTGCGGATGGTGGTGCACTAGTGAACAAGACGGTGGCACAAGCAAGAGAGTTTATTGAAAACATGGCAGCGAACTCGCAACAATTATAGAGTCGTGGTTCGGATGTACTTCTAAGGAGAGTGAATGAAGTGAGCGAGGTTAATGAACTTCATCAACAAACGAGTAACATGGCAACAATGATGTAACAAATTGCAACCGCGGTAGTACCAACATCTTCTCAAGTTTATGAAGACGTCAATGAGCAAGCTAATGCAGTCTTTCCAAATCAACAAAGACGGTTTGATCCCTACTCAAACACTTACAATCCGGGATGGAGATATCACCCAAACTTTAGCAATGTCAATAAGCAAGGAGCGGTTTGATAGACGCATTTATGTGTCTATTTTCATCTCTATTGTATATATTATTAGTACCCATTTTTGTACTTATTATGGTGTTTTATGTCTTTGTAGGTATTTTTAGAGAAATAAGCTCTTGCGACGAAATTGGCTCGTAAAGTGGTGTTTTACACCCCAGGATAGAGTACTAAAGGCACCTCAGAAATACACCGGAAGCACCCCAGAAATACACCGGAAGAATCCCGAAAAAGTGTTGGAAAAACCCCAGAAAAAAGTGTTAAAGGCACCCACCAAAATTACTAAAGGCACCCTAAAAAATGGATAAGGGCACCCCCAAGGCAGCCGAGCTGCTAAAGGCACCCGCGGTTTGGATTCAGGGCACTTCACCTTCATCGTTTGAAAAATATTTTTGGCGGGAAAAAAATCATTTTTCTGCAGAATTTTCTGTTGGATTTTTGAAGGAGTTTTAGTGAGATTAAATCATTGATTTTGATTGGGATGAACGTGATATGCCCAAACAATGATGGTATGAGTGTTCTAATGCGTTCAGTTGGGCTGAATTTTCGTCGGGAAGAAAATATTCAACCTCGGAATACAACGTGTTTGAACGTGCATGGATTGAGTTTTGATGGAGTTTGGTTGCTGCAGAAGTGTGGAGGAGTCAAACAAGGAAGTTCTGGAGCGTGTATACGTCGAAAAGATGCGTAAGAACCTAAAACATAAAAGAAAATATTCATGAGTTAATGGTTGGATATCGAGAAGATTTTTGGGTTATTACGATATTATTCTTGGTCCTGTGACTATATAAAGGCTTTAGGAGACTCAAAGAAGGGATGGAGAGTTTAGGGGGAGAAGAGGGAGACGTTTAGAGCATAAGAAATCGAGAAAAAAAAGTTACAGGAAAAATAAGTTTTCTGCTGGTGCAGAAAGTACGAAGAACATAAGACCCTTCAAGACCGTCGTTCTTCAACAGTGCCAGTGACGGTATTTCTTTATCGTTTTCTGTAACAGTTGATTCTGTAACAAATATAAGTGTTACAGAACCCGATTTTATTCATTTTTCTCCCATTTCATCATTTGTGAACCATTTTTGAGCATTAATAAAGATGAATTTTGAGCATGTTTCCATGATAATGATGAGCTAATTCTCACATAATCAAGGCACGGAGGAAGCTATTTATGCATGAATAATTGGTAACCATTCTATTTTTCTCTAATTTATATTTTATAATTCACTCATTCACTACTTTGTAGAATTTTATTTGCTTGCATAATTTTTCCTAATTAGTTGTGATTCAATTAGATAGGTTATGCTTTGGTTAGATAATCTATGCTTAAGGGATACAATTAATGTTTGAGAATATGCTTGATAATTTGTGAATTAAGAAAAAGATATTTTAAAAATAATTAGAGTTTTGGAATTCTTATCATCGTTTATTCATGTGTAATAGTGGAATCTAGTGTCTTGGTTATTTTCACTCTTAAAAAAAACAAATTTGGATTAAAATTTTCTCTACTTTTAGTTTAAATAAATCTAAATTCAATTTCTTTCACAAGTCTTACGAACCTCATTCTTACCACTATCTAAAATTATATCATAAGCTTTTGCTTCAACCAAGTTCATCTTATATTCTTGACGCAAGTCAAAAGATGATCATGTGACAATCACCAAGTAAATTCTTACATGATTTGTGTGATACAGTCATTTGATGTAGACTCGGAATGTTTCGTATTGATTATTTCAATAACTTGAAAATCGCTTTGATGCTAATAGTTAGTGAAAACAACTATTGTCATCCTCTAAGAATGTTTCAATGATTGGAATAGAGTTTAGAACACTTAACCATAATTGGATTATAGACATAGTATGCGTACTTGCATATTTGTTGATCCAAAACCGGTATAGTATGCATACCCGTATGGGTATTGGGAAGGTCGGGTAAAGTCCGGGAGCCTTGGTATATGTACCCGTACGCGTACTGGCGAACTCAGTTGAAGTCCGGGAACTTTTGTATGCATACCCGTATGCGTACTAATTCAACTGTTGTTTTGGATGTGTGATAGTATGCGTATCAGTTCGCATACTGTCGGACACAGTCCAAGTCCGGCTACTTAAGTATGCGTACCCATTTGCATACTTGAGTGGGTTAAGTTCTAGAATCAGTTTGTTCATGAACTAATACATTTATATAATAAGGAATGCAATGTTTTGCAAACCGTGGCTATAATGTTCATGACTTGATTCGAGTAAATCAAAATCGATTTTGCTTCAATTGTGTCTTGTATACTTCTATGAGAATATAAACAATTGAACAAATCTATAACTAGTTTCATTTGAGTCATTTGAACTAGTTTTTTATAAGATGAATATGGTTGATAAGAAAGTATTCATATGGCTAACTTCGGTTAACTATTGTTGAGCCAACAAGGTGTACACGTTTAGGTATGGTTACCCATATCTAAATGAAGGTACATTTCATTTGTGTGTAACAAGCTAAGACCATCTAATGGTGGAAATATATTGCTTTGGTTTCAAGCAAACTTAGCTTGGCTCTTAGATCAGGTTTCATCTAATGGTGAATATTAATTGCTTTGTTTCAAAGCTATCAAACCATGATTTGAAAACTATATAAAGGAGAACTCTAGCAACTGGGAAACCTTGAAAAAGCGGGGGTCTAACAACCACACCCAATATTTTGCTTAGTAATCTGTATGTACAACTCCAATATAATTCCAAGAGAATCAACTAGATAGTCAGACTCAATCAATGGAAATATATCCAAGAGTTGTATCTCTGTTTCACAATGTAATCAGCAAATCAAACAGATAGAAATCTGTGAGCCTGATTATTATGTGAAACAACTTGAATGGTACCAAAGACCAATGTTCAAGTGTCAATCAATATAATCGACAACCAAAGGTTGAATTCTCTAATTGATTGAACTACGCACAACCTGTGATATTTAAATTATATAAACAAATATAATACGGAAAAGAAATAACACAGACACTCGAAATTTTGTTAACGAGAAAACCGCAAATGCATAAAAACCCCGGGACCTAGTCCATATTTGAACACCACACTGTATTAAGCCGCTACAGACACTAGCCTACTCCAAGTTAACTTCGGACTGGAATGTAGTTGAGCCCTTACCAATCTCACACTGATCAACGTAAACTTGCGCTCCTTACGTCTCTGAATCCCAGCAGGACTCTACGCACTTGATTCCCTTAGCTGATCTCACCCACAACTAAGAGTTGCTACGACCCAAAGTCGAAGACTTGATAAACCAATCTGTCTCACACAAAAAAATCTATTGAATAGATAAATCTGTCTCCCACAGATAAGTCTATTGAATAGATAAATCTGTCTCCCACAGATAAACCTATGAGTTTTGTTCCTTGTTTTGATAAATCAAGGTGAACATGAACCAATTGATATACCGGAATTATATTCCAGAAGAATAACCTAGAAATATAAATCACCTCGCAATAATCTTAATCGTATGGTAGCGAAACAAGATATTGTGGAATCAGAAACGATGAGACGAAGATGTTTGTGACTACTTTTTATCTTGCCTATCGGAGATTAAATCTCGAGCAAATCTTAGAGAAGATAGTACTCAATCACGATAGAAAACAGCAAGATAAAAACACGCAACTACAGAGAAAATAGTTGGGTCTGGCTTCATAATCCCAATGAAGTCTTTTAAGTCGTTAACCTACAGGGTTTCGTGAAAAACCTAAGGTTAAAGGAGAATCGACTCTAGTCGCAACTAGTATCACACAGAAGGTGTGGGGATTAGGTTTCCCAGTTACTAGAGTTCTCCTTTATATAGTCTTCAAATCAGGGTTTGCAATCAATGTTACCTTGGTAACAAAGCATTCAATATTCACCGTTAGGTGAAAACCTGATTAGACTCAAGCTAATATCTTTCAACCGTTAGATCGAACTTAGCTTGTTACACACAAATGAAAAGTGACTTCATTTAGATATGAGTAACCGTACCTAAACATGTGCACCTTGTTGGCTCAACAATAGTTAACTTAGGTTAGCCATATGAACACTTTCATATCAACCTTATTCATCTTAGCCATAACTAGTTAAAATGACCCAAATGAAACTAGTTCTAGAGTTGTTCAATTGTTTATATTCTCATAGAAGTATACAAGACACAATTGAAGCAAAATCGATTTTTATTCACTCGAATCAAGTCATGAACATTATAGCCACGGTTTGCAAAAGATTGCATTCATTATTATACAAATGTATTAGTTCATGAACAAACCGATTTTAGAACATTATCCACTAGGTATGCAAATGGGTACGCATACCATAGTGGTCGGACTAAGTTTGGGTTTCGCCAGTACGCGAACTGGTACGCATACCTTCCAAACTTAGCAGAATTTCCCGGACCTGAACCTCACGTCAGTACGCGTACCGGTATGTGTACTTGGTACCCGGACTTCTCCAAACCAAGCAGTACGCATACGGGTATGCATACCATGGTTCCCGGACTTGGATTACATATATGCAAGTACGCATACTATGCTTATATCCAATTTTTCTAAACTCTCATTTCAATCATTGAAACATTCTCGGAAGACGACAATAGCTGTCTCACACAAACTATTAGCTTTAAAGCAATTTTCAAGTGATCGAATAATCAATACGAAATATTTCGAGTCTACATCAAATGACTGTCTCACACAAATCATGTAAGATGTTACCAGGCGATTTTCACATGATTATCTTTTGACTTTTGTCAAGAATATAAGATGAACTTGGTTAAAGCGAAATCTTACCAACACATATTTCGAGAAATATGTAAGTGAGTTAAACTCAACTCGAAATATCAAATGTGTATAATTGAAGTCTATATAGCTATACAACTTTTGTCTCAAATAGGAGATAGAGTAGATATACTTTTGAGTGATAGATGAGTTCAAGTCTCCACATACCTTTTGTTGATGAAGTTCCACAAGCTCCCCTTAGTAGTTCTCCGTCTTCAATCGATGAACGCCGTGAAGTCTAAAGCTCAACTACACTTTCTAATGACGGAAAGAATGAATTCCATCAAGATCCAATGCTACCACATACACATCCAGGTAACAATAAGCATCACTTTTCTCATTCTACTAAAAATTGCTTTTATTGTGGAAAAACAAGTCACTTGCAAAGGGGTGCAAGTTCCGTAAAAGAGATAAATCCAGATTGCTTATGTTCATAAGATGACAAGATCTGATGCGTCCAACTAGAGAAAAAATGAGTTGCATAATATCAGTACTTATATAATTCCCCCAAGGAAGTTTCGAAGCGATATTAGGGAGAAATAACTAGGATATACTTCCTTGACATTTTGATCATGAAGTAATGATTAAGTCACAAATACTAGAGATGTATATATATATAACTTCGTATTTTATGTTTTCTACATAAACGACTTGAAAGAAATGTAAATAGAAATGGAAACAAGTCAAGTATGTATTACTAACCTCGAACAAAAGGATGATGTGTTCGTTGATGTCGATACGTTTTCGGGTTCTTCAGAGTAACATGAGATTGTCTCAACATTTCTAATGCTTATGGTCTAACATAACGAAGTTGACTCTAGTAATATAATCAAGTAGCTTCGAGTTTTGGAGCTAAAATATGACAACCAAACTTGACATATAAACGCTTGCTGGGTTCAATCAAGCAATGCTCTAACAATTTCTATTAACTCTGACAGGCTTAACATGGCTATTAACCACATACCTAGCAAGATTTTTCTCTAAATCTATGATATACTTCGTAATCTAACTAACTGTATTAGTCGCTGGCGAGAGGATATTTTCAAATCCAAAGTTCATCTAATTTTCCAGATGTACCACATTACAATTCCTTCCTACAAATTCGAAAGATTTTTTCCTTTGAGCATTAGCACCTACCATAACTATAAACCACTCTTTAATGCAACCATTGTTGTCCTTAATTTGGATTCCGTTTAACAATCCAACATCAAGGGTGCTCCAAATCTCTTTAGCATAGTGACGATTAAATATTGGATAGATTCTTCAAGATTCATGTAAAAATGATAGATGTTATCCACATTCTGCACAAATATGTTAATTCTTTCTCTGATGAGAAGAAAACCTTGAAAACGTTCCTACAGGAAAAAATAGAATTTCATGAGCTAACTTAGTTTGCTAAAAAAAATCCAAGAAAATTGATTGTTAGGGACAAAAATCATATCAATCATGTTGATCAAAATGGATCTATAAGCTGACTGAACACAATAACAACCATTATGAGTTTGTGTCCATCTAATTTTAACAGTTCCATTAATTGAAACTCTAATATGAGTTACTTGACTAACAATTTGTTTATCAAACAAAGCTTTTAAAGTCTCAACCTTCCAGGACTGGGTATCGTTATCAATTAGATCACTTATTTTCTGTACACTCATAGATCTCATTCTAAAAAATTAATAGTTCTATCAAGTTTATAGCGCGTTTGGATACTAAAAGCAGAGGTCAGAAACAAAAATAAAAAAAGTTAATTTCTATTTCTCTAGAATTCGTTCTGAAATTTTATACCCGAACTAACTTCTTAAGTTTTGACTTCTAGAAGTCGAAAAACTACTTCTGGATACTTATCCAAACGTGGACTCACTTGTGGACTCACTTGAGTTTTCAAACTCTTATACTAGTGCCAGTACCCATTTCCCAACGATAATTTTTCTTAATAATTTATAATACCTCTCCGTACCGAAGAACCATGAAAAGCAAGATCATGATGAGTCAATAGCTTGTTATTCCCTCTTTCTTACATGATTAATAATGTCTCCTTGAACTCAAGGAATATCAAAAAGATTATTTTTTTCTTTCTCAAAAACAGCTGATCTACTATGTGGTAAGAACATCCAACTATGAATAAAAAACGGATTCGACGATTGATTAGATCCCTATAGTACAAATTAGGACAAAGTCACATTACCCTGCTATATATACAAAAGAGTATGATCATTGATATGATTCATCTCATTCTTTTTTTGTAGTACAGTACTTAACTTCCGTACATCTTTTTATTTTAGGTTTATTCTTTAAAGAATCAAGGTTCTCAAAATATTTATGATTGGAACGGTAACCCATAAAGCATTTGCTAATATTGTTTTAGAATAGAAATAGTTTATGTTGGTGAAAGTGGTTAAAGTCAAGAGATAAAACATACCGGTACCACCAAACAACCAACATTGCTGATAGGGAGTATCACATTAGTGGGAGGTTGGCAAATCCCATATATATATATATATAACATGTACCCTCCCCGGTGAGTGATCTGGTACCTATTAGCAGCCATGCCAAACAACATGGTATGCTACTGTTCACATGATGGCAACATATAGCTCGTTCCGGTTTGGTTTGGAACCCCACCAGAGACCTTTCCAAATTGAAAGCTTAGCAACTTTCAAGGAATCAAGGTCCACTTTGGTCGGCGTCGGCATATGTTGGGGATTCATTAGATTTTTCCCCAAGAGGACTGGGCGAAATCTATCCCACCCCCACCACCAGAGAAATGCTCAGACATAAACAACACCAAATACCTATTGAGGAATGAAGTCATCATCATCTAATTTAATGGAGTCTGAACAGAATATAGGGAATTCTGAGGAATCAAAACAAACAATATCTGAAAATGGTGATTTAAGAAACGAGAATGAAGAAATGAATGAGAAGAAGTTGAAAAAGAAAAAGAGTTTGATATTTAGATTTGGTTGTTTAAGATCACAAACATCAAGTCCTGATAGATCATCATCAGATGAGAAACCATATATGGAGATGGAATCAGTTACAAGTGAAGACGGTCCGCCTCCTACCCATCTTGTTGTTATGGGTATTCTTGGCAGGTTAGTTCTTCTTCTTACTTGATTTCATTTCAGAATCTGAGATTGGTAAATGAATTCATTCATTCAAATGTGTGAATTGGATGGTACCATTCTGAAATCAAGGTATTGCAAATTAGGTCTAAATAATTTTATCAGTGAAGTAATTATAATTTATTGGGATTAGCATTTCAAAGATCACTGTGACTAACTACCTGAATTCCCAAAATTAACAGTACATGTCTACCAAACTACTAATCATAGGATAGAAGCATAAACAACTAAGATTAGTCGCTTCCAAAAAATACGCCGATAGGGTTTTTTCTATATCATTTTGTGTTTATAGCTTATATAGGGTCAAATAGTTACTGATTAAGTTAAGCTTCCTAGGTCACAATCTTTGTATGGTTGCCGAAATGCTTTATTTTGCTGTTCCACATTAGTCATCTTTATTGGTGGTTTGGTAGTGTTACCTCAATTTAGAGTTCAGTATGCTTGTCACATTTATGATGATAATGAAGCTCTACTGATACAGCCATACAGCCCTGAAGATTGGAGATCCGTTGCGAAGCAATTTTTGAAATGATATCCGAAGGAGTTTCTGGTGCATTGTGAGTACTATTTTCCTCTTCTTCCAACCTCCTGATTTGTTATTCTTTATTCTAAGCATTAGATGTCTGTGTGGTTGTGAGTTGTGACAATTGAGGTGAATTTGGTGAACTACGTGAAAATCTTTATTTCCTTGTGTATTCAAAATCTCTATAGGCTCCTCTATGCACTATGAGTTATCTTTTTTATTGTTTTGCTTAGTTATGGCATATAATAGAGTTGCTTTTCTGTCTTTAATGCTCTGGGACCTTCTGTATCGCCTATGCGTTGTTATTCTTTCTCGATACACTTGGAATTTACCGTTTTAACACCTTCTTTAGGTATTCGATCTAAAAAAAGTAATTAATCTGATCATGAATTAGTAAGAATAGGGTTGCTAAAGTTACTTGGAGCACCTCCTCATACGAACATTGCAATTTCTTCCCTTTTTATAATGCAGGCAGTAACTGTAATACCGCATCAACTACAGTGGATGGTGTTGACGTAGTGGGAGAGAGATTAGCAGATGAGGTGCATAGTGTTCTGCTGTTTGATCTCAACTTTACCTTGTTTTCTGCTCTGTGACCAAGGTTTTTATGAAGATCAACTGTTGGTCTTGAAGCAGATTCGTTTTATAATTATAAAACTTTTATACTCTTATATACATTTTGGACTGTCTATGTTTACTTTCCAAGTTCCTCTCAGGTTTTCATGTTTGATTGAAAGCTTAGAAGAATATTGTTGTTTCAGGTGTTGTCAGCAGTAAAACAAAAGCCAGATCTTCGAAACATTTCTTTCGTGGCTCACTCATTAGGTGGCCTAGTAGCAAGGTATACTATTGGTAGGCTCTATTCTTCAAATCCGGAGGACCGGAGCACCGTCCTTCTGAAGGGAATGGAGGTTGTAGTGGTGATGGAACTGGAATTGCATGCCTAGAAAAGAAATCCATAGTCAAAATTGCGATATTGGAGCCTATGAACTATGTAACTGTTGCAGCACCACATATTTGTTCAAGAGGGCATAAAAAGGTAGTTAGCATATACCATTTTCTAAACAGAATTAGTTCACTGATCTAAGAATTGTATCCTGATTACTGAACTGTGGGCATCGTTTGGGCTCTGATCTCGGACTCTTCCTTATCCAGAAAAGTGTGTGGGACAGTCCATGCACTTACCGCATGTGCCAACTAAAGGCCCTTTTCATTCATATACTCCAGGCCTTATTTTGTGTGCATATAAAGCCTCACAGGAACCAATTTTTGCATTCATGACAGAAAAATGTTGATAGGAAATAAAATACTACACAAGCATTCTTTCCATTTAACTTGCAATGCTAGCTCATACTTTCGATTTTTGTTTGTTTGTTTGTTCATTTCCCGCCTAAGATAACATCAATCTTGGTTTAGGTTCCAGTGTTTGGTGGCCTTCGCTTTCTGGAAAAACAGCGAAGTACACATCTTGGCTGGTTGGGGAAACTGGGAAGCATCTTTTTCTCATTCAGCACAATCGCCATTTATCAGGGATTAATCTTACTTTTAGATTTTGATTTCAAAATTTTGATCGTTGTTTATCAGGGATTAATCTTACTTTTAGGTTTTGATTTCAAAATTTTGCCTTAATGAATGACTTTACTTGATTAAAGACCTTGTTGGCTGGACTGCATCATTAATATGTTGTCACTAATGAGCTTCCAAAGCTAAATATTTCTTGAACAATAGTGTTAAAGCTTTTTCTCGTTTATCTCATTATCTTTTCTTTTGCAGCACCAACAATTCATGTAGAAATCTTAGTTTCCTCTCCCTCATGACAATTAAACCCTGCATTACTTCGCCTTTGCAACTTCCTTAGCTGTAGTAGACTCAACCTATTTTGACTTCCAATGATCTAGTCCTCAGGTATCCAACTGAAAAAAGTAGAAATATTTAAATTTCAAATATCCAAGGGGAAGAGCGCTCCTTGTAATGGGCCTAATGGCAAATCAAATAGACTAAAGCCTTCCTTAAATCTTCAGAATTCTTTCATTACTTACGCCACCTCTCTTCATTTTAATAGCGAGAATCACATTAGTCTTCTCCCGCTATTGACCATAGGAGATTGCAATGAGACCCAAACGAATTATCAATGTTTATGTTAGAACAATGTTTTGGGGACTAGCCCAAAACAGTGGGGGACTACTCTTAAAGTTTGGAGGTGGATATTTGAAGTAATTTTGGGTCACCCCTTATCTAATATATTTTTTAATACCAAATTTACCCTTGATAATTAAATTAGTTAGATTAGAATGATTAATTAGTGATTAGTTAGTGATTAGTGAGTTATTAATAGGATAGTTTTGTTAGAATGAGATGAAGAAGAAGGAGAAGAAGAAGAAGAAAAGATGAAGAAAAATAGGGAAGAACCCAAAAAAAATTATTTTGAGTTTAGTAAATATGATATGAGTGATTCATGTGATGATACCTCCTCCTCAGAATCAGAACCTCCTTCATCTCCTAAACTATTTGTCAATACTTCTAACGATCCGGGTATGAGTTATTTCTTAGATGATGAATGCTTTTTTCCCCAAACTCAAGCTAACGACCCAAATGATGAATTTTATCAGCCACAACCAGAATATGAAGTTATGGTTACTCAGGTATGTCTCAAATTTAGTTAATGTAGCTTGAATTGTGCAAAAAATAGGCCAAATCGAAAATTTCAGGAAGAAATTTCGGCTAGGTGATAGTAGTTCGGTTAGCAATTCTGCCAAAAAGGTAGCCGAACTCTCCTGTATGTGCAGTTCGGTTACTCATTTCAGCATACGCAGGTAACCGAACTCTGTTTTAATGGAGGTTTTTGAGAGTTCGGTTATCTTTTTCCAGAAAACGTTGCCGAACTAATTTTATAGAGTATACAGTTAATGGTTCGGTTCAGTCGAGTTTATTCCTTTTGTTACCGAACTTTATGTTCGGCAAGCTCGCAAATCACCTTCATTGATTAGATAACCGAACTCTATAGTTCGGTTTAGTCGATTGTATTAATTATGTTGCCGAACTATAGTTTTGAAATTTCCAAAGAACAAGTTCGGCAAGATCGCAATTTTTTTTTCATAACCGAACTTTTTGTTCGGCAGGATCGCATATTATGTTTACATTGCCGAAAATATTTGTATTTCTTATTTTTAGTTGGTATTGACGTTGTGCTATTACTCGTAGGTTGCATCTGATCCAATAGAACCAATGGAAAATCAACCTACCCCTGTTGATATTTTGTACGATGACACGTCACATCACTACATGAATGACTTGGTATTCAAAAGTCCTTTAGAGGCAAAGAGTTGAGCTAGACAACATGCACTAAAAGACATGTGCGTATTAGTTTTGAATGGGAGAGAGACCAAAACTCGCTTTGAAATGGTTTGTGAGAGAAGCGGTGATCCCGATAAAAGCCACAAGAGGAAGGGTTATGTTTATAAAGGAAAGACAAATAGGAAGAACAAAACTTTCTCAAAGAAGATTAAATGCCCATTCAAGCTTGCATTTAATTACAACAAAGAATTGGGTGGATGGGTTCTCTACAAGGTTATGGAAGGTTGTCATAACCACCCTCGTCTGGAGCATCTTGAAGGACATTTCATGGCGGCCAAGCTAACTCCGGAAGAGATGGACAAGGTAGCTAAAATGAGGAAAATGGATTTTTCACCGATTCAAATGCTCCAAATACTAAAGGAGGATAACAAGGATAACCACTCATCTTTGTCCACCATTTATAATGCAATAGTGACAATTAGAAAGAAGGAATGGAGAGATAGACAAGTGATGCAACAATTGTTTTTTTTGGCCAAAGAGAAAGACTACGCGGTTCAAAAGGATGTGGATTCGGACGGAGAGATAACACAACTCTTCATTGCGCATCCAACGAGTGTTCAATTGGCTCAATGCTTTCATGAAGTTCTCATAATGGATTGTACTTATAAGACGAACAAGTACGAGATGCCATTATTGAATATTGTTGGGCGTACTTCGACGCAGTCACCGTTTACCGTGGCGTTTTGTTTTTTAAGAGACGAGCAAGAACCTAGTTACATTTGGGCACTACAACAAGTTAAGGCAATCTTCCGAGGTGATGATAGTCCCGGGGTTATAGTGACCGACAATGAAGTCGCATTGATGAATGCAATAGAGGTAGTGTTTCCATTAGCACACAATATGCTTTGTACATTCCATATATGGTGTAATTTGATAAATAGGTGCAAGCCAATAATTTGTCCACCCAAGAAAAAAGGATATGAAGAGATTAAGATGCTACCGGAACATGAACGAGCGGATGCAAAAGAGGAAGTTGAAAAACAATACGCTCTAAATTACGCTAAATGGGTTGCTTTCAACAGTGAATGGGAATCATTGTGTTGGTCTCTTACCGAGGAAGAGTATCATCTGAATCTTGCGGAGTTTATCGCCCATTGGGATACTCCCGATTATCCCGGTGTTGTATCGTATGTTCTTCGCCAATGGTTGGAACCACACAAAGAGAGGTTCGTTAATGCCTATACCAACCAATATAAACACTTGGGAAATCAAGCGACAAGTTTAGTAGAGTCGGCTCACCATCGGTTGAAGAAGAATCTATTTGGATGTGTTGATAATTTCGTAACCGTGTGGAATGCTATGAAAAATTACTTCAAGCGCGACATTGATAGAATTAAAGAGAAATTCCAAAAAAACCATATATTCAAAATGACCGGAAAATACGCCGACCACCCATTGTTCAAGGGAATCCATTACAACGTATCTCGCCAATGTATGAAGTTGTTGATCATAGAAGTCGAGTTGATTGATAAGTGGGAAACCAAGAGGGATGAGGTGTGTGTATGTAACATGAAGAAGTCTATGGACTCCCTTGTCTCCATATGATAATCAACTACGAGCATGGCGTAATTCCTTTAAGCGACATTGATCCATATTGGAAGCATCTAAGTTTCATCCCTCCTCCAAAGGGAGAAAAAGCCGGAGAGGAGTTTGGTGATAACGACATGGGTAGAACCGTACTAGAGATGTATCGTGGCATGAACAAGCTCCAAAAACAAATATTTTGGGATGACATGAGGAAAATCATATATCCACAAACTTCGGAGAATGTTTATGAAACGTCAAAAGGCAAACGCAAAGGTAGGCCAAGCAAAAAAGAAACTAAAAAACAACTAAGAGAATATGCAAAGGTGTTACGTAAGAAGAAAAGTGAGCAAACCCCATTTACTAGAGATCCATCGGCCCATGAGTATACCGCGGAAATGTACTTGGAGCAAACCAAGAAAAGGGGTAGGAGTATTGAGGAGAAAGGCGAAACAAGTGAGCGAGATTTGAAGAAAAAAGGTACGATGTGTCCATCTCAACCAAGCCAACCATCTTCCGGCGACGTGAAGCTTAATTCTCCAATTTGCCCTATTCAACCATCTTCCCTAGACGTGAAGCTTGATGCTCCAAATAAAGACTATTTGAATGATCTACCTCTATACATTCGAGAATACGTTATATCCACCGAAGACGTTCCTCCGGATGGTAATTGTGGTTTTCATGTTGTCAATCAGCAACTTGGGCTTTTCATCGAAGGTGCAAAGCTAAATAATGGATGTGCAATCACTCATATAAGGCAAAGGTTGTTGTCCAAACTAAAGGAGAATCCGGCATTTTACAAGACAATGTTGTGCGATGGGGTGGGTAGTCTCAATGAGCAATTTGTTAAGTATCAACGTCGTCTTCATGGGGGCCATCCGATCACAAGGGATTATTGGATGAGCATACCGATATGTGGACACTTAATCTCCGAGGCTTTTAATTGTGTG
This sequence comes from Papaver atlanticum, assembly GCA_023531105.1. Classification (NCBI taxonomy): domain Eukaryota; kingdom Viridiplantae; phylum Streptophyta; class Magnoliopsida; order Ranunculales; family Papaveraceae; genus Papaver; species Papaver atlanticum. The sequence continues at coordinate 7,110,531 of JAJJMB010011222.1, read as the reverse complement.
GTTCATTATTTCTCAAAGTATGCTAGTTTCACCTTCACCCCGAAAACAACCGTATGTGCCGAGCAACTCAAACGAAGGAGATGTGTGATGGCATTGATTAACAACAACTACTTTATAGGCCTTCGTTTAAAACCCGATTGTCCACTGCCTCCAATATCCGGAAGCTCTTTTTGGCCTGCCTTTAACTACAATATAATGTTGGGTTGGTGTATTATGTATGAGCATAACATGGAGATGTGGAAAGCTTTGTCGAAATCTGACGAAATTGTACATGAAGGTCGAATTTCACTTGATGATGATTAAATGACACATGCAATGTAACTAAGTATGCTTATCAATGTAATACTATGTTTTTTGAAGTGTGGTATTCATTATCGAGATAATGCTAGTATTCTATTGAGTTTACAGATAAAAGTTCGGCAACCTGTATTTTTGTGCAGGTAACCGAACTAAAGTTCGGTTACCTGGTGAAAAAATACAGTTTGCCGAACTCATGTTAGATATGAGTCTTCAGAGAAAGTTTCGGCTACCATTGATATATTACTTTCCTAACCGAACTTTCTAGTTCGGTTACAAGCTAGAAATTTAGAAAACCGAACTTTTAACCTGAAGCCTCAGGGGAGTTTTCGGCAACCAGTTTAAATGTTGCGAGGTAACCGAACTCTGTCTTCGGCAACCTTGTAGTATTTAGCTGTTCGCCGAAAATTAAGTTCGGTTACAAGCTAGAAATTTAGAAAACCGAACTTTTTACTTGAAGCCTCAGGGGAGTTTTCGGCAACCAGTTTAAATGTTGCAAGGTAACCGAACTCTATCTTCGGCAACCATTAATTAGTTACAGGTTACCAAACTAACCTGTGTTTAAATTTCAGGTTGCTTTCAAAAAATCCTGTATTCAAAATTTCTTCCATATAAAATTGAAAACACAAACCCAATTTAAATTAAAAACAAAAACAAGGTTCTAAAACAAATATAAAAGTTGTTATACATACCAAACTACGAAATCCATAACTAAGAAGTTTTTTGAAACTAAAACCATACGAAATCACTAACGACCACCATGACGAACCCTTTTACCACTTCCTTGTTTACCATGAGTTTTAGGTTGAACTTCCTCATCACTTGGGGTTTCATCTACTCGTCCGGTTTCCTCCATGGCGCGACTTGAACATTCTCCTTGTTGTCGACCCCTCTTCAATTGCTTAGACCTACTTGGCTCCATCATTCTTTTAGTTATAAGACCCTCCCACTCGCCGTAGTAGTAGGTTTGTTCCTTAGTCGATATCGGCTCTCCACTGCGGATTTTAGCCATCAATTTCTTCAATAATTTCATACCCTTCTTCACCTGATTCCAATTTTAAGCATAAGTAAATATATTTTTAATACTTTCAAACAACAAGGAAGTATAAGAGAAGACATTTTCTTACCACATTATCCCATAACATTTTTGCTTCTTCTCCACAAATAGGCATCTCTTTCTGACCTCTCTTAGCCTCCCTCTCCTTTGCCTTCCCCTTCGCCTTATCAGTCTTAGCTTGTTGTTCTCTATTTATCACAAAAGGATGACTAATTTCTTGATAAAACCCTGTATAATCTTCATCACATGCATTTACATCTCCACCACAAGGTACACAATCACCTAAAGGTAAGTAGTAGTTATGAAGTGCATTCCAATGTCCTACCGTAGGAGTTGGTTCATGTTTTGGAACAAAATATTTCTCGGTGTTCTTTGTTCCTTGAACCACCAAATTGAAATTTTCATTCTCCACGTCGGGATCCATTTGGACACAACAAAGTTGTCTTAGTATTCTCCTTGGATTATATATTGCGTAGCCATTAGGATACCAAATTGGTCCATAGTATGCCGAGACGGTAGAGAAACCATTCATATCTTCTTCATCTACAGGGACATCATCGGGTACGGCGTATGGGTGAAATACCACATCGTTCACCGTAAGTTTATCCAATTTCTCCCTCAACGAAGTCAACTGCTCTTCTTTAGACTTCTTTTGTGCGTCCAAAAACAACCATTTTCCCGCTGTAGGTTCGTCATAGGGATAAGCTGTCTTTTCCCTAGCCAATCCCAATGAAGGGAAGTGGTCATAAATCCAAACCTATGCGAAAATACGAAAATATTAACCACATACATGAAAATTTATTTGAAAGCAGAAAATTTTGGGGAATAATTTGCTAACTAACAATGTAGAAAGTTACCTGAATAAGAGTTAAGTAACCTCCAATTTGATTTGTCTTAATCCTCGACCCTTTGCTCATCTCTCATAGAACAAAAGCAAGCACCCCAGTGGCCCAAGAGTATTGGTTAATCTCATCGAGATTCTCCAAAAGCTGTAGATAATGTGCATCCACCCTATTTCCAGAAGTGTCTGGGAAAATGACGGTTCCTAGCTGATATAACCAATAAGCGGTGACATGATGCCTAAGGGTCTCCTGGTCCATCACCAACTTTCCTTTATCCACCTTCTTTCTTGTCCCTCCAAATGCTTCCTTCAACTTTACCAACTTGAATTTCTTCAACCTCTTCTTAAAGGCTCCATTTGTCTCTCTTGGATTATACTCATTGCCACGTTTAGGGGACCTCACAGAACGTCTAAACTCACATTGAGCCTTTCTTGCATCCCATCCTAGACATTTTAGAGCCAATTCTTCAAGAGATTCATAATGCATCGAGGGGTTGTAGCCTTCTCGAAGACATTTACCTTCCACTGGTAAGCCGGTTATTCTCGAGCAATCGTCGGGAGTAATTCCCATCTCGCCAAATGGAAGATGAATTGTATATGTCTCGGGATAGTACCTCTCGAGAAATGCGGATACGGCAACAACGTCAAAATCCGCATGTGCATCCTATATAGCTCTCCATAAAACACACTCTTTCACCTTTGATTGAAAATCGTCACACTCCAAAGATAGATCCCATTTGGACGCCTTTTGACGCCGAATAAGACGTACTGCATCATTATGATCCTACGAAAAAAACATAACACTATTAATATTTGACGAAACATGTCCCAAAAAAAAACATTTTGTTAGGTAAAAATGAACTTAAAGAATTACCTTTGTCGCATAGATCTTCGCAGCCCATGAGTGTTTGTAGCCAAACAAGGTGGCCCCTCCATCATTTGGAGTACCATAAGTTGGGTTCACTGGTGGCAAACACAAATTATCAGGGGGAATGTGTGAGTATCTATCACAAGGCGGCTTCGGCTTCTTTTTCTCTTTAACAGGAACAATTTCTTGCTCTTCTTGCTCTTCCTCCTCTTCTTCCTCTTCCTCCTCTTCATCCTCTCCCTCCTCTTCCTCCTCTCCCTCTTCTTCATCATCCTTCTCTTCCTCTTGTCCTTCTCCTTCTTTGCCCTGTCCTTGTTCTTCTTCCTCTACATTCTCAACATGTTCTCTTTGTTGTTCAACCTCTTCATTTCCTTGCTCTTCATTTCCTTGCTCTTCTTCATCATCATTCTCTTCTTCAATAACATTATCAATTGTATTCTCCATCACCTCCTGATTGACTTCCTGTAATGATCCCCCTCCATGTTTTGCATTTTTGGTACCACGGTTTCGGAAATCCAGATGTATCCTACCGCGAGGTGTTGGAGTTCTCAAATCTTCGTCTACGTGGGGATTAGATTTTTTCCCTTTGTTCCTAATGAATGAAAACCACATTATTACCTAAACAGAATATTGTCTTATCAAATAAAGATGAACATGGGATTACATCAAACACAAAATGTTAACAGGCTAAAGTTCGGTTATCTGGTATAAGTTGAGAGGTAACCGAACTACAAGTTTGTATGTGACAGATCAAAGTTCGGTTACCACATAGAAAGTGCGAGGTAACCGAACTATATTTTATCAAAGTTCGGTTACCTATATAAATTTATCGAGGTAACCGAACTCATATTTTTCATATACAGAAGGAGTTCGGTTACGTTATTTTTTTGCGAGCTTACCGAACTTCATAGTTCGGTTACCTTAAAATTACTAATTGGCCGAACTGTTCTTCATATTGAAAGTTCGGTTACCTATATAAATTTATCGACTAAACCGAACTCAATTTTTTCATATAAAGAAGGAGTTCGGTTACGTTTTTTTTTGCGAGCTTACCGAACTTCATAGTTCGGTTACCTTAAAATTACTAATTCGCCGAACTGTTCTTCATATTCAAAGTTCGGTTACCAAATTCTAGGGTTTAAAATTTTTCTCCTAGCCGAAATCTCTACTGTAACTTTCATTTTCAGTGGTTTTTGATGATTTCTTCAACAAAAAACGATTCAAAGGAATGGGTACGAAGGAAATTACCTGCGGATTTTCATTTTGAGGGAATCAGACTCCTTGGTTGATGTTTGATGCTTCAATTCGTCTCCCAACTTTGCTTGAAGTTGTTTATCAACTTCAAATTGATTTGGGAGATTCGCTATGCTAGCCAGACCCGGACTCAATCCGGGAATTCTTGGTGTCTGCTTAGAACGCATTGTTTTATAAAATTGATTAATCGACGATGAATTTTTTCAAATCGTCGATGTATACGAAGAAGAGGAGAAGAAGAAGAAGAAGAGGAGAAGAAGAAGAAGAAGAGGAGAAGAAAAAAAATGTGTTTTAAAACTGATTTTTGGTTTTTATTTAGGGGTTAGATTAGTGGGTAGTGGTTAAATTAGTGGGTTATTAGGATTAGTTATAACCTTAATTAGGATAAGGGCAGATTAGTCTTCCCTAATCTTTTAGGACACCCCTTAAAATTTTGGGTGGACATTTGAATAAGAAAGTAGTCCCCCACTGTTTTGGGCTAGTCCCCAAAACATTGTTCCTATGTTAAGTAATTCACAAAACCAGTGCTGTAGGCACCGGTTGATCGTATCCTTCTCTGTCTTTCAATGAGAGCAGTTGTTACAAGTACGAGTCATTTTCAATTCAAAAGTAGAAAATTCTTTTCCTTTTTTTTTTAGGTGTGTAAAACTGTAAAGCATATCAATATTTGAAAGGGATCCATGATAAACTGTTTTGTTATGCTTTTTCATTATTTGGAACCGAGAATGTATAAATGCGTACGATTGGTCTGGGTTCAATTGTGAGTCAAGCTCATCAAGGATTTCACTGCAAAATGGCAATGACTATGAAACAAGAATGCATTTGGAAGAATTCAAGAATCAAAACACAACAATAGAACTTGTATCATCAAATTCCTTTTTCCTTCCAAATTCCAGTTCTCTGCAAAAGTAAAGACCTTTTTTGCTCTAGCAATGATACTCCCGTCGGTGTAGAATTGGAAGCCATACATTATATGAAACACAATTTTAAAGTGAAAAAGTTCCGGGGTGATTGGGAGATGGCTGAAGTTCTCAAACACAAGATACTAAAACAAAACAACTTGCAAACACACCCACATGATATAAACATAAACAGAGATCAAACCATATAAGAACTAGGGACAAACATTTAACCAATTGGTTAACAAGTAAAAGTAAAGGACAACTATTTCAAAACTCTCTCTTAAATTAAATATAATTTACCATGTTCAAATCAAATAATCAACCATATTCAAGGGGACAAAAAAAAACTTAACTGTAATTGATGATGCACGTTGAACCTTAGCCAAACTAGGCGGTACGGGAGTACAAAAATGTTACACGCTTTTCCAACTTTCGAGTGTCATATTGAAGCATGTCCACCTCCCTATCATAGAGTTTAACAAATTTTTGATATTCTTCTTCAAAAGAATCAAATCTTTCAATAAACTTGTTATGTTTTTCTTCGATGGAATTCAACTTGTTTGTAGTTCGTAATGCAAACCATAAACCTATTGAACCAACTGCCAAAGGAACAAAGAAATTAATAAAACCATTCTTCTTTTCTTTCCCCATGATCTAAACAATGTAAATATCAGTTTCAGCTGTATTAGGGTTCTCTTTTACTTGCCTTTTATCTCTAAACAATGTATTTATATAGGAAATTGATTCTAGGTCTTGGGTTTGGATCGGAAATCCGAAGCCATGGGGATTTATTTTCCAATTTTGAAGATTTTCGGTAATCTTCTGGAAGAGTATATCTCTTGGACGACTAGGAAAGGGACAATTCATAAGTGTCCACACATAGTCTAAATTTTATGGGCTTGGGTTTTCCGTTAAAACCCATTACTATTACCACCATGGCTGACATTAGAAACCGTAAAAGAATTTACACGTGTGATTTCCACTAGATTTATGCCCGTGCGCTATGTATCAGATATTTTTTTATTTTAACCATTTTTTTAATCGGTGGCAAGGGGCTTCGCCCTACCCTTTATTTATTTTTGATAGGTTAGCCTCAGGGAACGAGACTAAACATAACTAAAACTGATAAGTCTTGGTGTCGCAACACCTATAACATCATTATTACATAAATTAGCTAAGAAACTTGGCATGCCGCCAATCCAAACTCCCTCATTCTCTATAAGTACCATCTTTAGCCAACCTATCAGCGACGTTGTTGGCTTCCCTATATCTCTGAGAAAATTTCACATGACTGAAAGCACCTTTAAACTGATTATTTCTTTAGTCAGGCCATAAGTATCCCAGAAAGGTTGGGCTTCTTCACGACATAACTGGATTGCATAGCTTGAGTCACTTTCAACTTCCAAACATTGTAGGCCAAGATCACGAGCCAAGCGCATTCCATCCCGGATAGCCCATACTTCTGCAACAATGTTGTTGTGTTTGAAAATATGCTTCCCATAACAAGCCACAAAGGCACCAGCAGCACCTCTAATAATCCCTCCAATACCTGCAAATCCATCACCATTGGAAGAACCGTCAGTATTAAGTTTAAAATAGCCATCATCTGGAGCCTTCCAAGCAATATAAACCTCCTGCTTGTTGTTCCTGATAGCATTATTACCCATATTAGCAGCATGGAATTCTTTAGCCATTTTAAGAGCTTGCGCCAAAACCCATAGACCATTAAATTTTGTATTTGAAAAAGCGGGGGTCTAACAACCACACCCAATATTTCGCTTAGCAATATGTATGGACAAACTCCAATATACTTTCAAGAGAATCAACTAGACAGTTAGACTCATTCTTAAGAAAAGTATATCAAAGAGTTTATATCTCAATTTCTCAATTCAATCCGCAATCAAACAAATAGAAATTTGCGAGCCCGATTGAATAAGAGAAATAACTTGAATGGTACCAAAGACCAATGTTCAAGTGTCAATCAATTCGATCAACAACCTAAAGGACGGATTCAAGAACTGATTGATCTTAACGCACAACCTGTGATATTTCTATTATATAACAAAATATAATGCGGAATAGAAATAACATAGACACCAAAATTTTTGTTAACGAGGAAACCGCAAATGCAGAAACCCCCCGGGACCTAGTCCAGATTTGAACACCACATTGTATTAATCCGCTACAGACACTAGTCTACTACCAAACTAACTTCGGACTGGAATGTAGTTGAGCCCTAATCAATCTCACACTGATCAAGGTACAGTTACGCTCCTTACGTCTCTGAACCCCAGCAGGATTCTACGCACTTGATTCCCTTAGATGACCTCACCCACAACTAAGAGTTGCTACGACCCAAAGTCGAAGACTTGATAAATAAATCTGTCTCACACAAAAAAGTCTATTGTATAGATAAATTTGTCTCCCACAGATAAACCTATGAGTTTTGTTCCGTCTTTTGATAAATATAGGTGAACAGGAACCAATTGATAAACCGGACTTATATTCCCGAAGAACAGCCTAGTATTATCAATCACCTCACAATAATCTTAATCGATTAACGAAACAAGTTATTGTGGAATCACAAACGATGAGACGAAGATGTTTGTGACTACTTTTCAATCTTGCCTATCGGAGAATAAATCTCGAGCAAATCTTAAAGAAGATAGTACTCAATCACGATAGAAAACAACAAGATCAGAACACGCAACTACAGAAAAAATAGTTGGGTCTGGCTTCACAATCCCAATGAAGTCTTCAAGTCGTTAACCTACAGGGTTTCGTGAAAAACCTAAGGTTAAAGGAGAATTAACTCTAGTCGCAACTAGTATCACACAGGAGGTGTGGGGATTAGGTTTCCCAGTTGCTAGAGTTCTCCTTTATATAGTCTTCAAATCAGGGTTTGCAATCTAAGTTACCTTGGTAACAAAGCATTCAATATTCACAGTTAGATGAAAACCTGATTAGATTCAAGCTAATATCTTTCAACCGTGAGATCAAACTTAGCTTGTTATACACAAATGAAATGTACCATCATTTAGATAAAGGTAACCGTACCTAAACGTGATCACTTAGTTGGTTCAACAATAGTTAACTAATGGTTAGCCATATGAGCACTTTCATATCAACCTTATTCATCTTTATCATAACTAGTTCAAATGACTCGAATGAAACTAGTTAGAGAGTTGTTCAACTGTTTATATTCTCATAGAAGTATACAAGACACAATTGAAGGAAAATCGATTTTGATTCACTCGAATCATTTCTTGAAAATTATAGCCACGGTTTGCAAAAGATTGCATTCCTTATTATATAAATGTATTAGTTCATGAACAAACCGATTTTAGAACATAACCTACTTAAGTATGCAAACGGGTATGCATACCTAAGTAGCCAGACTGAGTTTGGTTACGCCAGTACGCGTACGGGTACGCATACCACTTTACACTTCCAAAATCCGGCAGAAATTCACGGGACTTGGACTTCCGCCAGTATGCGTACGGGTGCGCATACTTAGTTCCCGGACTTTCAACAACCAACCAGTACGTGTACGGGTATGCATACCATGGTTCCCGGTTTTGGACTTTACACAAATGTGATTACACACTATGTTTATATCCAATCATGGTTACATGTTCTAAACCCTTATTTTAATCATTGAAACATTCTTGGAAGACGACAATAGCTGTCTCACACAAACTATTAGCTTCAAAGCAATTTTCAAGTGATCGAATGATCAATACAAAATATTCCGAGTCTACATCAAATGACTGTCTCACACAAATCATGTAAGATGTTACAAGGAGATTTTCACATGATCATCCTTTGACTTTCCTGAAGAATAAAAGATGAACTTGGTTAAAGCGAAAGCTTACCAACATATATTTCGAGAAATAGATAAGCGAGATAAACTCAGCTCGAAATACCAAATGTTTATAATTGAAGTCTATATAGCAATACGACTTTTTGTCTCAAATAGGAGATAAAGTAGATAGACTTTTGAGTGATAGATGAGTTCAAGTCTCCACATACCTTTTGTTGATGAAGTTCCACAAGTTCCCCTGAGTAGTTCTTTGTCTTCATTCGATGAACGCCGTGAAGTCTAAAGCTCAACTATACTTACTATCCTAATCCGAGACTTAGCTATAAGTAGACTACAAATCAAGACTTATAGTTTTGGCAACTAAACTTGACAAACAAGCTTGAGATAGAAACGCTTGCGAGATCGACCGAGCAGTGCTCTAACAATCTCCCCCTTTGTCAATTTTAGTGACAAAACTATCAATACATATGGATTACAAAATAAATAAACATTGTAGCTTCCCATCCAAATGCTTGATCTCCTTGGTTCTTCAACATTACTCGAAATCTTCGTCACTTCCAAGTACTCCAATGATTCTAAATGTGTTCAACTCAGCATCATCGTTGTTGAAGATCCGTAGCTATAACAATGAGGAGACAGTTGCTCTCAATCATTGTTATGCAGTGTCATAGTATTATTACACAACATCAAAGTTCAATTGTATCACAACTTTTACAACAATACTATGGTGATATGTATCACTCCCCCTTAGTCAATACTTCATCTCACATTAAAACCACTCCCCCATACATAATGATCCGTAAACCATATGTATTTGTAGTGTGAACTACACATTAATTCTCCCCCTTTTTTTCAATATAAATTGGCAAAGGTACAAAAACTAGTGGGATCTCAATGAAATTTCCATAGAGATACTTCATGACCAAAAGAGAACATATCAACTTTGTTTAGATGCAATCATATAGTCGAAACTAAATGCATTCATCAAGGAGTTTACAAATATATAAGATAACTCTTAGAGCACTGCTCGGTTGAACTCGCAAGCGTTGCTATCTCAAGCTTGTTTGTCAATGTTAGTGATCAAACCTATAAGTCTTGATTTCTAGACTACTTATAGTGATGTCTCGGACTAGGATATATTGTTTAGTTGAGCATTAGACTTCACGACGTTCATCAATTGAAGACGAAGAACTACTAAGGCGAGCTTGTGGAACTTCATCAACAAAAGGTATGTGGAGACTAAAACTCATCTATCACTTGCAAAGTCTATTTCTACTCTATCTCATATATTGAGACAAAAGTCGTATTATTATATAGTTGTCGATTATACACATTTGAGATTTCGAGCTGAGTTTAACTCGCTTACATATTTCTCAGAATATGTGTTGGTAAGCTTTCGCTTCAACCAAGTTCATCTTATATTCTTGACGAAAGTCAAAAGATGATCATGTGAAAATCGCCGAGTAACATCTTACATGGTTTGTGTGATACAATCATTTGGTGTAGACTTGGAATGTTTCGTTATGATTATTTCAATAACTTGAAAATTTCTTTGATGCTAATAGTGTGTGAACGACTATTGTCATCCTCTAAGAAAGTTTCATTGATTGAAATAAGAGTTTAGAATACTTAACCATCATTGGATTATAAACATAGTGTGCTTTCTTGCATGTATGTGATCCATGACCGGAACTAAAGTATGCATACCCGTATGCGTACTTGTAGTTGTGAAATTCCGTGTACCAAGTACACATACCGGTATGCATAATTGCGTAAGGTATAGGTCCGGAAATTTATGCTGGGATTTGGAAGTGAACTAAGTATGCGTACCAGTTTGCATACTGGCGAACCCAAACTCAGACCGGCTACTTAAGTATGCGTACCCGTTAGCATACTTGAGTGGTTAAAGTTCTAAAATCGGTTGGCTCATGAACTAATACATTTATATATTAAGGAATGCATTCTTTGCAAACCGTGGCTATAATGTTCATGAATTGATTCGAGTGAATCAAACCGATTTTGTTTCAATTGTGTTCTTGTATACTCCTATGAGAATATAGCAATTGAACAACTCTTTAACTAGTTTCATTTGAGTCATTTGAACTAGTTATGGTTAAGATGAATAAGGTTGATATGAGAGTGTTCATATAACTAACCTCGGTTAACTACAGTTGAGACAACATGGTGTACACGTTTAGGTACGGTAACTAAACCTAAATGAGAGTACATTTCATTTGTGTATAACAAGCTAAGTTCGATCTAACGGTTGAAAGATATTAGCTTGAATCTAATCAGGTTTTCATCTAACGGTGAATATTGTTACCAAGGTAACTTAGATTGCAAACCCTGATTTGAAAACTATACAAAGGAGAACTCTAGCAACTGGGAAACCTAATCCCCACACCTCATTGTGATACTAGTTGTATAAGCTAGAGTCGATCCTTAGGTTTTTCACGAAACCCTGTAGGTTAACGAATTAAAGACTTCATTGGGATTGTGAAGCCAGACCCAACTATTTTCTCTGTAGTTGCGTGATCTGATTTTGTTTTTTCTATCGTGTTTGAGTACTATCTTCTTTAAGATTGGCTCGAGATTTAATCTCCGATAGGAAAGATAAAAAGTAGTCACAAACATCTTCGTCTCATCGTTTGTGATTCCAAAATATTTTGTTTCGCTACCATACGATTAAGATTATTGTGAGGTGATTGATATTTCTAGGCTGTTCTTTAGGAATATAAGTCCGGTATATCAATTGGTTCATGTTCACCTTGATTTATCAAAAGACGGAACAAAACTCATAGGTATATCTGTGGGAGACAAATATATCTATTCCTATAGACTTTTCTGTGTGAGACAGATTTGTTTATCAAGTCTTTGACTTTGAGTCGTAGCAACTCTTGGTTGTGGGTGAGATCAGCTAAGGGAATCAAGTGTGTAGTATCCTGTTGGGATCAGAGACGTAAGGAGCGTAACTGTACCTTGAATCAATGTGAGATTGATTAGGGTTCAACTACGGTCCAGTGCGAAGTTCATTGGTAGTAGGATAGTGTCTGTAGCGGATTAATACAGTGTGGTGTTCAAATTTGGACTAGGTCCCGGGGTTTTTATGCATTTGCGGTTTCCTCGTTAACAAAACTTCTGGTGTCTGTGTTATTTCTTTTCCGCATTATATTTTGTTTTTATAATTGAAATATCACAGGTTGTGCGTTGAATCGATCAATTGGTAAATCCAACCTTTGGTTGTTGATTGAAATTGATTGATCCTTGAACATTGGTCTTTGGTACTGTTCAAGTTATTTCTCTTATATTCAATCGGGCTCGCAAATTCCTATTTGCTGATTGCGGATTGAATTGAGAGATAGAGATATAAAACTCTTTGATATACTTTTCTCTAGATTAAGTCTAACTGTCTAGTTGGTTCTCTTTAGAGTATATTGGAGTTTGTCTATTCAGATTGCCAAACGAAATATTGGGTGTGGTTGTTAGACCCCCACTTTTTCAATAACCCCTAATATTCCACAGTCGCACTCCCCACAAAGATATGGCAATTAAGCACATGTTCAAATAAGAACTCTCCCCCATAAAATGTCATTCCCGAAAGAACAACAAGAGCGACCTTACTTTCACAAGAAAAGAAGGATTTCTTTAGACATTAACAAATCACATGAAACATGAATTTGTATCCAAAATACTTAATTAAATTAACCACAAGAGAACCCATGATTAATTTAATCGAAAATGCTCAACATAAGAAAACTTACGGAGCCACACAGTATATTCATAAGAATGTGGATCAGGGAAAGATCAATACTTCGGAATATTCAAAGATTCATTCTATTTTTCATCAATATTTGCATAGAGACATATAATAGACTTAATCTTTGTAAACAAAAGTTCATCCTATCTTCCATCAATATTTGCATAATGACACAATAGGCTTAACTTTTGTTTGTCAAAAGTTCATTTAATCTTTTATCAATATTTGCATAATGACATATGAAAGACTTAACTTTTGACCACGTATGGGACAATCATAGTTCACGGACGCAAACACACATATCCCATAACAAGTTGCAATATATGAAACCATAAGGATTAATACTGCAAAATCATCTTCCAAATAAACTTTAGAATTTAAATAAATAAATCTAAAAACATTGCAAGATGAAAACCGTTGGAAATAGCTATGTGTATTCACAATAATGGCTATTCCAAACCCTAGTTATCCTTCTTAAAACACAAGAATAAATTCTCATAAGAAGTTTCCTAGACAAATTGAAATATAACTCCTAGGAAGAACGCAACCGAAAATCATCATACATGACTAGCAACCAGAGATCGAACATAGACAAGTTCATTAGTTGCTTTCTTCAGTTCGTTTTTCAGAAAATCAAGATTCTTTGTTGCAATTTCAAGTTGTGCACGTACGACATCAAAATATCGAATAAGATTTCCTACTAGTTGAGATGACATATGAACTGTCAGTTTGTTTTCATGATCAACAACATGGTAGCAGGTTATGAAAAAAGGGTTCTTGTGAAACTCAATAGCCTTGCCCTTCTCAACTTCGTCTTCCTGGTTGCATCCATCCATTGTGCACACCACAAAAATTCAAGAGAACTTTTGGCGTTACGGAACATGTATGTATCAGAAGAGGATGAAAAACATGATACATATATATGAGTGCATCATAGGGAAACCCTAAGGTTACTCGTACACGTTTGGTAAGGGTCAGGTGTCCGTGCACTTATGGTTACAAACTCGGTCCAAGACCAAGAGAGGATTAAGCCAAATTTAGAAGTAGTTTTTGATAAAATCAAAGACACATTCTAAACAAATTGACAGACAGTCTTAGCTCAAAAGAGCATAAGATAATTGTTGATAAACAACAACTCACTTGTCAATAGGAAGAGAACACGAATTTTTCAAGGCACGCAACAAAGAAAGAAAAAATTCTCAAGGGTTATTGATCAATTATAGTACAACATGTAATAAAGTATTAGAGCAGGGCTCAACAATAGTATGATCATCATTAAAAAAAAAATGATAATAATACAACAAATACTATTTTCTCAAGACAAAAGAACTTCTTGAGAATTATGAGCATCCTCCCACAGTTACAAGGAAGATGTTATTTTGAGCAGTCAAGTTGTATTTTGATGAGCAAAATGCTCATCAAGAATTTTGACTTCTTCCCTTTTTCCTTCATGAAGATTTTCAGGAAAAACAATAGGGTTAGTCGAACGAGAATTAAACAGAGGAGGACAAGAGGTACCTGAAACTGCATCCTTCCTTGCATTCTTAATGTTGCGTTTAAGTCTGTTTATACTCGTCTTGAGCTCCAAGACTCGACTATTGATGTGAATGTAGTCTGGAGCAGACATTTTAGATTCAAGACTTTCTTCAGAGAGAGGAAAAGAGCTTGAACATTTCTTCTTCCTCCGATGACTTTTTCTCTTCACAGAGTAATTTGAAGAGTCAATTGTCCATATGACATTCTTCTTTTTACAATTGTAGGCAGGTTTTGTGTCATATTTATAATCAAGAATTGGCTCATCACAACACTTTTCTTGATTGCAGACAAGACCTTTTACTCCAGCAAAATGAGAAACAGGTTTAATTACTTCTTTAGACATCCATACAAGAATGTTATGAAGTTTTTCATTCCGCAGTCGGAAACGACATCTCCTTTCAAGGTGACCTTTTTTCCATAATAATAACATTTGTAAGGAATGTTCTTGACCGTTCTCATATGATCTGTTTTCGAAGGTGGACAATCCTTGTTCCTATGAACATCAGCTGCTGAATGAGGTTTTTCACTAGTGAGTTTTTCATTAGCACAGACAAAATTGATCTTACTAGAACTTGGAGCATCCATTCCTTTATAGCCCAGACAACGTGTATCATGGTGTTCTTTACATGCTCCCAGCATATAGGATAATTTTGTAGAGCGAGCATTGTATCTTTTTAGATTCTCTTCCAGTGAATTGAACTTATTACGAGCAGCAACTAGATCATCCTCCAATTGTTTTTCTCTGGCGAGAAGACTGATTTCTATGTCGTTAAAACATTTTTGTTGAGAGTCATATCTTGCTTCAGATTCTGCAAGTCTTTCTTTCAACACAAAGAGATTTCGACGAAGATTATCACATTCAGACCTTTTTGAACGTACATCTTCTTCGCGATCTTTAACAGTAGATTGTAAGAGTTGGTAACCACAATCATAACCCTTAAAGAGTTTTCTCAATTTCCTGTTATCTTGACAGAGAGGTGTCAGATTTTCAGCCAAGCAAGCTGTTGACTTTTTTCCTTTTAAGATATGGTCAAAGAGCTGGATATATTAAGAGACTTCCTCATCAACACTTTGTTCCTCTTCTGAATCACTTTAATCTGAAAGATCATCCAACTGTTCATCTAGACATTTTTCCCAGTTGAACACAGATTCAGCCAAAGGAGAAGATATGGGAGATATCTCAGAAGACTCAAGACTTCGAACCGAATCAGTGTGATTCTGAACCGGTGTTGCGTTGTCAGAGATAACACTATTGTCCATAGAGTCAGATCGCTACAAACACAGACTTATGAGGTCTTAAACGTGTTTGCCTGCTCTGATACCAATTGAAAAAACGGGGGTCTAACAACCACACCCAATATTTCGCTTAGCAATCTGTATGGAAAAACTCCAATATACTTTTAAGAGAATCAACTAGACAGTTAGACTCAATTTTAAGAAAAGTATATCAAAGAGTTTATATCTCAATTTCTCAATTCAATCCGCAATTAAACAAATAAAAATTTGCGAGCCCGATTGAATAAGAGAAATAACTTGAATGGTACCAAAGACCAATGTTCAAGTGTCAATCAATTCGATCAACAACATAAAGGCCGGATTCAAGAACTGATTTATCTTAACGCACAACCTGTGATATTTCTATTATATAACAAAATATAATGCAAAAAGAAATAACACTGACACCATAAATTTTGTTAACGAGGAAACCGCAAATGCAGAAACCCCCCGGGACCTAGTCCAGATTTGAACACCACACTGTATTAAGCCGCTAAAGACACTAGCCTACTACCAAGCTAACTTCGGTCTGGAATGTAGTTGATCCCTAATTAATCTCACACTGATCAAGGTACAGTTGCGCTCCTTACGACTCTGATCCCCAGCAGGATTCTACGCACTTGATTCCCTTAGCTGATCTCACCCACAACTAAGAGTTGCTACGACTCAAAATTCGAAGACTTGATAAACAAATCTGTCTCACACAGAAAAGTCTATTGTATAGATAAATCTGTCTCCCACAGATAAACCTATGAATTTTGTTCCGTCTTTTGATAAATCAAGGTGAACAGGAACCAATTGATAAACCGGACTTATATTCCCGAAGAACAGCCTAGTATTATCAATCACCTCACAATAATCTTAATCGATTAACGAAACAAGATATTATGGAATCACAAACGATGATACGAAGATGTTTGTGACTACTTTTCAATCTTGTCTATGGAAGAATATATCTCGAGCAAATCTTAAAGAAGATAATACTCAATCGCTATAGAAAACAGCAAGATCAGAACACGCAACTACAGAGAAAATAGTTGGGTTTGACTTCACAATCCCAATGAAGTCTTCAACTTGTTAACCTACAGGGTTTCGTGAGAAACCTAAGGTTAAAGGAGAATCGACTCTAGTCACAACTAGTATCACACTGGAGGTGGAGGGATTAGGTTTCCCAGTTTCTAGAGTTCTCCTTTATATAGTCTTCAAATCATGGTTTGCAATCTAAGTTACCTTGGTAACAAAGCATTCAATATTCACCGTTAGATGAAAACCTGATTAGATTCAAGCTAATATCTTTCAACTGTTAGATCGAACTTTTCTTGTTATACACAAATGAAATGTACCATCATTTAGATAAAGGTAACCGTACCTAAACGTGATCACTTAGTTGGTTCAACAATAGTTAACCAATGGTTAGCCATATGAGCACTTTCATATCAACCTTATTCATCTTTATCATAACTAGTTCAAATGACTCAAATGAAACTAGTTAGAGAGTTATTCAATTGTTTATATTCTTATAGAAGTATACAAGACACAATTGAAGCAAATTCGATTTTGATTCACTCAAATCATTTCATGAACATTATAGCCACGGTTTGCAAAAGATTGCATTCCTTATTATATAAATGTATTAGTTCATGAACAAACCGATTTTAGAACATAACCTACTTAAGTATGCAAATAGGTACGCATACCTAAGTAGCCAGACTGAGGTTGGTTACGCCAGTACGCGTACGGGTACGTATACCACTTTACACTTCCAAACTCCAGCATAAATTCACGGGACTTGGACTTCCGCCAGTACGCGTACGGGTATGCATACTTAAGTCCCGGACTTTCAACAACCAACCAGTATGCATACGGGTACGCATACCATGGTTCCCGGTTTTGGACTTTACACAAATGTGATTACACACTATGTTTATATCCAATCATGGTTACATGTTCTAAACCCTCATTTCAATCATTGAAACATTCTTGGAAGACGACAATAGCTGTCTCACACAAAATATTAGCTTCAAAGCAAATTTCAAGTGATCGAATGATCAATACGAAACATTCCGAGTCTATATCAAATGACTGTCTCACACAAATCATGTAAGATGTTATAAGGAGATTTTCACATGATTATCTTTTGAATTTCTTCAAGAATAAAATATGAACTTGGTTAAAGCGAAAGCTTACCAATACATATTTCGAGAAATAGATAAGCGAGATAAACTCGGCTCGAAATACCAAATGTGTATAATTGAAGTCTATATAGCAATACGACTTTTTGTCTCAAATAGGAGATAGAGTAGATAGACTTTTGAGTGATAGATGAGTTCAAGTCTCCACATACCTTTTGTTGATGAAGTTCCACAAGTTCCCTTGAGTAGTTCTTCGACTTCATTCGATGAACGTCGTGAAGTCTAAAGCTCAACTACACTTACTATCCTAATCCGAGACTTAGCTATAGATAGACTAGAAATCAAGACTTATTGTTTTGGCAACTAAACTTGACAAACAAGCTTGAGATAGAAACGCTTTCGAGATCGACAGAGCAGTGCTCTAACAGTCTTATCAAAGACTAATCTGTTCCGGTGAATCCAAATACTCCACAAGATAAAAGAACAAATTTGCTTCCAACTTAAACTGCCAATAACACCTTCAAAAGAACAAAGCTTCTTAAGGAAAGTATGAGATAAGCTATCATAGTCTATTTGAATCCCTGTCCAATTTCTGACCTTATCCCAAATAGGTATCACAATATCACAACCGAAGAATAGGTGCTTATAGGTTTCTAGATCTCTGTTACAGAGCAAGCAACCTGGAGGACCAACAATACCCTTACGATACAACGACTCATTTACCTGAATTTTGTTATGACACAACCGCCACAAAAAGAACTTATACTTGTAAGGGAAATTCAAGTCCCAAAGAAATTTCCAGTCTTTGTTGGGGGTGAGATCACCCAACTTTTCATCTGCATATACCTATAGGCATCCCTAACATTAACACAACCAGACTTACTAGCCGACCAAATTGGACGATCACAAATGTTAGAGTTATTAAAAGTAGGGATAGCTCTAATAGAATTTACAATATTAGGAGTGACACAGCCATTCAACTTAGCAATGTCCCATTCATGATTAACAGGGTTAATATAGGTACTAATAGGTTCACTAGTAACCTCAAAAGCATCAAGATCAGATAAAGACGCAATTGAAGACGTACCAATCCAGATGTCCTTCCAAAAATCGACCTTGGATCCGTCACCTATACTCCATCTAATACAGTCCTTAATAGCATCCATACCTTTAATAATGCTTCTCCAGCAAGCAGACACACCAGCGCTACTACTGGCATTCCAAAAATCAACAGAAGAGTGATATTTAGCCCTCAACAAACTAGCCATTACACTGTTTGTCTCAGAAGCAACCTTCCAAGCCATCTTAGCTAAAAAAAGACAAGTTACTAAGTTCTAAATCTCTAATATTGATACCTCCTAGGTCCTTGGGTCTACAAACCGTGGACCAATTCACATTGTGCAGGCCTTTACTATCCCTATCACCTCCACAAAAGAAGTTTCTCCTATACTTATCAATCTTATTCAATAAGGTTTTAGGAATTTTAAGGAGAGACATGACATGGCAAGAAACCAGATCAATACAAGCACTCAACAAAGTATTCCTACCCGCCAAATTCAAATTCTTATATTTCTATCCCTGCATTCTATTACTCATTTTTTCCGGCTATGTCAGCAAAAGTTTTTTCTCTAACCCTACCCCATTGCAAAGGAATACCAAGGTACTTACCAGGACTAGTGGCAACTTTAACCTTGAGGGCAGTAGCCATACCTCTAGAGAAACTCCTACCAAGGTTTGCCGAGGTAAGCAACGTAGATTTACCGTCATTTATCCTCTTCCCAGTCCAAGAGCAAAACTTATCCAACAAGGCTCTGAGATTAACTGCATTCTTATAATTAGCCTTCAAAAAAACAATACTATCGTCAGCAAACAAAGAATGGGTAATCAAAGGAGCACCTCTTGCAATCTTAAAACCAGATAAAGATTTATTAGCAATACCGGCATTAATAATCCTAGTCAGAGTTTCAAGGCATAAAATGAATAAAAAGGGGGACAACGGGTCCCCTTGACGAAGACCATTAGCCGGACTGAAACTGGAACTAGGGGAGCCATTAATAAGAACTTGAAAGGACACAGAAGAAACACATTTCATGACCAAACCTACAAACTTTTGATCAAACCCATTACAAAGCAGAATTTTTTCAATAAAATCCCATCTAATTCTATCATAAGCCTTATCAAAATCCAATTTCAAAGCCATCCAACCTTTATTGCCTTTCTTAGCCTTAAAGGAATGAATGATCTCATTACAGATGATGGCAGAATCAAACAAGGATCTTCCCGGAATAAACGCATGTTGATTATGAGAAATAATCTTACCAAGCATAGGCCTAATTCTATTTGTGATGATTTTGGTGATAATTTTCATGCTGAAATTGCACAAACTAATTGGTCTATACTCCATAATGCCGATAGGATTGTTTACTTTGGGAATGAGAGCATTAATGAAAGTCTTATTAAGCCTAGAATCAAGATGACCGGTAGAAAAGAAATTTATAACAAGACTAACAATATTAGGACCAACATACTTCCAATGTTTAAAGTAAAAAATACCTTGAAGACCATCAGGTCCTGGGGATTTGAGAGGTCCCATCTGACGGACGACCTGCTTAATCTCAGCACAACTAACCTCCTTCAGCAAGTTATTATTATCAACATCATTAATAACAGAACTGAAAAGAGAGCTAAAATCATCATCAATCACCTCACTACTACTAGAGTTGAAGAGATTTTTGAAATGACTCACAATGTGATTTTCAATATCCTTATCGGAATTAATCCAATCACCTTTCTCATTTTTTAACAAAATAATGGAATTTCTCTTCCTCCTAACTAAAGTAGAAGTGTGAAAAAACTTGGTATTAAGGTCGCCTTCCTTAAGCCACACAACTCTAGATTTCTGGTGCCAAAAAGTTTCTTCCAACTTAATAAGCCTCGGATACTCAATAAGACAATACATCATGTGATGCTTAGCATCGTCAGAAGGCCAATTATCAAAAGCATTTTGGGCTAGCCTAAGTTGCTCATGGGCTGTATCAATTTGGGTAAAAAGATTTCCAAAAAATTGCTTATTCCATTTTCTAGATTCAACCTGAATTTTTGAAATGTTATTGAGAAAATTATTACACACAAAATTATCGTTTCTATGGGTCCAATTATCCTCAACAACTTTTTCAAACCTAGGGTCCTCGGTCCAGATCGCCTCAAACCTATAAGGTCTAGATTTGATTCTACTCTTAGGATCTAAATCAATAAGAATAGCCTTATGGTCAGAATTATAATAAGGTAAGTGAAATACCCGAGCCGAAGGGAATCTTCTTTGCCAATTGGAGTTGGTAATGGCCCTGTCGAGACGCTCCTTAATATTAGCCGCACCAGACCTTTTGTTGTTCCAAGTATATCTTGGATCATTGGACCCCAAGTCAATTAGGCCACAATTGTTCATAACCTCCTTGAGATCAGAAACTTGATTGACAGTAGGTCTCCTACCACCAACTTTCTCCTGGTTACCAGCAATCATATTGAGCTCACCAATAGCCAACCATTCCGTATTCGGAATACCGAAAACAGCCTCCAATTCACTCCATAAACGCTTCCTACTAACCTTGTTAGTACTTCCATATAAAGATGACAGAATCCATGGTTGTTGAAACTTGGCAGTCACAACGGCATGGATAACCCATCTAGACTTTCTAGTAGCTTGAATATAAAGCTCACTAGAGTTCCATAAGAGACAAAGGCCTCATGAGAAACCATGAGGGTCAACAATAATAGAATGGGAAAATCCCAACTTACTGACAATATCAGAAACACTATCCTCCACAATTCTTGTCTCCAGCAAGGCCACAAAAGAAGGATTGTGTCTTTTAATCAGCTTCTTCATAACTCTAACAAAGGAGGGTCTAGCAATACCCCTACAATTCCAAGACATAATATTCATATTAAAACTTGAAGGAAGACACAAACTGGGATTCATCTCATGAGGTTTCATGGGCCTCTGGAAGTCCCTCCATTCCTCCGCTGCCTGCTGATCCATTGTTATTAACAGATTGAGCCTTGTCTTGAACATCCTATGGTCGTTCACATCTAAATCCAATCGCGTAGTTATCTCCATCTCGAACTGCCACAGTCCTTTTGGGCTTCTTATTAGGGATGGAGTATCCACTAGAGAATTGGTTCTTCTAACCACCTCTGAGTCGCAATCTATTTCTTCCCTCCCTTCGTTTAGGAATGCTGTTGGTTCTTGATGATTCCAGTTGGACCTTAAAAGTCTGATTGGTCTCCGGATTCGATTGGCCTGCTCCAAAAACCCATGTGCATTCACCAGGTTTAGAAGGTGAACTATCTCTGGCATCGCTTCGCTGAGACGATTGTGCAGCTCTTTTATCTCCTCTGTTAATTGGGTCAGGTGATCCCCCATTGAGATATGCTCTACAATTATCTCCATTAAATCTGACTGCATTGCATCCAGTTCCTGCTGAGCTCTGTGAACTAAAAGATCCGCCACTAACCATTCCTCCACTAACTGCGGCACTGACCTTTGAGAAAAGATATTCAGCACTTCTACTCGGTGTTCCATTTTGTTCCTTCTCAACATTCATAATGCTGTTCTTACCCTGACCCTTAGTATTTATCCTAGACCCATCATGATTCATGCTACCGTTACTCACCTTTACATGATCAGAATTAATCATTTTACTGCCTCTTACCTCATTAATCACTGCATGGGTGGGAGTTACATTTTCATGTCCAGCCTTACCATTAACTCTTTCCTGCATATTCTGAAACTGAAGCCCTTTGTTATTCCTTTAATTAAAAGCCCTGCCATCAATCCCAACTCTATTATCAACCTGACCATTAACTTCACTTCCGTTATTCACCATCATAGGCTCCTCATCAGCAGACAATTCATTTAACACATCAAAAATATTGGATGCATAGTATTCCTGTGAATCCGATTAAAGTGAGAACACTAGTCTGACTCCTCAAGATCTGACCTTGAGCCGAACCAATGGCCTGGCCTTGTGCCCTGCCCACTCATTTTTTATTCCTATTTGCCACCAACAACCATGGTCCATAAGCATCAGCATTCTTACCACTTTTACTAGTACATGCAACAACATTAGCATCAACATTAGTAACATTATTCACACAAACATTATCAGGACATTGATATTTCTTATGATTCATCCTGCCACATTGAAAACAAATTAAACCAACTCCTTCATATTCGATCTTCTGTACAACATTTCCAATCCTCACAGCATATTTTAGAGGCTTATCAGTATCAATCTCAATGCAAATCCTTGCAAATCTTCCTCTTAAAACCATCTCAATTGTGTTGTCAATCTTAACCGGAGTACCCAATTTTCCTGCCACTTTATACAACACATCTTTGTCAAAATATTCCAATGGAAATTCTGGTAACCGCGCCCACACTACTGTCTTATGGATAGAAGCTTCAGATGGTTTAAAATTTGGAGTCCATCTCCTCATTGAAAGATGTCGATCATTAATAAACCACGGACCCTCAAGTAGAGCATGCTTGAAATCTTCTGGCTTCTCAAATTTGAACATGAAATAATCACATCCCATATCCAAAATCTGCATCTTCCCCATCAATTTCCACATCTCTCTTGTTTTTGATGACATATACTTAAAACCAAAAGTTTTTCCCACCACTTTACTAATTAAACAGTTCTTCCAAGGTGTAATGATCCTTCTCCTGGTTTCCAAATCAATTTCAACAGACGGAATATTATCATCTTCACCGGACGGAGGAATAATATCCTCAGTAACCAATTTTTCAAAGTTGGAATCAAAATCATCGATACCCCATTCCTGGAAGCAATTATTCCATCTATCAGAAGATTGAAGAAAAACATCTCTATAAGAGATTTTATTTTGATTTGGGTGAACGTTTGAACAAACCCTAGTTCCGGACTTTCCAATATTGATATCAGACTCTTCCATTTGAACATCAAATTGATCTGAACTCAACTTTGGATTAATCGAGCTCCCACCTGGTTCTACTACTCCCTCAATTAGGGCTTTTCCTCTAACACTCATGGCGTGAATCAGATCAAAAAACGAAAAAAAATTGAGAAAACTCAGTGACCGATTTGAAAAATCGATTTATTTCCTGACTTACAGACTTTCTCTCTCCTGCCCACTTTTGCGTGGTGGGTTTACTTGCCCTGCCCATTTCAATGCATTAAATATGTGGAAAAAAATAAAAATTATGCATGGATTTTATTTATTTATTCCTTTTATTTTCGTAGAAAATATGTGTGATATATGTGTGGGTTTTTTTTGGTTTTGTTTCCCTTTCTGTATTAATTTGGAAAAAAAAAGTCATAATATGGTAAGTACTCGATTTCCGAATTAAATTTGGACTTCCATAAAATTCCAAACACAGTAATTTAAGTTTTCTTTTTGAGTTTGTAATTTTTAAACGAATATCAGCTGTCAACACGACCTACAAATAACACATGTACATTGGCTTATATGAATGTATATATAAATTAAATTCATATTTCAACAGATTTACTACATGTGAAAAATAACGTACCTGATCGTTATCCCGCTTTCAGTATGCCTCGTGCTGGCACCATGGCACATTGTTTGTAACGGAAGATTTCCCTTGTCCCTTGATTCAGAAAACAAAAGTTTTATTGAAATCATTGGAATTAAACATTGTAGCAAAAGAAAATGGAGCGATAGTTCTGATATACTAACATGATCAGGTGCAAGGTCATCGTTATCCAATTTGACGTAAGAGCCATGTCATGTACCTGTTACATGAGCCAGAGTTATTATACATTACATGAGAAAGCCAGAGAATTAACTCTCACGGAGAAAAGAAATCTCACAGATGATTGCTTTTATTGTTTACTTTGTTGAATTTTATAAGCTCGGTGTCAAAGATTAGGTAATATACAATGAATGCCAAACAACAAAGTTAAGAGAAATATTATATATTTCATATACTTGACCAAACAACATTTAGTTGATCGAGTAGAATCCAATCAACAAATAAGCTAGTTATGGCCTTCACATAAAGGAATTATTCACATCTGCACTATGATTGTGAAATTGGGTTACACTCACATTTTAGTTCTCGAAATATAATGACTAAGCTTAATGAATATTTGTTCATACTTAATAAATTTTGGTTAAGGACAATTTATTGTTCAGAATCAAAATCATGATTCAAGTTTTATCGTTCGAAAATAGCTTGGAATAGTGATGTGTGTCATTGATGTTATTCGGGAATGTTTCGAATCGATTTAGAGAGAAATATAGAACTACTATAGATTCGGATACAAGACAATGTTATCAGTCTTACAAATTGGGAAAACTGTTATAAGTCTGAACCCATATTACATGTACTCGTACACGTAGCGGAGTAGCTATATATCGACTTGCACATTTGTGGTACACATATTCTTATGTATATCACATGAAATATATGTTCAACTCGTGAACCGGATCCGTACGCATACTCATATGCAAACCATTTAGGAACTGTGGTCACGGAACCGGGATTAGTATCCAAACCGGTACACGTACCAAAATAGTTATGTGTTCCCGAACTCGGTTTAGTATCCACACCGGTACGCAAACCAAAATAGTAGTTCCGTGGACTCCAGAACCGGTCATAGTCTTAAGGTTTCTGAACCGGTACGCATACCTAAATAGTTCTATTAACTCCGGAACTTGGTTTGGTTAAATGTTTACAAACTAGTACACGTATTCTGACTGACCTAACTCACGAACAGCTATGGTATTTGTACTTTGTACACCTACTAACCATGTCAATTATCTTCAAGTGCGATTAAATTATTTCTACGAGATAATTAACATTTGTTTAATTCTCTAAAAACAATAGACTTATTTGATCACATGATTGTGACTCAAGGTTAATGACTTAAGTGTTCATGAAAATGAATATTAAGCTTTTAAGTTCAAATCAGCTAGTTTCGGCTAACCACCTTGAACATAGTCTTTGTACATGGTTCGGTTACAATTTCACCTAACCAGAGTGTATATCTTGTTTATGTAAATCAAATTCAAAGATTCATCTAATGGTAGATATTGATTGCTTGGTTCCAAAGCTATCTTAGCTTAAACCTAAAGAAACCTATGATTTGAAAGGGGAAATTCAAGCAACAGGGATCTTTGAATCCCGACACTACTTTGGTGTGTCCTAGTTGTAACTAGAGTCGTCCTCTTCCTAACCCTTTTAGGGTTTAGCGACTACAAAGACTTCATAGGGATTCGTGAATCCAGGTCCGGTTATCTTTCCTTGATAACTCGAGTATCTTGATCTTGATCGATTGTTGAGATGCTCACTCGATCAAGATAAATAGAAATCATCAAAGTTATTTTCGTATCAAACTTTGTTGACTCCACAAGTTTTATACTTGTGAGGTGAATAATAATCTAGGCTGCACTTCGGGTTGCATAAGTCCGAATTTTGAGGTTATCTAGACTTTGTCTATTGCTATCGATTTCCATCACCTTTGATCAAACTTTTTGATTGTAAAAGGAAATCATATATAGGCTTAATCCGTGGGAGGAAAATTTGGTTTAAAGTCTTCAATTGAGTTGAAGCAACTCTTAGTTGGTGTGATGTCAGCTAAGGAAATCAATTGCGCGGAGTCCTGCTGGTATTCAAGAGGCGTATGGAGCATGATTGTACCTTAATCGGAGGGATACCTTTTAGGGATCAACTACATTCCAGTCCGAAGTTAATTGGCAGTATGCTAGTGTCTGTAGCGGCTTAATAATGTTTGGTGTTCAATCTGGACTAGGTCCCGGGGGTTTTCTGCATTTATGGTTTCCTCATTAACAAAACTTCTTGTGTCTGTGTTATTTCTTTTTCCGCATTATATTGTTTATCTTTATAATTGAAATATCACAGGTTGTGCATTGATCAATCATAGTAGATACATCCGACCTAGTTTGTTGGATACGACTTGATTGATTCTTGGACATTGGTTTTTGGTACCGTCCAAGTAATATCTTTGTGATTAGGTTCACGGATTTGATTATGTAAACGTTCTGATCACAAGAGAGAGAGATATAACTCTAGATATTATTCCTTGATTGAGTTTAACTCTCGGATTTGTATTGAGTTTGTCCATACAGATTGCCTAAGAAAAAGTTGGTGGTGTATTTTGGTACCCTTGCGTTTTCAGATTGCTTTCAACAAGAAAAGTTGTACTTTTGGGGGGTAAGAGAGTGTCCAAAGGAAGGTTGTAGGGGGAAGAGGGTTTTGATGAGTTTGCGCAGAATCGCTGATGAGGCATTTGTATCCTGGTGTTGTAGTATATTTTTCCGCTTTTGCTAAAAGGCCATATGATCCTGTCTTGTTGGTTGCTCCGTGTGATGTGAATGCTGATGATTCGTTGAACTACGGGATGGGGGAGTAGACTCAACCTATCATGATTCCAATTCCTTGTTGACGGGTCGATGATGTCAGCAATCGATTGTATATGATAGCATAGGGTTGGTCAATATTGTTATTAAATTTTGGGATCCAATTTGCTTGGACGGAGGTGTTTAATCCTTCTCCAATTTGATGAAATAGGTGATGTTTGAAGGTTGGTATGAGCGATGCTAGTTTCCTCTATTGTGGGATGGTAATGACGAAAGGGGGGGATTTTTTCGAAGATTGGGTTCTGTTTGAGGTATTTTACGTTATATTATTTGGCTAATACAGAGGTTGGTTTCCGTGAATGTTCCAGATTCGTCCATTAGGAGCGCTTTTGTTCTGATCCTCGTTGCTTCAGATGCCCAGTCCTCCCTGAGCTTTGGGTTTGTGTAGCTTGTCCTTTTCTAGTAGGTGGAGATTCTTGATGGGAGAGTTGTGGCCATATAAGAAATCTGCCGTGATACGATCCAATTTTTTGTGGATGTCTGTAGGAAGGATTTGTGTTTGCATGAGGTGATTAGCAGTAGGGGTAAGGGACGATTTTACGAGGGCGAATCTTTTTGCTTGGGTTAGGCATTTAGTCGTCCATCATTTTTCCTTGCGAGTTAGGCGTTGAAGGATTGGGTCAAATATATTGCAGAAATATCTCTCATGTTTAAATTTCACTCCTGAATAGGTGGGGAAGTTTGATGTTGCTGGCATATTGAAGGCTTGTTTTAATTCATATAGTCGGTGTTGTTCAAGCTTCGGGTGATGGATGATTTTTGATTTTGAGGTGTTCATGTGTTGGCCCGCTGAGTTTCCATAAGCTTGCAGCAGATGCTTGAGGTGGTTTGTGCCTTCCAAAGTTGCTTTAAATGTTATCAATAGGTCATACGCGTAGATGAGGTGTATTGGTGCCTTCCAAAGGGCCTTCCCGGATATATGGAGCCCCTTTATCTTTTTATGGGTTTCAAGAATTCTTAAATTTGTGGATAGTATTTCTGCACAAATAATAAATATATAAGATGTGAGAGGATCCCCTTACCTTATTCCCCTAGTACTATTGATATATACATCAAAATATAATTCACGAAAGTCGAAGGGAAGCCTAAGCTGGTGAAATCTTGTTTGATGAAACCCCAGTCCAAGGAGTCATAGGCTTTTTAAATGTCTAGCTTAAGAGCAATTTTGGGATCTCTAGTGCGGCTTGAGGTTTTGATGTAGTGAAAAAGTTCGGCAGCGATAGCTATGTTGTCGTGAATGGATCTTTGTGGCACAAAGGCACTCTCGTATGGGCTTATCAAAAATAGGAGTAGAGGTCTTATGCGATTGACAAATATATTTAAAATGATTTTGTAAGTGACATTACATAGCCCTTGTTAGATCTATGCTCGGTTGAACCCACAAGTTTTGCTATCTCAAGCTTGTTGTCAATGTTAGATGATCAAAACTATATTTTGATTTCTAGTGTACTAAGTCAAGTCTCGGACTAGGTTATAATTTGGTAGTTGAGTATCAGACATCACCCTCGAAGACTGAAGATCGACGAAGACATTTGGAGAAATTCTGTATCTGGTATGTGAAGACTGAACCATTTGATTTTACTCACTATCTTACCATTCTATTTGTTGAGACTATGTCGTATGACTTCTAGTAGATTTACAAAGAAGAATTTCTGAGTCAAGCTTGTTTTGTTAAAAATCTCAAAATATGAATTTAGGCAAATATGTTCAACGGTTCTTACCAATATTAGTTCTAAGCAATTTATTGTTTGTGAATTAATTTGTGGATCAAAATTTCCCATGCATATGATTTTATCATTTGGGAATGTTTCAAACATCATAAGAGATAAATATGAACTACTGATATTTCTGCTCAGGTAAGTTGGCGAACCAGTTCACAAACCATAGATATATAAGTTTCAGAAATACATGGAAGGTTGGCGAACCAGTTCGGAAACCGTAAAAGTTCAGTTGGGAACAGTTCACGAATCGTGGTAAACTGAATTTTAAAGTTGGTATAATAGGCTAGCAGTTGGCGAACCCGGTTCACGAACTGTGGTCAACTGAGTTCGGTAGTCTAGTAGGGTTGGTGAACCCGGTTCACGAACCGTAGCACCCTGACTCGGAACAAGCCTTACAGTTCACGAACCGTTCTACAAACTGTCCCAGTTTATTTTAGCAGATGCTCAAAGACTTATTTTTTAAATATGTTTAGCATTGCTAGAACTCTCTTAAACACTTATAAGACTTTATTGATCACTTAAACACTTATATGTGTATATCATGATTAAATTCTTAGGTGTTTAAATGAACATCAAATTGCTTATTGTTCTTATGACAAACTTGTAAGACAGAACAGTCATTGTACACGGTTTCGTAACCGAACCTATGTGTATAGTCTTTTGTTGTTTTTTGAAGACCTAAAGTGTTTGCTTGATTCTCAAGTTATCTTGGTTTGAATTCTATGGAATCTCTGGTATTTGAAAACTATAAATAGTAATAGTCTTTTAACTGGGAAATGCAATCCCTAGTTGATTCTAAAGTTGTCCTCTATTGGCATAGGTTTCCTCTGAGAAACATGATTAGGTCTACGACTAAAAGAATTCTCTTTGGGGATTCGTGAAGCTAGGTCCGACTATCTTTACCTTGATAGTTCATGCATCCTAATCTTGGTTTTATGTTATCGAGGTTTTTGTAATCTCTTTCAGGAAAGGTAGGTAGAAATCGCAAAGTTCTCTTCGTCTCAGACTTTGTGATTCCTCAAGATAGATATCTAAAAGCTGGTATTGATTGATCTCTTGAGGATTGTTCTTGAGAGGTGGTTAAGAATCTAGGATGCTCTTTGGGAGTCGTAAGTTTGGGATTTGTGAGGTTTGCTAGCTTGTCTATTGCAAACAGGTTTCCTCACCTTGATCTTTGATCTAAACGGAAATTAAATAAGTTTATCTGTTAGAGGCAAATTGGTATCAAAAGTCTTCACTTATGGTTGAAGCAAATCTTAGGATGTAAAAGACGTCATCTAAGGGAGTCAATTCCTTAGGCCTTGCGAGGTTCAAGAGACGTAAGGAGCGCGACTGTAACTGAAATCGCTTGGAGGGTGGATTCGGTCTCAACTACATTTTAGTCCGAAGTATGATAGTAGTCTAGTGTGTTTAGCTGCTTAATATAGTTTGGTATTCAAATCTGGACGAGGTCCCGAGGTTTTTTTGCGGTTTCCTCGTTAAGAAAATTTCTGGTGTCTTGTGTTTTTCCTTTTCTGCATCATATTGTTTATCTTTATAATTGGATTTACACAGGTTTATACGTAATCAATCTAAGTAGATACGTCCACTTAATTGTAATCATATACGAGACTTGTTTCTTGTAGAATTCGTATCTTGAAAGATAGATAACAAGTTTAACTACTTGGCAGAATTCCGATTGGGTTATATGGATATGAATAGATTGATATTGGACATTGATTTTTGATATCGTCCCAGTACTCTTCTTAACAATTATGTTCACGGACCTTGTATCTATATTTATACTGATTGAGCAGAGATTGAGATATAAACTCTATATACATATTTTCAAGGATCATTCAGTTGGTCTACTTGCTATTGTATTAAGTTTTGTCTATATAGGTTTCCGAAAGAAAAAGTTGGTGGTGTACTTGGTACCCCTGCGTTTTCAGCCCTATCGGTCTAAATTTTGAGGGTTTTGATGGGTGACCAATCTTTGAGATTAACGTGAGGTTAGTATGGTTCATGAGAGGGTGGATGCTAAGGGAATTAAAAAAACTTCGAACCATATCAATCAGCTGTGGTTGGGTTATTTCCCAGAAAACTTTGAAAGACTTACTGGTGTATCCATCCGGTCCTGGGGTATGTTCCGACCCTATGGAGAAGAGTGCCTCTTTGATCTCCTGATCAGGTGTCACATCGGATGTTAGCAGATTACATTGTTGAGGGGTTAGCCTTGGTGTTATTACTTCAAACAGGCTTTCGTCAATTACTGTATTTGGTGTTGTATAATGATCTGTTAAGTGCTCAATCATGAGCTTGATAATTTTGTCCTTATCTGTAATCCAGGTGTTTTTATGATGCTGGAATTGTTGTATGTTGTTACGGCTTTTATGAATTGTAGCCTTGGTATGAAAGAATGTTGTGTTACGGTCGCCCGATTGAAGCTATTAAATTCTGGATCTCTGCTACCAGTAAGTTGTGTGGCAGTCAAGTAAATTTAGATGTTCAATTCGGATTTACTTTTCTTGTAGAATCCAATTTTCCAGTGCAGTGCCAGTCTGTGTCGCACATTGATGTTGGGATGCTTTGATTTTCACGGTTGCTTTTTTAATATATGTGGGTGGGTGGCGAGGTTGATCTTTTTCCACTTTGTGAGGGTTTCGCCTGTTGATATGAGTTTGAGCCGGAGGTTTAAGGGTGGGCCTGAGTCATGTATCTTATCCCATGCTGAGTTAACTACTTGATGAAGTTGAGGAAGAGATAACCATAGGTGCTCATATTTGTAATTCTTGCTCCCTTGCCAGTCTAAAACTTTTATCTGGAGTAGGA
This sequence comes from Papaver atlanticum, assembly GCA_023531105.1. NCBI lineage: Eukaryota > Viridiplantae > Streptophyta > Magnoliopsida > Ranunculales > Papaveraceae > Papaver > Papaver atlanticum. Next base: position 7,078,813 of record JAJJMB010011222.1, on the reverse strand, counting down.
TATGAGCATGATCTGACGTTATGCATGAAAGATGAGTGAGTATAGCGTGAGGGTTGTATGTTCCTCCTAGGTTTGCTATTGTTCGATCGAGTCTTTCCTAGATGTTTTCTTGGCCTTGTTAGATGTTTGTCCAAGTGAATGGGTCTCCTCTAGTTACAAGATCAATGTATCCTATATGATCCATTTTTTTTTTGAAAAGGCTGTGTTTGTGCATAGGTGACTGGACTGCCACCTGATTTCTCCGATTTGTCAATCACTTTGTTGAAGTCTCCCAGGAGTAGCCAAGGTGTTGAAGTGCTGGGAAATATTGTTGGAAAGTCTTCCCAAAAGATTTTCCTTGGTTCTGGGTGTGGAGGGCAATACATACATGTACAAAGCCAAGGCTGGGATGGAGCGAGGTGTGTGATGAGTGCATGAATGTAGTTTTGGGACTTCAAGATGATTTGGAGATTGACCTCGTTCGTCCACAATAAGCATAAGCCCTCTTCTACCTACTTTAGGAACATAACAGTGGTTTTGAAATTGCAATGTTTGGGCGATGCGCAATATTTTCTTTTCATTGGCCAATGTTTCCAAAAGGAATAAAATGGTTGGTTTATACATCAAGATAAGTCCACGAAGGTGTTGATCCGTTGTTGGTAGGTTTAATCCCTGACAATTCCAAGTGAGAGTAGTCATATTATGTGGATTGAAATGATATGATGAAGTTGGGTGGTAGTTGGTGTATGTGGGTGCAGATAGTGCGGTATCTCAGATGGGATCTTTGTGATGCTGGTTGAAACTTAATGTGCTTGTGTCTAGGATTATATGTTATTTGATAAATTAGGAGGGTTTGTGTGATACAGGCTGATAAGAGTTTTTGACAACAACAATGAGAAGAATTACAACTACTAATGATTAGTCTACAAGAAATTGTAAATATACAGAGAGGAAAATCTGTTGTGCTTTATAATATAGCACTTACAAGTAATAATTCAAAACCGAGGTACACTACAACCAGGACTAGACATATTTTTAGAGCAATGCTCGGTTGAACCCACGATTTTTGCTATCTCAAGCTTGTTTTCAATGTTAGACGATCAAAACTATATCTTGATTTCTAGTATATTGGTCAAGTCTCGGACAAGGTTAGAATTTGGTAGTTGAGTATCATACATCACCCTCGAAGACTGAAGATCGACAAAGAAATTTGAAGAACTTTTGTATCAAGTATGTGAAGACTATTATATTTTACTCACTGTCTTACCATTTTATCTGTTGAGACTATGTCGTATGACTTCTAGTAGATTTACAAAAGTTTCAAGTCAAGCATGTCTTGTTAAAAATCTCAAAATATGAATTTAAACAAAGATGTTCTACGGTCCTTAACAATATTAGTTCTAAGCAATTATTGTTTATGAATTAATTTGTGGATTAATTAAATATCACCCATGTAAATAATTTTATCACTTGGGAATGTTTCAAACATCAAAAGACAGAAATTCAGAACTTCTGATATTTTTGCTCAACGTAGTTGGTGAACCAGTTCGCAAACCATAGAAATCTAAGTTTCAAAATTACAAGAAAGGTTGGCGAACAAGTCCAAAAACCGTAAAAGTTCAGTTGAGAACAGTTCACGAACCGTGGTGAACTGAATTTTTAAGTTGGTAGAATAGGCTAGGAGTTGATGAACCCAGTTCACGAACTGTGGTCACCTGAGTTCGGTAGTCTAGCAGGGTTGATGAAGCCAGTTCACCAATCTTATCACCCTGACTCGTGAACAAGACTTACGGTTCACGAACCTTTATACCAATTGTCCCAGTTTATTTTAGCAGATGCTCAAAGACTTATTTTTTAAATATGTTTACCATTGTTAGAACTATCTTAAACACTTCTAAGACTTTATTGATCACTTAAACACTTATGTGTGTATTTCATGATTAAAATTCTTAAGTGTTTAAGTGAACATCAAATTGCTTATTGTTTTTATGTCATACTTGCCAAACCTAACAGTCATTGTACATGGTTCCATAACTAAATTATGTGTATACTTTTCTATTGTATTTTCAAGACCTAAAAGTGTTTGCTTGATTCTCAAGTTATCTTAGCTTTAATTCTAAGCAACCCCTAGTCTTTGAAAACTATAAATAGATATTCTCTTTCAACTGGGAACTTTAATCCCTGACACTTTGTGTCCTAGTTGATTTTAGAGTCGTCCTTTATTGGCTTAGGTTTTCAATGATAAAATAATTAGGTCTACGACTGAAATACTTCTCTTTGGGGATTCGTGAATCCAGGTCCGACTATCTTTACGTTGATAGTTCGTGTATTCTGATCTTGGTTTATATTGTCGAGGTTTTCGTAATCTCTTTCAGGCAAGATAGATGGTAATCGTAAAGTTATCTTCATCTTAGACTTTGTAATACATCAAGATAGATATCTGAAAACTGGTCTTAATTGATCTTTCGAAGATTGTTCTTGAGAAGTGGTAAAAGATCCAGGTTTCTCATCTGAGTGAATATAAGTATTCCGGATTGTGAGGTTTGTTAGCTTTGTCTATTGCAAACATATTTCCTAGCCTTGATTTTTGATCTAAAGGGAAATCAATTAGGCTTATCTGTTTGAGGCAGATTTGTATCAAAAGTCTTCACTTCGGCTGAAGCAACTCTTAGGCTATAAAGGACGTCATCTAAAGGAATCAATTTCGTAGAGTCTTGCGAGGTTCAAGAGACATAAGACGTGCGACTGTAACTGAATCGCTTGCAGAGTGGATTCGGTCTAAACTACATTCCAGTCTGAAGTTTTATAGTAGGCTAGTGTCTGTAGCGACTTAATACAGTTTGGTGTTCAAATCTGGATGAGGTCCCGTGGTTTTTCTGCAGTCGTGATTTCCTCGTTAGCAAAACTTCTGGTGCCTTGTGTTTTTCTTTTTCCGCATTATATTGTTTATCTTTACAATTGGATTTACGAATGAGAGTTTTTATAGAGAAATTTAGTCAGAAATGTTAAACGTATCGATACCAAGTGTATACCTTGTGGTTTGCTATCTTCTTGACAGTCTCTGTCTATATTAAATCACGCAAGTTATCAGGCTTATAGGTTGATATCGAAAATATTATGGTGTACTTGGTTCCCTCGTCATTTCATATAACTTCTAAGGATGTGCAAGTGGTTGCACACAAGTTTTAGCTTATCTCTAACAGTATAAATAAACTAGGGATTAATAAGTTAGTTGTTGTTCGATTGGAGAAGAACCACTGAAAGTAGAGAGAGTTAGGCATTCACCAAAAAGGGTGAATGACATGTTTAGTCCATGCGATGGACTTGTTTATGTAATCTTCCTTAATGCAAGAAAAGAGAATGTTGCATTATATCTTTGTTTTCATTTTGTTTCTAATTTGTGTGAGTTTGTTTAATTACATTGATGCATGTAAAACCTCTTATGCTTATGGGGGCATAAAGAGTTAAAGAGAAAAGAAGAAAGACTTTTGTTGCATAAGGCCTTAGAGCAAAGGCATACGCATACTTTGGTACGAGTGTGCAAGGATGAGTACTTGTGGCTAGAGTTGATTCATTGGACCACAGAGTATTCCCGGTCATGTCCCATGGAAAATGAAAACCGATAATTGGGCGTGTGATAGACGATATCAGATCTATGTTTGGGGGGCACAATTGTTGATTTTTCTCTCCTTTACTCGCGTTGGTGTCATTTGTTTGTCGAATCCATTAATAAATTGTTTGGGTTTTGCTAGTATTGAGACTAGAATAAGTTGTTCTTATGTTGAAAGATCAATTAGAATGAACTTTAAAGTTTGAGGTGGCAACATGATATGCAAGTTCATGACTGCAATGTCAAGATTCCTGCCTTAAGTGTTAGACGGACATGCGAGAATCATATAATCATTGGAAACAAGGTTTTCAAGTGATTGCATGACAAAACTAAAGAGTATGTTGGCTGCTATGGTACAATTCAGATGTTTAAGTCCATGTTTCTCACAAAATTGCGAAGATTATGCATTTGGAATGAGTGTCCTCGTAGTGTTATCAGTATCGTGTACATTACATGTTGTAATGGGAATTTTGCGAAAATTCCTGAACTCAAAGATGTTATTAGCCTTTGTAGTGGTAAAGAAGATGGGGAACCTCCTATGTGAGATAGGTAAGAGGGTATCTCATCGTAGCCAGGTTGGTGGAAGATTATATCTCTCTCTCGAATGCAGAGCCGGGCCTGAGGGGGTGCAGGAGGTGCGACGCACAAGGCCCATCTAAAGCCAAGGCCTTTTTTCAATCACAGAAATTGAGCCCAGTTGTAACTTATTTAACTTAGGCCACATTCTTTCTATTCTTATTTCGATATGGCACGTTCTTATAATGAAGCTAATTTTCATGTAAGTCGTATAATTCGTAGGACGCAATATTTTTGATGAGATTTTGAAATTGTGAGAAAACAATCCAATCATCTGAAGAATCCTTTCGAACTAAGTTTTTCTTGCACATTGTTGATCAATATAAAGCATGCGACGACATATTTGTTTGTTTTTTTAGTTCAAATATTTTAAATTCGATGGATAATAATCAATTGAAAGCTCATTGTGATAATCTTGAAGCTGCTCTAAGACACGGGGAAGCGTCGGATATTGATGCAAACGATTCGTTTGCTGAGTAGACGAACTCGAAGTCATTTACAGGGTTACGACAGTCGACATATTTTTTTTGTGCCCTTTTTGGTGTTAAATTAGACAATATTGACGAGGTGTCAACTCGCAAATAATAATTTCTACTTCTCTTTACACTAGCAAGTAATATAACGAAAGCAGATTCGTCCCAAGGGAGGTGTATTAAGCAAAAGTTGTTATAAAAGTATTCTTAGCAAAGATGATTTTGTTTTAGAAATTCTGAAAATTGTATTCAAATATGAGATGAAATTGATTAAGGATTCATTCTCGACCACGAAACATAAACCAAATCGATATATAGCAAGTTCTTCGCATTATCTTGTTACTAACAACCCTAGGATAATTAGTACGCTCAACTATCCCGTTATTATCTCCTAAGCTCACCGGATACGGAAGCGCTAGATTACCGGATTCTACTTATTCAAGTTACCTAGAGGTACGCTTACTAGATATGATTCAAACAAGTGCTCTAAGTTTTGTGAGATAAGATTCTTCCTAGTGATGAACTCAAAAGCATGAAACACCTACTAGTGTTAATTTCTACATATGGGTACTTAACAAAGTCTCATCATCAATATCCATATATTGCTACTTGTGTTTATATTTCTAGACAATTACGGGTCGAAGAAAATCTAAACTAGCAATAGGATTATGCACTAACGATTTAATTTCGAACTTAAACCATTAACACATAACTCATGAACAATATTAGCATGGAAGAAATCAAACAATAACAAAAACAATGGCAAAAGAAGAAGCTATTTCATATCAATCATGAGTTCATATTTCGGGCTTTGAAATCACCTTTAATCAAAAATAGTTTTAGTTACTCATAAGTATGGAGTTCATCATCAATAATAATTGAAATAAAGAAGATGAAAAATAAATACGAAAGCAAACCCTAGTTGCGGCTATCTCCCCAAAGCTCCAAATAGAATACGCGACCAAGTTGTAGAAAAACTTCTCTTTTATAGCTCTTCTTATTTCCAAAATTAGGTCCAAGTCTTCAAAGTCCATTTCCAAGTGGTCCACCAAGCCCATGTATACAAAATATCTCTTCTGGAAATTCTGGGTCCAAAACTAGTCGCCAGAATGCTGACATCATCACCGGAACTCAGTCACTGTTGCCGGAATTTGATCACCGGAAAACTGAATCTGGCCAGCTGACATATCGGAAACTGTTGCCAGGCAGTTGCATACTTCCAGCAGCTCAACTCTAGTTCTCTGCAGTTCAAACATTCACAAAATACCATCTAAGCCAATTCCTTGTTCTTGCGGAAACGTACCCAAAAGCGTAACTCCAAACTCATATACCCGGCCGCCAAACCTTACATCCGACTCGTACCCCCTTCATGATTCAGTGAAACGTTATGATTCTCACTTTCAGTTCCGAAATCCAGCAACCGGAACTAGTACCACTGGCTCACCATTCTCACTGCGTTTTCGCGTTGTTTCCTGCGGAACTGGTTCAGTGATTACAAGCAAGTCCCTTGTTGTAGCTGCCTTCATCTATTTTATAGCTCCAATTCCTGCCATCCCGAGTCAGATAACCACACTTTCCTCATAACACAAAGCATTCTCAATCACAGCCAGTCATTCATTGCCACAGATCCATTACTTCTCTCTTCTACCAGTCACAAGACTCCAATATCCCAACTCTGCTGTGTCCTTGTACATCACTCCCTGCAGTAACAGCCAACACCTACATGCAATTTTAATCACCACTATCCATTTCCTTGTCAGGCAGTAGGCTCAGTTCTTCCTGCAGTTCATACCGACCAACAAACTCCTCTACCTGAACCCCTGGCCTCCATTATCAGCACCACAAACCCTTCTTGTAAGCAACCCTCGCTGCACCTGTAGCTCCAGCAATTCAAGACTCCACTGCAATATCGAATTCTCACACTCAGGCCATAACTAACCACAGCTTCACATCAATGCCAGCAATATCATCAGAATTCCATTGCAGTTAACAGTAACACTACAATAACACAGTACTACTTCCTGCAGCTTCATAACTGATTGTATAGCTACAGTTCAGTCCCAGAATTCCAACAAAATGCAACAGCAATACTGCTCTGCAATATCCAGCAAGATCGGCACAACCTGAGTCATAACAACCCTGTAACCTAAGCATTCATCTACGCTGCATCCATTCATTCATTCTGCAATATACTCAATTCTTCTCCCTGAATTTGCACTTAGTAACAAGCCATTTTTACCATAGCAGCAATCCACGGCAACTCAATCTCCATTCTCAGCCTTGCAGTCTCCCATGACCTCGCTGTAACCAATCACGACACCATTGAACCGAAAGCAAGACCACCATTTCCTTCACTGGTCAACAGAAACCATCAACTTCTCATTCAACCACCACCAGAATCAACCACTTCATATCAGCTTCCCCGTAATCTGACTCAACCCCAAACAACAATAAAATCTTCTCATAAAGCTTCAATTCCATCTCAACCTCATACTCGTTCTCACAGCAGCATTTCTTTCCTTCTGAATCTCTAACTTGTTAACAGCATCAGCAGAAACCCAAAAATCCATCAGAAACACCAACACACCTCCCTGTAAACAACCACCAACATATTGGCAGTGACGGCATGGAGTAACGCAACAAGAATGCAGAAGTAAGCACATCAAGTAAGACGAGTACAGATTGACTTATGGCTTGGAAGAACATACCGTTTTCTAATACATTAAGCGTAGCTGTTCAAAAGAGCAAGTGCGGCATGCTAGTTTCGAAGGCGCGTGAAGTGGATACCTAGTATAAGTCGACTGTGGGATGTCCCTGGTGTCTTAAGTCATGACTATACCCAAAGTCATGCATTTCAACCAAGGTATTGGTTCTTTGACATGAAAATAATGCAAGTCCGAGAAGGTGATGTTTGCAATATGATTTGGAGGCCAAATCTAGTATAAGTCATGTTGCATTGCTGAAGGCAGCAAAGGATATGAGTTGTGGCGCATACCATAACTCTATGGGATCATAGCATGCGTACCTTAAAGCATGACATGATTTGGAAAATGTTTGGTTGTTGATGCAACAAACTCTTTCACAACATGATTGAAGAAAAATGTTGACTCTTGAGAGATATGCCAGTCTAGTGTTAGCATCCGCTGTTTACGCTCTTCTATTTTCCGTTGTTGATTCCGAGCTCCTCCTTTCGATCAGGTATAGATAATACAAAAAGAGGCTCACTAATAACGTATTCTAAGTCGGGATAGGAAAAGAAAAAAAGATAGCAATTTCTTAACCGATGGGTGAATTCACATACCGAATAAATAATAGTAAGCGGAAAAGGACTAACGAATTAGCAGCCCTCTTGCTCCTTGCTTTCATCAAACCATGCCTCACTTGAGCGACGAAAAGAAGAGTCAAAAGCGAGATGCAGTTCGCTGGCCGCCTTTACTGTCTATTTTTGCTCAGGAAGCTTCCACTTTTAATATAAGGTATTTCATACCCCGAACCAGAAATCACATAATAGTAGTAAGGGCCTTTTAGACTCATGGCCGTTGCGTGGTGCAACTAAAGTCGGATAATAAAAGCAAAAAACAATTGCAATAATCAGTGAGATCAGTTGGGAAGAATCACTGATACATGCGAAGTTCAAGCCTAATTCATGGAATTGGCAAGAGGAATTTCAGTTTTCATTTGGGTATTGATATGCGATTGGAGTTGGAGTTGGAGTTGGAGCATGGATCAACGTGACAACAATAACACAAGTCAGTAGGATCAGTGGCAAGACAGTTAGCCAAGTGATTGTATATCGGACTAGGCAAAAAGTTTTGGCAAAGACTTAATAGCGAAGGCATATTCATGCTTTAGTGCAAGTGTGCTAGGCTGAGCTTTGTGGATGGAATTGATTCATTGAACCACAAAATATTGCCAGCCATGTCCGAAAGATTATGAAAACCGCGAATTAGGCGTGTGGCACCTACCATCAATTTTCAATTTTAACAAGACAGTTTATAATGTTTAGAGTAGATTGAGATATTTTAAGCTGTGTACCATCTTTCCACATTACACAGAATTCCCGTCTAACAAAATAGGAAAATTCAGAGGTTTGATTAGCCTACTCATTTTGAGGTAGTTTTTCTTTGTTTCAAACAGAAAAACTATATCAGGATCGCTTGACATGAGAATGTCCATTAGATTATTAGAGTATCTTTAATCTTTATTGCCATAACCTTGCACGTTCCACGCAAGGACTTTCATAACTCTAATAGCCCGTTGAGAGAATTGGAAACCTAAGAATTCAATTATGGAGTAATCTCATTCTTGGAATCGGATTCCTAGGAATGCAATTCATATCCTAAAAATTTGTGTTCGGTTGAGGTAATTCAATTATCTTTCTTTTTACCCCGGAATCCAATTCCATTTCACTATTGGACCAATTGCAATGGAATTCTACTATTTTAGAGGGAATTGGATTTCTAGGAATCAAAATTCTTAATTACAAAAAGTTCATTTGCACCGTTCGGTTCAAGGAATTGAGTGCATTTCCTAGGAATTGGATTCTCCGGAATCCAATTCCTTGAAACGAACATGTTGTAAGAGAACTAACAGTGCTATTCAAATTACTCCTGAGAGGAATCAACACAAAAAATCACAGTTCTTAAACCTAATTTCACCACTGTCAACAGAATAGAAATTAGAGTCACATATGAAGATGGAAAAACACCAAACAGCACTTCTCAACTTATACCCACCAGAAATCAAAGCAAAATAATCACAATTCCTACTGCTGACATTACCACTACCCGCTGAGAATGAATTAAAATCTCAACTTGAAATGCAAAAGTACGAATCAACACTCCTATTCGACTTACCCCAAGCAACAAACAAGTCAAAAAGATCACAATTTCTGAACCTAAATTTACCACTATCAGTCAAAAAGATTCAGTAACACTTGTTAACATTAATTTTTAACTACAATCAGTGTCAATTGAAAGGAATTTTGAACTTTCGCAAATCAGGTCCCTCAATACTTTTGCTCCAGCACCTTTGAACTTAGTAGCCAGGAACGTCAACCACCTCACGAATCTCACTCAGAATCACGATTTTGCGCTCCTCACTGAGATTCGTGATGGGAGCGCGCTCCTCACACGAGAGAAACGCGTTCATCCGGTGAGAAACGTTTTAATACTATTACACAGTAAAAGAGAGTTCAAGAAAGGGGAAAATAAAGCAGAGAAAGGGGGGGAAAAGGAAGAAGAAAACAGAGAAATAAGAAACGAGAAAAGGAAGTATAGAAGAAGAAAGGTAAGAGAACTGCAGACGTGCGGCTGCACAAAAAGGAGAAAGAAAAAAAATGTTTTGGTATTGAAATCCTAGGATTGTAATCATTTAGTTTGGATTATTTTTAACTAAAAACGTCTGTTATTCTCGGCTAAGTCAGAGCCCAAGCCCAACGTCTTCGATTATTCACTACATGCATGCCTACACTTCCACCTCTCAGATGAATGGGATGCAGACATATAAAAGTACAAAACTAGCTTCAGAATGCTCCCAGAGAAGAAAAAATAAATGAATCAATGAGATATTGTAGGAAAATTAGTAGTATAACTAATCTTTCTATAAAACCTAATTTACGTTCCCGACACGCTCCTCGTATTTCATTTTTTTAGAATTTCACGAATCCTGTTTTCGATCTCGCTCCCGCTCCTGGCCTCGTTCCCGCTCCTGGCTACTAAGCCTTTGAATGTAGTCAAGAATTAAGGCCCTTGGTCCAGGAGGGATTTCGGCATCTTTAAAATCACTGCACGAGATAAAGACACAAACAATAAGAATACACACAAAAACAAAGACATAAAATAATTCCTACTGTGGGAATACACTGTTAACAAGAAGATAAGACTATTGAGTAAATATGGAGATTGTACAGATACAAACTAGTGCTTTGTATGACCTGCAACATGTTACTATAGCAGCAGTAGCTGCACATTACTACAAAATATCCCAATTGCTCTCAGTCATAACAAAAGTGGTCTTATTGATCAAGGAAATACTACGCAAGAGACTGCAGAGATTAGAATTGTATTTACTTGCCTCTCTTTCAGCAAATGCATGGCATTGTCTGTTAGCAAGTTCTTCTTGAAGTTCTTCTCGTAATATTGAAGGCCTAGGTTCGACAACATGCATTTAGTTTTGGTATAGCATGTATCATCCATTACTGGCGGCTGAGAAGAGGTAAGTACCTGCAAATACACAAAATCACTATTACCAAATGTTAAACTAAATTCTGCGATTTTTAATCATCAGTTCTGAGGTACAGATGATGTGTCGTCCCATAGTTGAAAAGAAAAAAGAAATTGAGAGGGGAAATATAGCAGGAGACTTGATCTAAACTGAGAGATCTGTCTTTAAGTTCCGTTACTTTTCCCAAGCTGATCAGTAGGAGAGGAGGAAAAAGCACTACCATCAATATCACATGCATAATCAACAGATTCTGTCTTGCCACAAGCTATTTCATTCCAAAACTCCATATATGTGGAAGGAAGACATATAACATCTACAAGCAAACACCTTCTTTGCCATTTTCTCAAAGTCTTGAAATGTATAATTTCTTCCACTCATTAAGAAAGTGACTTTTCAGCGAGCCAAAGAGGTCGCACTCAGTCACAAAATTGAAATTAGATTTCTCTTTCATCAGTACAACCCCAGCTGGAACAGAAGCATTAACTGGAGAAATGATCTTAAATATGCCATATTTTGCAGCCTCTGGAGCAATCTTCTGCAGATATACTAAGGGGTCTTCAAATCCATCCGCTATGTCAAAGTTATCTACCTTATGCTAAGAAAAGGCATCCCTTCCACTTGAACCTAGCATAGGAAAAGTGGCTGAGTGAACATTCATTCGAGTCCCACATGATGTGCCTCTAAAAGCATCTCCCCTCCACTTCTGGTTAGTAACATATACAAATTCAGGTGTAACACCTGAACTCAACCGCTGAAGCCTTTTCTGCTTCAAAATTTATAACTCATTGTTAGCGTCACTTGACAACAAACCCTTCCACCATCTCATACCGAGCAATTTCTGAGAAAGCCTCCTTTATAAATCCTTTAATTAGCAAAACACGCCTCAAAGAAAACCCTAACAGAAGATCTTTACCGGGAAATATCCAAAATAATACTTATCTAATCCACATTGTACAAAATCCCAGATATCTAAATTTTGCTGTTTCCAAATTAACAGAATCTTCAAGCAGCGAAACAAACGGTCCATTTTTTCCGAACATGTTTAGTTTACTAACAAGTAAAGGCAGACCATGCTCATATTTTGCATTACAATGAAAGTAACTAATACACATTAAAACCATTTTGAGAAAAGAAGATCATGCTTACCTTGAGCAGAGGCCCTTCCTTGTACAAAATGCCATGCCAAGCTGCAAAAATGGCTCCACAGATTATTGCATCAGCACCAGACCTTTTCCTAACCAGTTCAAACATGAATCCAGCAGCAAAAGCTGCCATCATTCTGCAAAAACATGTGGAAAATTGATGAACATTTAGTTATCAAGAAAGTTGAAAGAAATTTACCTAGCCTGGATATCATCTTTCCCCGTAATTCTTTCACCAACACAGGACATAGCACCATCCGTTGCCATTAATGCAGAGAAATCACGAGCTTGTATACAAGCACTGACGAAAACTTCAGAAGGAATGGGATTATGCACGGCTTTCAACTTAGCCAGGGTTCCATATAGAGCACCAATAGCACCTCCTTGGACTGCACCAGAAGCAGTAGCAAAAATAAATTGAATAGGAAAAGATAGGTTACAAACCCAACCATGGAACCATTTGTGTTTGTCCTCCATGTACTTAATCATCTACAAAATCAAACCCTAAATTAATCAAAAATCCCAATAAATGAAAACCGATTGAAAATTTGAAACATAACATAATTGTAACTGAAATTGGATTTCTAGGGTTTTCTTGTTTTTCTTTCTTTACCTGAAAGTAATGTGGGTGAGAAACCTTTTCGTTTTCTTTGGAAACCCTTTGATTCTCCTCTCCGGGAACCTTCTCCATGACTGGTTTCTTCTCAGCCGCTGCAGCTGGTGGTTGTTTCTCTACCTTAGTGGTTCGATCATCGACTTTGCGAAACATATTGAATCGAAAACTAGTAGAAATTTTTCTCTCTCGAAATCACTGATTATCTGAAATTTCTTACGCTTACTGGAAAAGTTGGCCAATTGTGTCCATAGGCAAATGAGAATTTCTTCGTGAAGTAGTAGATGAATTCTGATTGGATATATTGTTTCCACACGGATCGCAATCTCTTTCTTAAAATACTTATGACCGTCCACGTCGGAAGGACGTTTTGGTGGTGGGGGCACGTGCCCCGCCACCAGTGTCTCAGTCCATGGCAAGGTTGCCCAAGTCGTTTATTGGGAACTCTGTGTACCTGAGAGGTGAAGGTGAATTTGTAAAAATATGTTTACTACTGGAATGTTGAAAAAATGGCATGGTCACCTTTGCAAAGGCCCAGGACCCTTAGCAATGGTGTCGCACATGAATAGGTGTTTTGGTTCGACTCCCATATGCCAATTCTTTGTTATTGTTTTTTATTAAGCTTTTATTTTATTTTTGAAGCATGGAGTTAAATTAGAAAATAAAAATAAAGATAGAAGAATATTGCACATTGATATTTGGTACCGTTAAATTAGAAAATAAAAATAAAAATAGAGGACTATTGCACATTGATATTTGGTACCCACAGAGTGATTTAGTACAATCTGACTAAGAAAATGTGAGATTGCCTGGTCCCATGTTGTTGGGAGGTTTCCCGATTGGTTTTCATCTGCAGCATAGTTTGTTAGTCCGTCTGTCGTTTGGTTTCATTCTCTATACCTGTGTTGTATATATATTGCACCGTGGAATTTGTTGCATTCTCTGCTTTATTTCGATAATCATTCCTGAAATATACCATGGAGGTTCTATGGAAGATTTTATGAAGCACACGAGTTCAATAAGGACTTTTGGCCATTGTCTTTCAGTCGCAATTCTGACAGGTACTAGCTTGGCCCACGTCTGTCACTAATTCAGTGGTTATTGCAAGAGTCATTACAGTTCTCGCTTCTGAATAACCTGCTACTGCAATACCTGGGTGTACCCTAGCAGTTCCATCGATGTTGATTTTTATCCAGTCCATATTTGGATTGGATTAGCCTACCAAGATAGTTATTATTATTCTGAAGTTGTTTGCCGGTTACCGATGGGTGGTTCTTCAAGGGAAACCGGAGGGGTGATAATCTATTTAGCCCCTTCGAAATCTTGTTGTTGTTTTAAGGCCTTCGTTAAGATGTCTTCAGGCATTGAATGCCTATGTTGGAAAATGAACTCATTTCTAGTTGTCCACATGAACTAGAGGAAAAAACAGTATGTTGAAATATATGCTTTTGGAATATTTCTTTGCAATAGATGTGAAATGATCGTTTGTGGATTAAATATGATTGGGGAGTTATGGTTGTTGTTTTGGTTGGTTGAAAGGTGAATGAAGAGGGTATGTCAGGCAGTAATTGGCAATCGGGCAATGTATGAGCATGTGCTCAGATGCATCTGGTTCAGTATTGCCACGGGGGAAGAGGTCGGTGTTGGTGAGGTTGATGCGATTAAGGATAGAGAAGGTCGTTATACCTTCATTGATTGTTTTCTACAAGATAAGCTGATTTTTTTATGGATATGGTAAAATCCACAATAAATTGGTGATTGAGAGGGGGTTTAGGTATGAGTGGTTTACTTGTTGTGATAGGAAATCGTAACCGGTAGTGGTTTACTTGTTGTATTTTCTATATTTCGAATGTGACCAGCTGATTTTTTTCTGGGATGTCGTCTAGAGGGATGGATGTTTAGGATTCATTGGACAACAAGGGGATGGTTATTGAGCTATCATGCCTCCATGAATATGAGATGAGGGGTCCATGATATCAGCTACTGACTAGATATGGTAGTATTGATTCGGATCCAAATTTTCAAATTGTGGTATCCAGTTAGCTTCGATATGAGTTGTTAAACTATTTCAAACGCGATGAAATATGAGTTGTTAGAAGGAAGGTATAAGGGAGGCCATTTGCTTCCACTGTAGGCTAGAGGAAAAAGGAGTGGGTGTGATTCCTTTGAAGATAAGTCGATGCTTGAAAGATTTCTCATTGCATAAATTGCCCCAGATAAAGGTAAGCTGGTCATGCAGATTTCATATTCATTTTATGAGCAAAGCTTTGTTGTGATTACTGCTTTTCCGTATGCCTAGCGCTCGTTCATCTTTCGATTCAGTTAGTTTATCCCAGCCCAACGAATAAAGTTTTTTAATGGCAGAATTATGGCCCCATAAAAAAAATTAGTGATACAATTTGTTTAATTATGTACATGGGTGGGAAGAAGCTGTATTTGCATAATGTGATTGGAGGTAGGGGTTAATTAAGTTTTGATGAGTACTAACCTCCTTGCAGGTGTAAGGAATTTTTTCATCCATCTTTTTTCCTTTCATGCCAGTCGTTGAAACAATGGTGCAAATATATGACGAGAAGTTCTCTCATGCTTGAACTGCACCCTAGATATATAAGTGGGGTCTAAGTGGTTTGGCATGTCAAAAAAGTAATGAAGATTCTCCTTAAAAATAAATTTCCTTTAAGATAAATTTGTTACGCATTAAATTAAGATTACAACAGTTTCTCTCTAATGAGAATTTTTAGCCAATTTCGCAGCTCAGCACTCCACATTTGTTTACTAATTTTTTTCCTAGCTTCTTTGGCTAAGGAATCTTCAATCCCATTTAAATCTCTAGGTACATGAGTGCATATCCAATAACTAAAAGAATTTAACAAAAACTTACAGTCATAAATGACATTATTGTTTGTTCACTTGACCGTTCTTACTCTACTAGTTATTACATCAACTATATTTAAATAGTCTCCCTCCAAATGCAGATACTCAATTCCATCTTGTTTAGCCCATCTTAGTGCCACAAATGTTGTAATTGTTTCTGCATGTTCTTCATCTTGTGCTACACCTGGTACACAAGCTGCTTCTTCGCATTCACATGCATCAAAGAGCATTGTTAATCAATATCTCATAGCTTTTAGTCTCTTTTACAAAATACCCATCAAAATTTATTTTAATATAGTTGCTAGGAGGCAATTTTCATTATATTAGAGCATTATTCGGTTGAATCCACCAAGCGTTGGTATGTCAAGTTTGGTTGTCATAATTTAGTTTCAAACCTCAAAGCTACTTGATTTGATTATTAAAGTCAACTTTGTTAGGTTATACTAAGAACATAGAAATGTTGAGACTCTTTTTTTTTTTACTCTGAAGACATATCGGGCATAAATGAACACATCATCCTTCAGTTTAAGGTTAGTAACAACAGACTTGACTTGTTCTATTTGTATCTTTGTTCTTGCAAGTCAGTAAAGATTGAAAACATAACATACGATGTAAAGTTTGTTTACTTATATCTAATATCAGTGACTTGGTCATTATATTAATCAAAGTTTTAAGGAAATATATATTATTTGTTTTATACAACTTGGGTATATGGAGTCACGAAGTATAGTTTATCTATAGACTTCGCATATCGACATAACACTAATTGGTAACTTGTTATTAACTTCCGGAATGAACTGGAACCTTGGATTACATATGAAGGCATATTATAAACATAATCTAAGGAAGTAGTCTCATAATTCTGCTTCGTCGTTGAAAGAATATTCATGACCAATCCTAAGACCGATCGTAACATAGTTCAAACATGTATAGATATTTTCAATATGTTTGCTATCTTCGGGATTTCGCAAACATCGGGATTTACACGGTTTGAATTTGGAATGTTCACATGGTGATTTGAACATGTTCTAAACTCTAATATATTGATGGTCAAGTATTCACCTTCGATACACAAGGAAAAAAATCCTAAAACCAATATTTAATGTCTTTTAGATATCTGAAAATATGTACTTACCATATTCCAGAGGTTTGCATATCTCCAGTAACTATATTAGTAAAGTATGTGGAAAAATGCTAAATAGTATTAGTTGTCAACTAAGAGTGATTTTGGTATATGAGTGGATTACAGTTAGAATTTTTCGAAACCAAAAATATACATTTATTGCATATCTTAAGGATTTCTAAATTTGGAAATTCCTTGTCTTTGGCACAAGCTTTGGTCATAACACTATAAAAACTGAAGCTTGTATCTTACAAACTCATCCCTTGACACACTACCTAACCGTCTTTATGGGAAGTAAACTCGTCAGTAGAGGAGATTAATCTAGCTAGGTGAAATATCTTTTGTTAACTTCGTTTAAAATCTTCTTTGGGATCAAGAAGATTTTTAGTAGTATCGTTGGTGGGAAACTAAATCGTATTATTATTTTAGTTTTCGATTATTGATTTGATTGACTAATGGTATAGTTATCCTTGATATATCAAACTTGATTATTCCATGGTCCTTATCTTCTGATATAACGCCACTCAAGTTTGTTTGAGGATTGACTATTATAGATCTCGTGATTCAAGATATGTAGATATAACTTTTGATCAATTAACGTTAACAGACTCTACTCTGTGTTTGTTGATCATTAGTAGGAATCAAGTTGTTTGTGCATGTATTTTGAATATTGAAGAATGAAGAATGAAGACCAAAAGACTTTTTCTTTTTGGTATTTTGATCTCTGTGATACTTCGTTCACACTTGATTCTATGGGATCCAAACACGATATTTATTACGTAAACATCAGATTTTTTGAAAGATCGAATAAACTATATAATTGCTTTTGCTCGGATAGAGCTTGTTCTATGGGATAAATTATTTTTATAATCTTTGTCTTCGTTTGATCTTTGACCAAAAGAGTTTATATTGATTAAATGAAAATCCTTTATACTCGTGTTTATCTATGGTCATTCCCGAATTTGGGAGATATAGAATGATATGATTACTGGAAAATGTTAGTCCTTTATTGTTTCAGTCTAAGAACCAAAGAAGTTGAGAGAATAGGTTTTCACATCAAGTGAAACGACTTAATATAGTAGACTCTATCTTAGGATTCACATGCATAGGCCAGATTATTTGTAGGCGCATGAATATTGAAGGTACTGAATAACTATGAGTAGTTCACTTGGTCTCAACTATATGAAGTCGCGGTAGTCGATTTGTATAGCGACTTAATTCTCAGAGTATACAAAACTGGACTAGGTCTGGGGGGTGTTTTCTTCCTTGCAGTTTTCCTCGTTAGCAAAATATTGCATGTCGTGTGATTACTTTTCTTTTCACATTATAATTAAGTAACCATACTCGTACATGAATCCGCTTGGTATACGATCCCATAGTTGGTTCCGTTTCGAACATATACTAGATACCAAGCTAACATCTTGTTGAAGTAAACTTTTTCTAGTTATTGTTTATGTAAGATTACACAAGGTGTGTTTACAATAGGTTGATACAAAAAGATTATGGTGTACTCGGTACCCTCATCCTTTCACATTGGAGTGCTTTTATGTTGATAGGCATTTTTATCCCAATAACCTATATTATTTTGTGTGTGTTTTTAAATACTTCTAACTGCATCTGGACATTATCAAACACCATTGGACATCTTAATTTACAAATGTTCCATAACACAGGTCCTGCATTACTGAGAATTTGCGAACTTTTCGTGTGGGAAGCCCACAAGTAGTAATTTACAATAGTTATTGAAAGGATAGTAATTAAAGTAAGTATACTTGTACGTTCATCAAACACTTGGTACGATCCCATAGATTAGTTTGATTTCAAACTTACGTTATATACCAAGTGTACATCTTATTCAAATAATATTTTGACATCTTTTGTCTTTACAATATTATACAAGGTGTGTCTGCAGTAGGTTGATATCGAAAAGATTGTGGTGCACTTGGTATCCTCGTCATTTCAAAAAGGATATGCAAGAGTACTGTAAAATTAGAAGAGTGGTTACCGACCATCAAGGGAACTCGTAGAGATAAAGTAAGTAATTCGACATGTTTATCCCTATCTCATCATTTAATGTTTGCATACTAACTGAAAAAAGAGGGTACCTAGTACACCACCAAATTTTTCGTTTGTTAACCTGTTTGGACAATTTCCTTATATAATCAATAAGTATATATCAATATAAAAGATCCTTGTACCTGATTGTAAAAAAAAGAGATTAACCTGGTATATATCTGAACTATACACAAACCAAATTTCAACAAGAGAAAGTCTTATCTTATAATCTAATACAAGACACTATAAATTTTACTAACGAGGAAACTACAATCTTGTAGAAGAACCTCGGGACCTCTTCTATCTTGAACACCGCTACCAAAACTAGCCTACTACTATCATACTTCAAATTAGACTATAATTGAGACCGATTAAACCCTCAGCGCAGTTTAGCTTTAGTCGTGCTCCTTACGTCTTTTACATCTCGCAACTATGCACTTGATTCCCCTAGTTTACGTCCTTTACAGGCTTACGAGTTTGTACCCTCTGCTTTTCAAAAACTATATGAAAATTTTGATAAATTAAGTTTTTATATGCTACTTAAAAGAGGTGGATGCGACGTCGATCACTAATAACAATACCTAATTTATATACCAATGACGATACTGAATTGACAAAGGGTTGATTAATTTCCTTCTAAAAATCAGTAAAGAAGTTTCTTATTTTTATATACAGTTTTCTTAATTGTTTTGTATATAGTATCAAGAATATGTGATTTGTATCAGTGTATGGACAAAATATATAAATATATTTGGTAATCACAAATCTAAAATTGAAAATCGGTTTAAGTATTTAAATACGTGGGTTTGTGGTAGTTTGAAAATTTTGAATGTGTAAGGAAAGATCTAAAGATTGTAAAATGAGTGAACAAATATATCTTTTTTTTTGTGTGTTTAACATATGTTTAAGGAAAACTTATAAATAAAAATATGAGCTTTTACAAAAAATAAAAAAAAGAACCTAACTCACCCCAACATTCATATTTCCAGGATTAGTGCAAAGTTGGAGAACAATTTAATTTGCCCAGTTATGATATATAATACTTTAAAACTACAAGAAAGTTAATAGTGCCCTTATGTAATGATAACAACACCAACTCTTAGATGCATTATTATTAAAAAAAAAAAAAACTAGCACAGCGTTTAAACTGATATTTTTAGCAATTAACTTACTCTTTAAAATGCTCGAATGCCATCATTGGTTCTTTCGATTTGCTTTGAAATTTTTATTACTTTCAGGAAAAAAATAATTAATTAACGAAGGACTTCTTTTAGGCGGTCTTGAGGAGGAAAGATACATGAATCTGAAGGGGAAATAACTAATCAAAAGGATGTCCTACAATCTGAATAGAATAAATGAAAGATTTCGAAAGCTCACCCTAACTGTCATCTTTACCGGATTTATGCCTTTCAGATGAACAATGGTTTCCTCCTCAACAAACTTCAATGCTTATCCTTTTCAAGATTTTTAATTTAAACATCGAACTTCTTCTCTGAGAGGAGTACATCATGTATTTTTAAGTCAAATTCTTGATCAAACTTGTAACTATCAATAACAATGATATTTATATATGTACTCCACCTTACCATTGATTTGTTTAATATCAACACAAGTACTAGGAAATTCTGGTGAATTTATCAATATATTATCATAATATTTCTTCGAGTTCTTTTAGTAGAATACCAATGAGTGTAACTGCAAGTAAGTACGACATAACTCAGGTTCACTCCAAAAAAAAATCATTGGTTTTATCTCAGTTGTTTTCATTTGATTTATGCGAAAATCATGTTATTAAATAGTGCGTGATCCATTCACAGAGTTGGTCTCACAGACTTTGTCACAAAGTCTCCTAACCAATGGATCTTGCGAGTTTAGATGGCTGAGATTTGAACAAACATGCGGGTTTTAATGAGTGGTCCATGAACAGTTTAGTTATCCACTTTTATCTTCCCTTTTTTCTACCTATGAACTCTTGTTTCTCGTTCTCTCCTTTTCTTCCGATTCTTTCAGTTGATTTCCTTGAACGCCTATTATCACTACTCTCTCCTTCCGGCAAGGTCAACAAGCCAATATGCTGCATGAAGAACTTAAATCAGTTACACACCCCATGAAATAAACTTTATGCCGTATAACAAGTAAGTTACCAAATCACAGAGAAAAACCAAATTCCATGAACACCCAAACAGATACAATCAATCAATTCAATTAAGGAATGAATTTGAAACAAAACCCATAAGTAAAATTAAGCAAAAACGATGTTTGCAATTGAGAAATAGGGGGTTTTGGGATTAATTGTTACCTTGCAACGAAGAGAACGGAATCTGAAGGAATCAAGAAGACCCGTTCACAGACTTCACAAGTATTAGTTACACCTTTGTCGGGCCTAGGATGAGGTCTTTCATTCAAGGACACAACTCTTGCACTTTAAATTCAACTCTTTCATTCAAGGAAAAATTCAATTGATTATTGACATCTCTCAATCCCCAAATTAAAACCCTAGACATAAAATAATTTGATAATCCATATAAAACACAAAAAATTTGGCTCACCTACTAATCATTTCGAGATTTTAAGACTTTCCATAGTTTCATCGATTCATGAACTTTTGATTTCATAGAGACTGGAAGAAGGATTCGAGAGAAAGATGATTTTTTAGGAGGAGATAGAGAGAAACAATGAAAAGTCTATTACATGTACAATCGGGTCATGGGTTGTCTAATAAATCCGAGTGTTTATCAGTTAATCATAGCCATTCAAAATGGAGGAAATCAACGGTCCAGGCACATTGTGAAAAAGTCTGTGAGACCAACTCTGTGAACGGATCGCGCCCCATTATTAATTCATCTATTTTGTTTTACAATGTTTTATTTAGATTATGTAAGTTTCCCGTTCAGAATTTTAAGATTTCTTGGATGTTACGACTTAATCAATTTATTTGATTTAATTTTGTGGATTAGGACAAATATGAAAATTGTTTTTTTTTTAGAATTTCTTGTGTATATTACGTCCCTAGTTTGTGTATGTTCCTTGAACTTCGTTTATAACATGATTACGTTTCTTAAATATTTTTATTTATTTTTCCAGTTGCATTTCATCAGCGAAGTCATTGTTATCAATATGGAAAAAGAGAATTTATTTCCATATGGTTTTTTCTTACTTGTTATCGATTTATGTATTTTTTTTATTTGTTAAATAGGCATCATCCATCCCATGATTCAAAGAGTTCTACCTTCATCTCATTTCCCAGTTCCAAAAGTTTTATTAGATTTTAGGTTAAGCATCAAAACTAGCTATACAAAAAAATTATCAATTATGAACTCCTATGATTTTCTTAGAAAACTAGTTGTTATCAATAAAAGTATTTTGCATTACTATCAACGATTCAAGTGCAAAGTCAGATATATGAACCGAGTGAGACTCAAATCAGACATCATAAAATAATAAATCAAACGATATGACATCTGATGTTCTGGTGATTTAAGGTTTTTTACAACTTCGTTTATCTATCTTCTTCGTAAACCAAATTTCGATATTTGATAATTTTTTGTTCTGCAGATAAATGTTTTATCCGTCCTCTAAAATTATGTGAAGAAAGACTTTTTGATGCTAGAGTACTTTTCCAACAATATCTGTTAAACATATGAAGAAAAATGGATATATTTACCCGTATTACAAACTTTAAATATTTCTTGACAGATTCAAATTTTGTTATATGGATATAACTGTTGGTGGATTTTGCAAGTGTTTCTCTTTTTAATCAATTATATATCCATGGGCATATTCATTTGTTTTGATTATTTCATTATTATCAGATTGGTGATCCCTTTTTAATTTAACTTTTCAAATTTCGTAAAGTTAGGATTATTGTGTTCTTATCCGGTAGCTAAATAAAATTTGGTTTTTCAACATTTTCATTTAAAGTACTTAAATTACCGTATTTGATAACTACACATGATTACATGTTAGATTCATATAAAAGTGAAAAACTTTCGCTTGTTCCTGCTTATATAGGGTTTCATTAGGTAGTGAAAATCCAAGGCTTGTTCTTGAGTCGAGAAAAAAAGAAAAACTTTCTTTCATTTCTTATGGGCTTAATAAGTTGTTTCCTCGAATCTTCAAAACATACTTGCTTATTTAATAAATTGCCGAAAATGATTATGCACCCATTTTTCTCACTCTGGTTGTAAAAAAAGTCCACCCATAAATTCAAAACCCACCCTTTGACGCATCTCATAATTTTTCATTTTAGTGGAAGTTTGATCTAGAAATTTAAAGACTAAACTTGATTATGTCTTCCTTATCCCAATTTTGAATAAATTTATGCTTACTATCATGCAACTTTCCTATCTCTTGCATTTGTTTTCATGAAAAGATGATACTCTTCAAAATCAGATCATGACCGGATTGTGTGATGATTTTTTCCCCAATATTTTCCCATTCTATCTTCCTACACTTCAATCACATAACTTATAAAATAATGAAGAAAACATGAAGAAAAAGGTGATGCGAGGGAAACGTGTAAAAATAAACAAATTTGATTATCCATGTGGATGCCACCTAAAGATGGGTGCGTGCATTGGGTGCACGAGAAATGGGTGCCACTAATCATTTTCGATTACCATTAACCTTTCTTAAATGTTTGTGTTTTCGTATGATAATCGTTCTTGACTTATGAACATCGGAATTTTATTTCACTTGTTATGGGTTTAAGTGAAAATGTAAAAGACTTTTTCCTCTTAGGTTTCCATTCGATGATGATTGATCAAAGACTTGT
This sequence comes from Papaver atlanticum, assembly GCA_023531105.1. Lineage (NCBI taxonomy): Eukaryota > Viridiplantae > Streptophyta > Magnoliopsida > Ranunculales > Papaveraceae > Papaver > Papaver atlanticum. Next base: position 7,055,369 of record JAJJMB010011222.1, on the reverse strand, counting down.
TTTTTTTATCAGGAACTAATAAAAAAAATCCCCCTTACTGGGGGATGAAGACACGGCTCGTGAATGCGGTTAATTTTTCGGGTAGGTTTATTTTTCACCATGTAGTTTCTTCTATATAATTAAACTAAAACATAATTATCGATAATCCCTATACTAATATAATAGTTGGGTTCTTAACAATTGAAATTTTTGCTAACGTTAAAGCTAAGAAAGTGTGTTTATGTCTCTACGGTACGAGTAATTTGATTCCAAAAGAAGATTTATACTACCCTGGGAACAATAAGAAAGAATGCCTAGTTTTTTTTACATATAAAGACGAGCCACCCACCTAATATTAAAACTACTTCTTATTTTACTTTTCAAAACCATTTTTCTCCCGCTCATTTTCTCTCTCTAATTTTTCATCTTTTCTTTCTCTAGCGTCTTGCTATAGAAAAAGAAGATTCCCTAGGTTTTTCAACGTCGTCTAAGTTGAAAACTTTATATTTCTTTAAATTTCTATGACATAACGACTGTGATTGCGTACTTTTATGAGAATTAGGAAACACATGTAAAACTAAGTTGTGTTCATTTAACTTGTGCGCAGATCATGTTGTTAATTATTGTATTTCATTATTCTATCTTGTTTTACAACGATTTATTTAGATTCTGTAAATTTTCTGTTATAATTTAAGATTTCTTGAATGTTACTACTTAATTGATTTGTTTGATTAAAGTTTTTTATAGACTATGGCAATTTGAAAACTTAAATCTTTGTATTGATTTTTCATGTTACATTTGACTGCTGAAGTCCTTCTCATATGGAATAAATAAAAAAGAAAGGTTAGATTTCTGCACTTTTTTGTTTTTTGCTTTTGTTTTAATTTTGCTCTTACTCCATTGCCCGTGATTTATGGAGTTTTCTTTTTTGTTAAATGAGGATAATTTATTCTATGATTCGAAGAGTTATACCTTCGTATCCTTTTCTCGGTTCCAAAAATCCTATTAAATTTTAGGTTAAGCATCAAAACTATCAGAAAACTCTCAATTATGAACTGTTATGATTTTATTAAAAAACTTAATCAAGAAAAAGTATCTTGCATTACTACATGCAATATATGTTGTTAGGGATCAACACTGTAACACCCCATGTTTTTCATATAATGCATGCTCTGAAATGTTTCATTGAATGAGAGTACGCATTATCTCGACTTGTGATGCATGCTTGGTAAGACTGATGCATCCTGTTGTGAATTCACCATTTGGAAATGACACGTACATTTGATGTATCACCAACAAAAATATATCCTCCTCCTTATGTCAGAGTTTACAATTGAAGAGGCCCTTTTGATCCATTGTAGAGAAGCAAGTGAAGGACAACATGGCTAAAAATGGTGCTGCTAGCATTGCTACCAATGTGTGGATTTTTGATCTTCATTCTTTCGTTTCTAAAGCTTCAAACTATGATATCTCCGATACTAGTATTCGTAGCTTTCATATGACGCACTTTTGGGAGGCTTCAATTGCATTTTTATTATGGATTTATATATAATAAAAACACTAGACTCATTTGATCACATGATTGTGACTTAAGATTAATATCTTTGTGTTCATGAAAATGAGTGTTAAGCTTTTAAGTTCAAACCGGCTAGTTTTGGCTAACCATGTTGGACATAGTCTTTATACACGGTTTGGTTATGGTTTACCTAACTAAAGTGTATATCTTGTTTATTTGAATAAGATTCAAAGTTTTCATTTAACGGTGAATATTGTTTGCTTGGTTCCAAAGCTATCTTATCTTAAACCTAAAGCAACCTATGCTTTGAAGTCTATATAAGGCAAACTCTTGGCAACTGGGATCTTTAGTGTGGTTCCCTAGGTGGATAATGTTTAAATACTAGGAAAAAAGTGACCAAAATTCATATTTTGTTGGAAGTTTAAAATTTTCTATCTCCAACCGATAGAGTCTAGTTTTATTTAAGAATCTAGCTTCCAGAATTTTAAGACAACGTATGATTATTATGAAGTAAAAAATATATATCCTCTTATCCATATATCTTCTTTAATGGTAAAAATGCTTTTACTAAATCAAGGGATATCCGATTAGTGTAGTTATTAGAGTATTAGTAGTTAGATTATATTTGTGAGATTAAAGTTATAAATGAGTGTTAGTGTTAGTAGATTAGACTGATGGATTGAGGGTGATTTTTCGGATTGTGAGTAACTTTTTTTACCCATACCAAAAATGAAGATTCTTAAATTTGAAGAACCCAATGCGATGTATAAGTTTAGAGTGAGCTCAAGTGCCAGTTTTATTGCATGAAAATTTGTGAAAATATGGTAAAAATAATAAACTTGTATGACTTTTGTATGCTAGAATCGTCTAGGTCAAGTAAATATAGCAACCGATTCCACAAACTTGACTAGAAAAATTGATTAACAATTAGCTGGATTTATAAAGGTTTTAATAATTGAATCTTAATTGGCAGGTAAATTGGAAAATTTCTTGACGATTTTGTAAGTGAAAAAACTTTGGAGAAAAAATTCTATTGACAATCGGCATGGATGACAGACAAGTTTGGTTGCTAAACCCACACGATTTTGGGATTCAACTAATGTAGGCTTAGTTTATTGGAATTTATGTCTCTCAGGGGCAAATATATTATGGTAAAATTATAAATTTATTCTTAATGGGATGAGATTTATACTGTAGATTGATACAAAGTTAATAAGAATTATCAAAGGCTTTTCTTAAATATAGCCCACGCTTTTATTATTGATAACCCATGAGCCTTAATCAATCAGATTGACTAATAAATCAAGTTTGACCTTTTTAGTTGTTATCCATAGCCCACCAAATCAAGCTTGTCTGGATTGAAGGCCGATTTAACTCGTTCTTCATTATTTTTTCCAGGAAGACACTGATAGACGCATTATTGTGTCTAATATGTCTCAATTGTATATATTGTTAGTGTTCGATTTTGTATTTATTTTGTTATTTTATGTCTTTGTAGGTATTTTTAGAGAAATAAGCTCTTGCGGCAAAATTGGCTCGAAAAGTGGTGTTTTACACCCCAGGATAGAGTACTAAAGGCACCCCAGAAATGCACCGGAAGCACCCCAGAAATGTGTCGGAGGAACCCCGGAAAAATTACTATCTACGCCCAAAAATTACTATTTGCACCCCATAAGACAAGTGCTAAAGGGACACCCGTGCAGGATTAGGGGGAGGACATGTTCTTCTCAAATTCAAAAAATGAATTTTGGCGGGAAAATATTTTCATTAACAGCAGAATTTCAATCGGATATTTGGACGTGATTTAGTGAGATTCAATCCCTGAAACTTAGTGGGTAGACGTGATATGACTATAGAAAGCTAGTATGGGTGATTTTATCGATCAAATTTGGCTGGATAACTTGTTTTAATCCAAACAGGGAGTTGGAGGAAAAACATGAGCTTGCATGAGTTGTGAGAAATTTAAACGTGTACTGCACGTGCTTGGAAGATTTAATCGATATTATAGAGCGTGAAGAATGTATAGAAGGAAATAAATACAGCTGCAGATGCGTGAAAATCAAAATCAATGAAAAAAATGGAAAAAAATATACCCGAGTAAAAGAAGATTATTTGTAGTTAATGGAGGAGATTCAATGTCGAAATTATGTATAAATAGGTTCATAGGATCACATAGAAGGGGGGTAGAGAGTTTGGGGTCGAGAGGAGAGCTCAGGAGGCGTGAATCAAGAGTTTTCAGAACTCTGTTGTTGCTGCTGCTGCTGCTCGTGAAGAACAGGGAAACAGCGACGGTTTCTTCAACTGGTTGTAACAGTTTCTTCAACTGGTTTGCAACATTTATCTTCGTTGTAACAGTTTCTTCAACTGGTTTGCAACATTTATCTTCATTGTAACAGTTTCTTCATCCTCTTCTGCAACATTTATTTTCATATTTGTAACGATTATCTTCATCATAACAGTTGAGAGTTGAAACAGTTGGTCTGTAACGCATCTGTGCTGTTGCAGATTTCCTGTTTCATTATTTTCTCTTCTTGTAAACACTTTTTGAGCCATGAATACATATTTTGAGTGTGTTTTCGACATGATGAGTTAAACCCCAACACTGGGACGACGGAGGAGGCCGAACTTCATACATGGGTAAATTTATTTTTATTCTTTTTATGACTTTTGCATTAAAATTAATTGAAATATGATTTGATTAAATTGGTTGTCATTTGATTAGATGGGTCATGCTTAGCTTAGGTGATTTGATGTCCCATGCTTAACATTTACAATCAATGTTTTGAGAATCTACCTTGGCAAAAATAGAGTCCATGTTTATATTTCTTGAGCTAAAATTGTTGAGAATAAATAAGTGAACCTTATGTTATAAAGATTGGCTAAATCCTTAGTCCCAGTACCTCTCGCCCATTGTTAATAATCTTTGTATATATTTATTTATTAATTTTAAAAAACTCGAATCTTCACAAATCTGAACGAACCCATTCTTACCACTATTTAAAATTGCATCAGACACCTCAAACTGATAAAGGTTTTTTCAGATTCTTCCATCTCCCCCTACTTTTATGATCAACGCTCTCTCTCTTTTTAAGAAAGCTAAAATTGGGGAAAACTATGTGAAACTTTGATATCCTACAGCATGACGAAAACATGGTAAATTTTTAGCAAACTGAATGATAAAACAATTAGGGTTCATTATATCTATAATTATCTGATAATATAATCAAAAGTTCATGTAGCTTAATCAATTAAACTCATACCATGATTTGTTTCTACAAAAATAAATAAATTCATGTGGCTGTAGTTTGATATCAATATCAATCAAAATATAATCATGATGGTAATAATAATAGATGAAATAATAAGAAAAGGAACGAGTTGGATCGTAATTTCATGGGCTATCGTTAATATCCAGAAAAATCAAGTTTGATTTATTAGTCAATTTGATTGACTAAGTCTCATGGATTATCAATAATAGAAAGTGTGGGCTATATTTAAGAAAATCCTTCTCAAATATATAGTGTCAATATTTCGAACGATGTAATCTACTATATAATCCTAACTAAAATATTTTATAACTTGACCAACATTTCCATAATACTAAAAAAAATAATGAAAATGCAAAAGAAAAAAAAGCATCTGGAAACTAGACTTTTATTAGTATAAACTTGCCCAAACTTGTGGAAAGCTCTGCCACGTGATAGAGATGTTTGATTCAAGTGATGATAGTCAGATCAAACCAAACATATATTGATATTATGAAGAGCATTCACATTAGGAAGACGTAAATATAACAACCAAATTACTATATTTGAGAGTAATATTTCTTTTCTTTTTGCGAAACAACTACAAGTCTACAAAAGAAAATAATGTTATGTTCTTCACACGCGATCTCAATTTGAATTAATAGCACAAACTCTTATAGTAGTTATACATCATTGAGGTTTATAACATACTCAATAGAAACCATACTCGATAGGAACCATACTCATTTAGAGAATGAATATGCAATCCATTTCACAGCTGAAACACTTTCATTTAAAGAGACCACAACATTTCTATCATCTCCCTCAAACTGCGGGTGTTCAATAAGCTATTCTACTGCCCAAGTAATAGCATGCATGAGTTCCAAATGTTCATCTTGTTCCTCATCAAAGGATATCAATGGGATACTTGTCGTGCCTTCACACTCTCCTGCAAAAGATCTCAAAATTAGTACCAAACAACATTTGTTACAACTATCCTGGAAGCTAGCATCAAAATTTATTTTAGCAAAAGGAAGCTATAGAGGGACTCCATCTTATTTTATTTTTTAACTCTGACATGCCTCGAATGACTACTAAACACATAATTAACAATATTTTTCTCCCATTCTATAATATAGTTCTTAATCTGACTATAGTAGAAGCCAGTGAAAGGATATTTTCAAATATCAAAGAACATTTATCTTTTTCCAGCTGTACCGCATTACAATTCCTACAAATTAGACATATTTTTGCATGGCATAACTACAAACCACTTTTTAAACCCATCATCCGGGTCCTTATTTTGGATTCTTTTAAGGAAACCAACATCAAGGGTACTCCAAATCTTTTTAGCATATATTGACAATTAATAAACAAATTTTAGATTGATTTTTCATGATTCTTGCAAAAAAGACAGATGTTCTGTTAATTGTTTCTCTAATGGTTAGAATTATAGGAGCTAACCTAGTTTTCCAAAAAATATTCCCAAGGAAACTGGTTGTTAGGGACAAATCTCATATCAATCTTGCTATTCATATTGGATCAATAATCTGACTTAACACAAAAACAACCATTATGAGTTTGTGTCCATTACTTGATGAACAATTTTCTCATAAAACTGAGCTTTCATAGTCTCAACCTTCCAGGACTTGGTATCCTTATCAATTAGATCACTTGCTTTCTGTATGTTCATATATCTCATTCTAGAATCAACATTTTTATCATGTTTAGGGACCCACTTGTGTTTTCAAACACATATATTAGAATGTCATCACATACTTCTCGGCTATACTTTTTCTTAATAACTTGTAACCTCTCTCGGATATCTTGACATCAGTCAAAACCGTAGGGTTATCAACGGGTACCCGATTACCCGGAACCGAACCGGACTCGGATAAATCGGGTCCGGTTTCGGGTTCTAAAGTTGGAATTATTAGCAATATCGCTACGCGACGGTAGAACCGTTACGAACGGATAACCTTTCGGCTCCTAACAGGCATTACCCGCGGATATCGGGTACCCAAATATTTGCCTTTTTGTTTATCAATTTTATCTAAGATGCAAAGATTTCATCTAGTTTTGATTACATTATTTTTGATTTTTTTATTAGCTTTAATCTTAGCTAAAATATTTACATAGATTCAACATTAACTTTATATAAGTTTCATCCCAAAATGACGAATATAGAAAAGATTTAGCAAAAAAATATATTTACTTCTAGAAGAGCCAATAAATACCCGGACCCGACGGGTATTTATTGTTTTTATTGTGTTTGGTTTCGGGTCAATTAATTGAAAACCCGTACCTAAAACTGTTAGGAACTGGAAACGAATAAAATAACCGATTCCAGATAGTATAATACTATTCGGACCCGATTTGACCCATTGGAACCCCTGGTCAAAGGATCAAGATTCTCAAAAATATTTATGTTACGAACTGTAGCTCACAAAATATTTGGTTGGTCCAACATCTTCCATGGTATGGAAACGAAAAGAGAAATTGTATAATGGATTGTATGTTGTGGCTTGTTTAGTCATGATTTCCTTTGTTGTTCTGCTCTTTTGTTTTGGGACTCAACTGTTCTCAGTAAAATATTTTTTTGTTTATTTTTTCGTTAAAAATATTTTTCTTTGTTTTTTTTCGTTTTTATCATAATGGAAGATATGTTGAAAGAGAAGAATACACAAAGTACCAACATCTTATGGACCTGTTAAGAGTTTCTTTAGGAAAAGCTCTGCTCCGTCATTGTGACATCAAAAAGTTTTCAATTTGTTTCTGATGCACTTTCAAGTTCATCCTAGAAATCCTAGAACTTCCTGTTCTACAATCATCAATCTTCTAACCAATTTCATCAATATCATCATCAATTTGTGCAACTTCATCATAAATCTAAGTACCAATTTTTCTCAGGGAAGAAACAACATTAACAGTAAAATTCAAAGTAAAGAAAACTCCAGACATAGTAGCACCTTGTTCATCATTCTTACAAACCAAAAAACTAAGACCCATTACCAACATCATTACCTGCAACCCAAATTTACAGACACCATTGAAATTGCAAAACAACAACTATCCAATATCTATCCCATAGCTACTACCAGTTCCAACTGCTTTCCAAAACTAGCAACAAAAAAACCTTCACATAAAGCCGGCCGAAAAGAAAATAAGTACAACCCTATCATGATCCACACAAAAAAATCAGAAAACTAGAAGCAAGTATCGAGAAAGCTTTTTTGCAAAAAACTTGTTGATCATTTTCAAGATTTTTTCAAAACCTGCTCCTTAATTTCACCCTGTTGCATGGTCCTTGCGAATATCTTTGGATTTGCATACTAATAATCAAACCTGCTCCTTAATTTCCTCTCATGATATTTTTCCATTCCCTTCTTATCCTCCGCAGCATCCAAATCGAGTTCACTGGTATCAACTTCCTCTATTGCATACTCAAAACCTTCATCTGACGCATCAGATTTACTATCAGTTGCACTACCATATCTTTTGCACCTGGAGTGCTTCTCATCCCACTCATCTTCCTTTCTTTCTCTCCTTGCAAAATATTTTGGCTTCCATGCAGCATACAGATTATCAAGCTTCTCTTCCTCCCTTTGACGAATCCTTTCTTACTCCTCTCTTTGACATATCAATTTATGTGCACGTCTGTCAATCTCTGCCTGAATTTCAGTCCAAATTTATGAAGCTCTTCAATGTTCAGGGAAAGAGCGAGAACCTTGGCTTGTTCATATTCTGCTGAGGATGGTGGAACAACCGGAATATTCTCTTCAATGTTGCATGGAAGATTTTGATCATTCTGATTTTCCATCTCCTAAATCTACTCTTATTTTCTTAACCCTTTCCTTTTCTGAGCATAAATCTATAAAAAAAACTCCTTTGGCCGTGTTAATCCCTTGATTAAACATCCTTTTAAAGACCCCATTGTGTCCATTAAGTCCCATTTATGGCGCTTGGTTAAGTGTCATGTCGCTTTGTTTCCCACGCCCATTCAAAACCATACATATTATTTTCATCTTTATGATCATAATTACCCTATCAAAACCTATTTTCAACACCTAAAAATCTCTGTTACCAATACCCCTTTTAGGACTGCTATTAAGGGAGGTATGGGTAGGTCATCTAACTTTGATAAAAAAAAATTGGGGTCTAATTAAAATCTTGTATTTTATGCAGATTAGGAGAATGCAGCACCTGTTGAGAGGCACCATTGAGGTTTGGGGTATATCTGCCAGATGGGTTATCTCCAAAACCAATTTAGCCATCAAGTCCAACCTCATTGTTAAGAGGCATACTACCAGTCAGAACCATAAACCACCACATACCATTTCCCACCATTTCCACCCTTTAATCCCCCACCACCCATTTTTTTTTTATGTTAATACCATTATTACTCTTGGCAGTTTATACCATCATTCCTATGACTATCTAAAAAAAGACAAACCTATTTATGATTCACCAACTCTTACCTTCATCATGCTTACGTACCACCTATACGTACCCCAGAAAAGGTTACACTGGATCATTGGATTTTCTTTTGCTTTGTATTCTTTTCATCCATCCCACGTGAATTCAAATCCCCCATCTCTGTCATTACACTTAAAAGATGGGAAAGACAGGGACAACTCGTATGTTAAGCTCTACCTCCAAAACAAAAACAACAGCACAACAACTACCCTACACCATTTTCCACCTGAGAATTTGTCATACCTTATTCAACAGATTTCTCCTTCCCTTTTTAAGGTTCAAAACTATAATAAAAGTAAACCTTATTGTCTTTTCTTCATCCTTATAGTGTGCAACCTCTACCAGGACAGTACCAAGGATAGATTCCTTTCTATCCACCTTCATATTATATTCTTTATCTGTGTTTCTCACCCCAATCTATATCTCTTCATACATATCCAGTCTATATATCAAATGGATCTCCCTAATTCGTCAGATACCTCTCAGACGATAAGTCAAGAAATTCAAAACCTTTTTGCTCAAATGGCTGAGAAACTAACTTTACCATCTACATTTTCTAAACCAGTTTTCATCAATAAAACTGTTATTCTAGCTGAGTCTGATAATAACTGGAAATGGTGTATGGTGGGTTATTTATACTGTGACACCCTTGTTCCTACTTCTTCAATTCGCTACTACATCTGTAACAATTGGCCTCTTGCTCAATCACCTACTGTTACAACCTTTAGTGGATTACGCAATAAAGTTCTCATTCGGTTCTTAGCTGAAGATGATTTTAACAAAATTAACTCACAGAGGCCTTGGTTTGTCTGTGGGTATCTAATGATGCTAAAAACTGTTCCACCAACTGGTTGGCCAGCAAATTATCAACTTTCATTCACTGAAGAACTCATGTGGTTTATCCTATGCAACATTCCAAAAGAATGCACTGAATTTGAGGATCTTCAGAAACTTACTTTGAAGATGGGAGAGCTCATTGAAACTCAAGAACCTTATGGAAATCATCCTTTAAAGGAGAATGTCAAAGTTTGTGTCAGAATTCCGATTCAGAAAGATTTACCAGTAGGCATCCCCCTGTTTACTAGTGGGAGAACTCAACTTTTCCTTATAGAATGCAGATACATCAAAGTTCCAAGATAAAACTGCTCTTCATGTCGTGTTCTTGATCATAAAGATGTTAACTGTCCCGCATTGAAATTGAAACAGAAAGCTAGTAAGGAAGCTTCTTCTTCTAACAATATACTCTTCCAGCTGTCTCAAGGCTCATGATGCCACCACCGCCAGTAAACAACCAACCTGTTCCTACGTCTAGGGCAGTAACTGATACCATTATGCAACAAACTAAGATTGTGCCAAATACTCAAGTTGATTCTACCATTGCTCCTATATGCAACACAGGAAAAGCCAAAGATAATGTCCAAAACATTGAGAATACTGCTCAAAAGGGTTTATCAAATATGTTTCAGATGGGTCATTTTGTCAACAGATCCACAGCTTTGAAGATTTTCGATGTTGGTCCGATTCAGCAGAAAAACGGGTTATCAATTATCTTCAAACAGGTCACCACTCAGAATGTTATTGTTGAAGCCTCTATCCCTGGCTCTGAATCGGTTATAAATGGTCTGATTCGAACTTCGAACTCTTCAAGAAGATTCAAAACTGTTGTTGTCCCAAGTCAAACACCAATTATCACCAGAGGAACTCTCATATCTGCTGAGCATGATGCTCTATCAAATCTCAAAAGGAAGATTAACCCTAGAGTTGATATGAGAAAACGTACAAGAGAAAGTTCTTCTACTTTAGCTAGCATAGTTGTTATTCCAGAAGAACATGATACTACTGAACCTGACTATGCCCAACTTTGCCCCCCAATCACCAAATTGGGGGATTTACCTGCCATCAATCTCTCCAATTGCTCTCTCAACACCCAGCCTTTGATTGATTCATATGGAAGTTATAATGTATTTGCTGATACTTCCCCAAACAACAACGGTGTCCGCAATAATTCTCATCACAATGCTGCTACTTCTAATCTCAGTTCCCCCCAAGATACTTTTCAAAGCGGTGATACTACCAGTGCTTCTCTTGGTTGTGCGTCTGCTTCCACCACTCAGGTAAACTCTACCCCTTCACCACCTTTAAATAACTCTATTAATCCTATTATCCCTAGAAATCATTTTCCTGTCAATAATGTCAATATGCTAGCTTGGAACATTAGAGGTTTGGGTAATAAAACTGCTAATAAGGAACTTAGTTTGTTATGTAGAAATGTCAATCCTGATATCATCTTCCTATCGGAAACCAAAATGAACAAAGACCTGGCGTCTAGGAAACTAAAAAACATGGGTTTCCCTTGTACCTTTAATGTTTCTAGTATTGGAAGAAGTGGTGGTCTAATCTTGGCCTGGAAGAAGGAAATTCAACTCAACATTATATCCTCAAGCATGAGGGGCATCTATGTCACATCTACTGACATTATTCACTCTAAAACTTGTCACATCTATTTTATGTATGGTGAACCTAATAGTAGTTTGAGGCATGCTTTTTGGGAACAACAATGTCAACTGACCAATGTTCCTTTAGATGAACCAGTTTTCTTTGTAGGTGATTTTAATGCTCTATTAGGAACTGAGGATAAGAATGGTGGTCTAGAGGTTGATGATTCTGATTTTTCAAATCTTAGGAATTTTTGTTCTGTGTTTAACTTACATGATTCTGGTTTCTCTGGTCCCATATTTACTTGGTCTAATATGCAACAGGGTCCTGATCTTATTCTTGAAAGATTAGATAGATGCTTTATAAACTAGTCTGTTGAGGATTTATGGTGCCCTAAACTTTGTGTAAACAATCTACCTAAAGATTCTTATGATCATTGCCCCATGCATATAGTTTCAATTATGAGGATGTTTGTATGCCTAGACCTTTCCATTTTATGGCTATGTGGATTGAAGATCCTACTTGTAGAGATATCATTGCCAATTCTTGGACTGTTAATGTTGTAGGTTCTCCTGGATATAAACTCAAAGCTAAGTACCAAGAGAGGTCTTAGGGATTGGTATAAATCTTCTTTTGGTAATATTCAAACTAATATATCTACCATCAGAAAAGATTTGGCTGATCTCCTGATTTCAAATCCAACTGATTCTAGCACTACCTCTAGACTCAAAGCTAGATTGGAATATCTCTACGATTTAGAGGAAATTTATTGGAAGGATAAATCTAGAGAGGTTTGGCTCATGGAAGGTGACAAAAATTCACCATATTTCCATAGAGTAACCTTCTTTAGGAGGAAAAGAAATGCCATTAGTTGGATTAAGGATTCCTCAAATACTATTCTAATTGATAGAGATAGTATTGGAACTTCCTTTATTAATTATTTCAAAAACCTGTATTCCTCTCACCCTCAGCAATTTCAGGATGAAATTCTTCTTGATCTCCCTATTAAATTTTCAGTTGAGGACAATTCCCTTCTAAACTTGCTTCTTAATTATGAGGAAATCAAGAATGTTGTGTTTCAAATGGGAAAAAAAAGCTCTTGGCCCTGATGGTTTTACAGGTTTGTTCTATCAGAAACACTGGGATATCGTAGGGGAGGCTGTCATTGACATGACCCAAACCTGCTTTAGAACATGGCATATTGCTAAAGTCTTTAATCATACCAATATTGCTCTTATTCCTAAAGTTCCTCTTGCAGAACTTGTGTCTCAGTATAGACCTATAGGGATCTGCAATTTCATTTACAAAAATTCTTTCAAAAACTCTTGCTAATAGACTCAAACCTTTCATGAATAACATAATTTCCCAAAATTAAAGTTCCTTCATTCATAAGAGGAGTAGTTCTGATAATATTCTGCTAGCTAATGAGGCTATATTTATTGTCAATCATAATGACAAAGATGAAGGCATTGCTGCTATTAAGCTTGATATGTCCAAAGCTTATGATAAATTAGAATTGTCCTTTCCTGAAAGTGTCTTGACTATAATGGGTCTCTCTAACCACTGGATTAAACTCATAAACCAGTGTATTTCTACAGTTTCCTACTCTGTCCTCCTCAATGGTATCCCTACTGGGTTTTTTCAACCAGAAAGAGGTTTGAGACAAGGGGATCCACTATCCCCCTATCTTTATATCATCTATTCTGAAGCTCTCTCTTCTTACATTGACAACCTTTTAAAGAAATGAATTTTGGAAGGTATCAAATTGTGTTAAGATGCTCCAGAAATGACACGTTTGTTATTTGCTGATGATTCCATTTTGTTTTCTAAAGCTACTGTTCAAAACTTTCAAGTTATCAAAGACTATCTTTAAAAATATTGCTTGGCTTCTGGCCAAGAAATCAATTTTGATAAGTCTTGTATTTTATTTAGTAGGAAAATTCCTGAACACAGGAAAGCTCAACTGGCTAACATTCTAGAGATTAGGAACAGGGATTTAGGAGAAAAATATCTTGGCACTCTTACTGTGTTTCAAACTTCAAAAATTCAAACCCATATGGGTATTCTCCAAGCTGTGGATGCCATAATTTTTATCTGGCTATATAAGCTCTTGTCTCAAGCTGTTAGAACTACTTTGATTAAACACATTGGTCAAGCCATCCCTTTTTTTTTTTTTTTTTATAAATGGGAGCTTTCCTCATACCAAAACATCTTTGTAAACAAATGGATTCCCATCTTTGTAAATTCTGGTGGGGAGAGACTTTAGATACTAAAGATAGGAAACTGCATTTGCTAGGGTAGGATATTCTGTGCTCCCCAAAGGCTGAAGGTGGTCCGGGGTTTAGAAAGACTGAATTAAACAATCTAGCTATGCTGGCTAGGAATGCTTGGAGAATTCTAGAAAATCCAAATTGTATGCTAGCCACTGTTCTTAAAGCCAAATACTTTCCTAGAACTGATTTCTTGAATGCCAAGTGCACTGGTAAGTGCTTTTGGACTTGGAAGTGTTTGCATGCTATCAAAGAACTCATTAAGCCTTTCATCTCCTGGATTGTTGGGGATGGTCATTTTATTGACCCCTGGTGTGACAAATGGATCCCTACTTTGGGTACCGCCACACCCAACCCTTTAGTCCCACCTGACCCTAATATTAAAATCTCTTATTTCATTGATCCATCTACCAGAACTTGGAATATGTCTAGATTAAACACTCACTTTGATAATGCTTCTGTTAAGAAGATTATCACTATTCCCTTAAGCCAGTCATACAATCCTAACAGGAGGGCTTGGGATCTTTCAAATAATGGCAAGTTTTCTTCAAAATCTGCCTACATGGGACTCAAAGGACTTAGGCCCTCCCTTTGTAAAAATCTTTGGATGCGTATTTAGAAAATTAGGGTTCCTTACAGAATCCAAGTCTTTACATGGAAAGCTGCTAGAAATGCTCTTTCTGCTAGAATTGTTTTGCATACTAGAATGCCTATGCATAGTGTTGATTGTGATAGGTGTAATGATCCTCATGAATCCATATTGCATGCTTTGGTCCTCTGTCCCTTTGCTAGCCGAGTCTGGTTTCTCTCTGATTTTTGCATCAATACTCAATTTTTTCTAAACAAGCCTTTCATCGACTGGTTAATGTTTTGGTTAACTGACCCTGTGTCTAGACTTCCTGATGAGGCGCAGTGTCTCTTTGTTACTATCCTGTGGTCTCTCTGGACTAGTAGAAATAACTTCATTTTCCAAAACCTAAAAGAAAATCATGTAGCAGTTTTACAAAGAGCTAGAGCCATGCTTCTAACTAGGAAACCCTGCTTTACTGTTTCTCCCATTACCCCTGTCAATTTATGTGATAAATGGATGCCCCCTCTTTTGGCTGGATAAAGTGTAACACTGATGGTGCCTATGATGACATTACTGGAGCTAATGGTGCAGGATATGTGATGAGGGATTTCTCAAGCAAAGCCTCCTTTTGTGCTTCCCTGGTTTTTGAAGTAAAGTCTGCTGAAGAAGCTGAAGCCAGAGCTATTTGGGCAGTTTTGAAGAAAGCCTTGGAACAGAAGTTAACCCATATCATTGTTGAAAGTGATGTGAAAACTCATATTGATCAATTTTTTGCTGGCTTGTTTGATGGAGATTCTCGTACGGATGCTATCTTGAAAGACATTCAGTTTTTTTCTTCTAAATTAGTGGCCTGTATTTTTATCTTTCAACCGCGTGTTTGTAATTCTGTGGCTCATGAGCTAGCTCAATGGGCAAAAACAAACAATGCCTCTATGTACTGGTCTATGCCTCTTGTTTGGTTATTGCCAACAGTTGAGGGGGATCATTAGCCTTTCTGAAGGCCTTTATCTATAAAAAATAAAAAAAATAAAAATACCAACATCTTGAAGTTTAAAGAATAAGCGTTACAAGAATTTAAAAGAAAATAACAAAATACTAACAGAACTAATTACAATTACAAGAATTTAAAAGAAAATAACAAAATACTAACAGAACTAATTACAAAAAAATGGAATCCCAGACTACAAATGAACAAGAAAAATTATTGCTACCTCCGTTTTTAAAAGAGATACTATATATTTTCAAAAGAGATACTATATATTTTCATTTTAGCATAAAATATAGGTCAAATTGGAAAAATGATAATATTTATTTTTTAGCAAAAGGATGAAGTGTTTATTTTGTTTGGAGATAAAAATAGTTTATGCTAGTAAAAGTTAAAGTCAGAAGATAAACCACACCAGTACCATCAAACAACAGAATGCCACTGTTTATACTGTGGCACCATTGTTTGTCGTGGATTGGTACCCCACCAGACCCTTTCCAAACTGAACGCTTATTAACTTTCAAAGTCCACTTTGGTCGGCGTCGGCATATGTTGGGGATTCATTAGATTTTTCCCCAAATAGACTGGGCCAACTCTATCCCACCACTAGACACACGCTCTGATATATAAAAACACTAAATACCTCGATCAGTCATCATCATCTAATCTAATGGAGTCTGAACAACAGAATTTTGGGAATTCTGAAGAATCAAAACAAAAAATATCCAGTAATGATGATTTAAGTAAAAACAATGAAATGAATGAGAAGAAGTTGAAAAAGAAAAAGAGTTTGATATTTAGATTTGGTTGTTTAAGATCACAAACATCAAGTCCTGATAGATCATCATCAGATGAGAAACCATATATGGAGATGGAATCAGTTACTAGCGAAGATGGTCCGCCTCCTACCCATCTTGTTGTTATGGTTAATGGCATTCTTGGCAGGTTAGTTCTTCTTCTTACTTCATTTCATTTCTGAATCTGAGATTGTTAAAATGAATTGGATGGTACCATTTTGAAATCAATGTCTTGCAAATTAGGTCTAAATAATTTTATCAGTGAAATATGTATAATATATTTGGATTAGCATTTCAAAGATCAGTGTCACTAACTACCTAAATTCCCCAAATTAATACCGAACTACCAATTATAGGAGGGAAACATAGATAATTAAGACTAGTTGCCTCCGACGAAGACGCGGATAGGCTTTTTCTGTGAGTATAACTAGAATACTAGATGAGCTTTGTAGTCTAAGATGCATGTGGTGAACATAGAAGTGACAAATTCAGTATTATCAAGAGACAAAGGTTTAATTTCTTATATGACTCAAGCTTTGTATGATTTGGTGAGACATTTTATTTTACTGTTTCATATTAGTCATCTTTATTGGTGGTTTGGCATTGGTACCTAATTTGGTTTTCAGTATGCTTGTCACATTTATGATAATATATTGAAGCTCTACTGATACATCCATACAGCCCTGAAGATTGGAGATTTGCTGCGAAGCAATTTTTGAAAAGATATCCCAAGGAGTTTCTGGTGCATTGTGAGTATTTTTCTCTTCTTCTTCCAACCTCCTTATTTGTTATTCTTTTAGAATTTGGTGAATTACATGCTTGTGTGTTCAAAATCTCCTACATGCACTAGTTATCTTCTTTATTGTTTTGCTTAGTTATGGCATACAATTGAGTTGATTTTCATTCTTTAATGCTCTGAGACCTTCTCTATCACTTAGTTATGTTGTTATTCTTTTTTGATACACTTGGAGTTTACCGTTTTAACACCTTCTTAAGGTATTTGTTTTAATTTTTTTTTCTTCGAATCTGATCATGGTGGTCTAAATTAGCAAGGATAGGGTTGCTAAAGTTACTTGGAGTGCCTCCTTATTAAACATTAATTTTTCTTCCCTTTAAACATGCAGGCAGTAATTGTAATACCGCATCAACGACGTTGGATGGAGTTGACGTAATGGGAGAGAGATTAGCAGATGAGGTGCATAGTGTTCTGTTGTTTGATCTCAACTTTACCTTGTTTCCTGCTCTGTGACCAAGGTTTTGATCTAACATTTATTTATCGAGATCAACTGTTGGTCTTGAAGCAGCTTCGTTCTATGATTATTAAACTTTTTTGCTCTGATTTACATTTTGGACTGTCTATAGTTAAACCAAGTTCTTCTCAGGTTTGCTTGTTTGATTGTAATCTTAAGAATACTGTTGTTTCAGGTGTTGTCCGTAGTAAAACGGAGACCAGAGCTTCAAAAAATTTCTTTTGTGGCTCACTCATTAGGTGGCCTAGTAGCGAGGTATGCTATTGGTAGGCTCTATTCTTCAAACCCGGAGCACAATCCTTCTGAAGGAAATGGAGATTGTAGTGGTGATGGATCTGGAAGTGCATTCCTTGAAAAGAAATTGATAGTCAAAATTGCTGGATTGGAGCCTATGAACTTTATAACTGTTGCAACACCACATCTTGGTTCAAGAGGGCATAGACAGGTAATTTGCATATACCATTTTCCATAGAAGTGTTAGTTCATTGGTCTATGAAATGACATTTTTCTTTGTAATGTGACTACTGACCTGTGGACATCGTTTGGACTCTGATTCCGGACTCTTCTTTGACCAGAAAAATGTGTTGGACAATCCATGTGCTTACTCTGTGTGCCAACTAAAACCTCACAGGAATCATTTTCTGCATTCATTTTCTTTTATTCATCAGCTTATTTGTTGTATTTTCTGTTTCTACTGCTTTATTGCTTTGGTATGCTCATTTTTAACAGTTTGCAGCATTTAGTACTTCTGAGAAACAAATTGCCTCGTTTTTATCATCTTTTTCCGTGATGAAGTAAAAATTATCTATGCGTAAGCATTCTGCGTTCGGTTAATATTCTTTGTACATCATATAATTGGATTCTGTAACAGAAAAATGTAGATAAGAAAGAGAATACCACACAAGCATGGTTTCCATTTAACTTGCAATGCTAGCTCATGTCCTTTTTTTTTTACTCTTGCCTAAGATAATATCAATCTTGCTTTAGGTCCCAGTGTTTTGTGGCCTTCGCTTCTTGGAGAAAACAGCAAAAAACACATCTTGGTTGCTTGGGCGAACTGGGAAACATCTGTTTCTGATTGATGAAGATAAAGAAAAACCACCTCTTCTTCTTCAAATGGTCAATGACTGTGGAGATCTTCGATTTATGTATGTCCCTCATAAATTGCAAGTGTATTTAGTTGTTTCATTTGTTTTCTCCGATCTTTCTTCTTTGATATTAAAAGTAATAGTACTCTCTCCATCCAAGTACTCTGCAGTTTTTGCTATCATAGAACTGTTTTTAACTGCTCTTATTTTTGCAGGTCTGCTTTGCAATCCTTCAAGCGCCGGGCTGCCTATGCAAATGTGGGCTATGATCGTATCCTTTAAGTTATCTGTACTTTACATACCATACTTTGTTAAGCTGCCAAAATAGTCAGTTCTAATCTTAATCTCTGACTGTTCAGACATTTAATGGTAGTGATCTTTATCTGGTTAGGGGGAAGAACTATCTTTATCGCTGGAATCTTAAATAACTTGAAAGGAGGGAATATGCACATTTTCACGATCTTTTTCTGCTATATAAACTAATTATTATCTTAAAGGTGGGACAGTGACCTTAGATCCTACACTCAGTCCCCACTGTTAATGCCTCCATCAAATCCTGGTTTTCAAATACAAATTTGACCTAAAGAAGAACCAGAACTAGTCTAGACAAGCGATAATCTTCTGAAATACCTATTTACAACTATGGCATTCTCAGTTGCATCATATTTCTGAGCATAAGGAATTTACTCTCATTCCTACACAGGTGTGCAATCATTTTTTCTTTCCTCAGATGGGGTACTCGAATGCTTGAATGATTAAACCATACACAATATTTAGTTCCTTAAGCTACCTTGCTGAGACAACTTTCCACTTTCAGGAACCAGTAAATATACTTATTCCTACACAAGGATGCAATCAGGTTTTCTTTCTGTAGAGTGGATACTAAAATGCTTGAATGAAACAATACACAATATTTAGTCCCTTGAGCCACCTTACTGAGAACTATATAGATAAGCCAACTGTTAAGTGTTACATCTTTAGAACCCCGTCTACAGTTACTACGTGTAATTATTGTGGCACTTGTTCTCAAACAATTCTTTGTGAGCTGCAGAAGGAAAATTTGTTTAGACCATTGCTATGGAATTTGGTAACTCGATCTCAAAAAATCGGATGAATTGGGGATTCTCTTTCATGTAGTGGATCCTAGCTTTGAGGCGTACTACTTGAATTCTTTTGACTGATGATTTTTTCCAGTTAGATAGTAGAAATGGGTTTCAAAAGATCCCAGAGAAATAGTTTAATGGAGCTTTTGTTTGCTTCTCCTTCAAGAGAGAGTTAGGAGCAGGTTGGATTCTTCGAATTGATCCCTTTCTCCTCTATCACTAATGAATAGTTTCCCATACAGCGTGATTGGCATTTAACAGGAATTAATCGTACTTTTAATATTTGTTTTCGTGATTTTGATCGATTGGTTTATGTGAATGACTTAACTTGATTAAAGACCTTGTTGGCTGGACTGCATCGTCAATACGTCGTCGTAATGAACTTCCAAAGGTAAATATTTCTTGATCTGGAATAGTGTTAACGTTTTTTGCCGTGTGCTTCTCATTTAGTTTTCTTTTGCAGCGCCAACAATTCATGAAAAATGAGAAATATCCACATATTAAATACGTTGAGGCACCTAGAGTTGTCAATTCTCAGCAAGAGGCTGAAATGGAGGTCAAAGCAAATGGACTCGATGCAAATGAAATGGATGGTGAGTTCCCTTGAGCATTGGCTTCGATTTTTATATCTTTTATTCCTCTGCAAACAATATGTAGCCAACGAAAGTTCCACTACTCTCCGTCAGTACATAATTTATATGGAAACCAGGAAAGTGGTGACTACTGCTGAAAATGAATATTCTAGGAAGATTTTTTTAAAAAAAATTCTGTACGTCACCGAGAAAGATGGGAAACCCAAAGCAATGTTATCAGAGTTCGTGAAAGATGGAGGCAGTGGTTATGGAAGTAGGCCATATGAAGGAAAATCAGTCACTTTACTATCTTGGGACTCCACGTCCTTGGCATACCTCAACGATTCTTTCGTTACAGTTTTACGCCCTGTTTATCTATCTATTCATGTATCTCATATGCATTTTATGAATAAGTAACATCCAATAACCTTTGACTGGAATTTGGTCTTAGGATTGATTTCGCGATAAAGTGCTAATGCTTCTTCTAAGTTATGCTTTTTTGTGTACTTAATGTAGAGGCAATGATTAGAGGCTTGAATAAAGCAAGTTGGGAGCGTGTAGATGTTAGCTTCCACAAAAGTAGACAAAGACTTCTTGCACATACGGCTATTCAGGTAAGTGTAAGTTTCTACTTTTTCCCTGAATATCATTGTGTTAATAGAGAGAATTTTGGTGCTCCTTCACTCACAGCTGACCTGTGACTCAAAACAACCTCGCTACTTGCATTATCCTTTATTATTTTTACTGTGGTCAAATTTTGGCTCACTAAACCCTGTGATTTCGACATCTATTTTCAGGTTAAGACTTACTCCATCAATTATGATGGTGTTGATGTGATTTTCCATATGATCGACAATTTTCTCCCTTGAAAAAGTACCTGTTTATTGAGAATTGAATAATGTATGTACTATGTATATATAGAACCCCTCAAACACGGTAGATGTCACACTGGTAAATGAAGAGGTCAATTTTTTGAGGCAGACTTTCGATATTTAACCTACCAACCGTCACGATCACTCAACAACTCTCCTGTAAAGTATTTAAATGGATCTAGAGGTTAGTCTTACTGACCTTATCTTCAATGATATGAGAGAAAATTATTTCAGTTTAGTTCCCAAGTATACAACGAATTTTCAAAACTTTACCTCTGTATACTTCTTGTTGTATTTGCAATATCCACTTTTCACCACCCTTACCTTTGCAGGGAAAACAAAATGTATCCACTTTTGATTTTCATGTTATATTGTTTGTACTTACAAAAATTATATCTCCAACAAACAATGTACC
Source organism: Papaver atlanticum (assembly GCA_023531105.1). NCBI lineage: Eukaryota > Viridiplantae > Streptophyta > Magnoliopsida > Ranunculales > Papaveraceae > Papaver > Papaver atlanticum. The sequence continues at coordinate 7,033,794 of JAJJMB010011222.1, read as the reverse complement.
CATGGCAGATGAAAGCATTAAATTTTATGTGACTACTTCTTTCTATATTTTAGGGTTCAATCTGGTAACATTGAACATGTAATGCCTGGTCTTTGTTGATGATCACTGATATTATTTGTATGAGCTAGCCATATATTTTTTCCCATGGGTCCTATCTCTGAAAGTGATGCTTTTGTTATGAATAATTGGGAGAAGGCAGCATTAAATGAAATGTGTTATAGAATCAGATTTGTCAGTCTGGTGGCTTTCTATGATCTTTCTAATAATCAATTTTCTTTTTGTAGCAATTTGCATCATTCATACACGAGTAATTCAGTAATAAAGAGTAGTACAAAAAACTCTTCATATGTGAGGAGATGTCATTCACTCACTCTACCTGGGATTTTGAGAGACCTTTCAAAAAACCCAAGAAAGAGTGAAAGTGTGTGACAAGTAATTTCTCCTTTTCTCTACTCTATCATCCATTTTCAGAATCTTGAAAATGAGAGCCAAAAAAAAAAGAACAAAGAGATGATTTCTTGTGCAAGTTTCATGTGGTGTATAAAAATACCATATGAGAAAAGTGAAATGTTATCCTGAAACCCTCATTGAATGAGAGGAGCTGAGCTTTTAATAAAGTGATAAAGTCGGTAAAAAATAAAATGATATTTTCTCTGATTCTCTTTTTTGTTAGTAAAATCCTTGCAGAGAACAAAAACAACAACCTGTGTATGAAAGGAAGAAGAAGAATCCTGACAGATAAACTTAGTAACTAATAATTCATCTTTTTCTGGAGTAGATTTTTACAGCAGTGTCATTCATATACAAACTAGGTAATCCATTTATTTATTTTTTGAAAATTTGAAAAACCAAACCTCTGATTTCATAACAGAAAACAATCAATGCATTATACCCTCCCTCCTATACTTCCAAATTTCATATCTTTTCTATTCAATTCTTGTTTGCCAAGCAACAAAAGTTTGGAATATTGCATTTCTCTATGAGCTGTCTTTGTTTCTTAGTTTCTTTCTCCACTTCTGCAAAGTGCAAAAATCATGGTTAACTAATTTTTAACACTTAACAGGGTCAGTCAGTGAATCCAGGCCAGGCCAGGCCAGGGTCATAGTTTACTCTTCCTTTCTCTACGTATGATTAAAGCATGGGTTAATTATGGGTTTGAGTTAACAAACAATCAAAACCAAAAAAAGGGTGCAATCTTTTTTTTTGTTGTACTGCAAGACTTTGCGTGAATAATGAAGCAAAAAAACCAGCTTCCAATACATGATGGATGGAGAAATGGGTCACCAGTCACCACCACCTGGGGGTGGTACTCCTGGGAGGCTCTGACAAAAAACCTTTTGCATCTTACTAAACTTCATGAGTTTTCTACCATCTGTCCATCTATCTTTACCTTGGGAAATCAATAGTTTTTTTCATTTTATAATCCCTTGGGGGTACAAGTTTAGGTAAGTTTAAGTAGGTTGATTACAGAATCGAGAGATATCTTGTGCTGATTTTTTCACTGTTCACTCTCACTGCTGTGCTGCTTATATATTCTTTTTCTTTTTCTTCTTTATCCTCCTGTGATATAAACAGAAACTGGCGTGTTGAGGTAGAAATGTTCAGATTGGAAAACCAACCACCACAAGGAAACAAAGAAAGCGAAATCCCAAAGAAGCTACAGCTGTGTGAATCAATCTCATCTGGGTTTTTGTGATTTTGCTGTTTTAGTTCTTTGTTTTTTATCTCTTGCCTTTTCAATTCCCATATTGTTCTTATCGTTTGTTGCCACCATTCTGAATAAATTTCAGAATACTATACGGCTCACTTGCTCAGGCAGCTGTGCAAATTTTTTTAATTTCTTTTGTTTTGTTTCTTGGTGGTGCATTTCAAAAACAAAAAATGCATTATAGCTCATGAATCGAGGTTTGATGTTAGCTCTTCCGTTTTCTTGGATAAAAAACTTTGGTTATTTCTAGCCTTCCTTTTCTGCAATTCTCATTGTCCTTTGATTGATGTTTCCATCACTTAAAAGAGAGAGGTGAGAAGAGATCGTATCCGGTGTTGTTTGTTAAAAGCATTCAATTACTGACTTCTCTCAGGACAACTTTTCAGGACTTCCAACAACTACCCTCTATTTAATCCTCCACTCCCTTCCAATATCACTTCTTCTTCAACATTTTCTCTCATCCTCTTCTTCTTCTTCTTCTCTGTTATTTCAGTACTCATTCACAGAACACCAATTCTTCTAACAATCAACAAAGACTCAGCAGCAGAACAGAGAGAGAAATGGGTTATCGCTATAGACAACATCTTCTTTTGATTTCTCTGTGTTGTTTCTTGATTTTAAGCTCAACCCAAGTTAGATTCATGGCTGAAGGTAAATGGGTCTAGCTCCTTTTTCTGTTTTTCCAACATCTACAATCAGAATTTTCTTTGATGGGTTTTTCAATTTTGATGAAAAAACTAACTTTTTTTTACTTTTATCTGTTGTTATTATTACAGGATCAAGAACTCTGTTCAAACTTTTGGAAGAACCTTTACCTATTAGTCCTCAACCCCAAGTAAGTTCTCTTCTCTCTTCAATTCTGATAATTTGTTAACTCTCATCTATCTGTCTGATACAAATTCTATTTCAAATTTACTAATTTTGGGTGATGATGATGATTTTATTACAGGTAATGAAAGGAATTGAAGAGAAGAAAAGTATGATAAATGAGAGGGTTATGATTGGATCACATCCACCAAGATGTCAAATGAAATGTAACACATGCAGACACTGTGAGGCAGTTCAAGTCCCAGCAGTTCCTCAGAGTAGCAACCAGAAGAAGAAAATTAGTACTATTTCTACAACTAGTATCAACAGTAAGATATCAACTGCAATGAGAGGTGATGATAATACTAATTACAAACCCATGAGTTGGAAATGCAAATGTGGAGATGTCATCTTCAACCCTTAAATTAGATGGAACCCATTTGTTGATCAAACTTGTGGATATATTATATTATGTTGATCATCATAGATTAATACTTCTTCTTCTTCTTATCAAGTGAACATTTTTTTTTTTTTTTTTTTTTTTTAATGATCTTCAAATTCTCAATCTCCATCTCTAAAACTTGGCTGGTTTTAGTTGATGGATGGGCATGGTTTTTGTACCATTTTTGGGTGGTGATGGTGTTCTACTGTTCTTCTTCTTTTTAATCAAAGTTTAGTGATTATATAATTATAAAGTACAAGTAATGATTTTGATTTTACTTAAGACTTTGACTAATTGAGTTGATTATTGATGTATTTTTATAATGTAAATAGTGTCATGATTGTTGTTTTGTGGGTTTTACTTTGACTACTGGGTTACTCACGTGCACTCTCTGCATGTTATTGATCAAAACACGTGTAGAACTAGTGCTAAGCTTTATAATTTTGGGAAGATCACTCAAATGTTTGTTTAGTGAGTTAAGAAAAGAGATTAGAGTTCTTTAATGGAGGGACTAGGGAGGACTAGGTTGCTGCTGGTACGCTTGGATCCTTGTCTTGATGAAGCTTAATAAATCACACAGAAGGGGAGAGAGTTGTTGGAGATGAAGAGTCACGGGGTGTCTGGTTGGATGAGATCGTATCATAAGAGTAAAGTGGTGGTGGGGTTGGTTGATGCAACAAAAATGTGGGGGTTTCGCGGTTTCATTGAGCTGAGCAACAGTCTCTTATCATCAACGGCAGGCAGGGAGAGGACACATCTCCTATAGAGGGGTCTTGTCACTTGTCAATGTCACCTTAGCATATAACCATACTGTACATACGATAACAAAGCTACAATTTTATTATTCTTCCCTAAAATATCCTTTTGGATCTTGAGGTTGAGGGTCTTGGCCAGTGTCACATTTTGAATTTGATGGGACTTGGGGTTGGGGCCATGGGTATCCTATTTCTAGCTTCTGCCGTAGCTGATAATATCACGTCATGTCAATGATTTAGCTTAATAACCAATAGAAAACAAGGAATAGAGGAGGCATGTAGTTTGCTATGACTTGTGACAGAATGATGGCAGCAGGGGGGAAATGGGGATTAACAAAAGGTTTAACGACTATTCATTCGGATGGATTGATGGGTGTCCCTGTCTATCTTTGTATCCATCCATCTTATCGCTATTGTAGTTTGTGAATTCTTGGGCTCGTGGATTTGCAGCACGGTGGTTCATTCTCTTTACTGTTTTGTTTTGGCCACCTCTCATTTTCAGGGAGAACCAAAGCATTTTGGGACCATTTCTAGGAATATAGTTTACGCGCAATCAAGGCCAATCGGAATTGCTTGCTAAATAAGGCGCTCATTTGCTTATCTGGAGTGAAGATTCCTAAATTTTAGAAGCCTATGGATCGTAGACGAATCACCGTCTATCTTAGACCGCACGAGTTATCTCTAGAAATTGAAATCTGAATTCCATGAGACTAGTTTGAGTCCAATCTTAGGGTCAATTTGGAACAATGATGATTACAGATTGAATTGCATATCGTCTAAACAGTACCCATCTTGAATTCGAACTGGTCCCGGAAAAAAAAAACTTGGCATAAAAATGGTCCCAAAAGAAAAACATCTTGAATTGACGAGGCACATACCTGAGCATCTTATTCGAACAAATAGAGTGACCACTACTACTACATATTTTAATTGAATTTGTCGATAATGCCATAAATTCACTACTGAATGATGGATAAACAAATTTGCAAGACGTATCATTTTGATTCGCAAATCGCAGCATAATTGATGGAGCCTGGAGGGGTTACGCCGTTATCCTTATGAGTTCAACCATCGGCTGCCCATTTCCAATGGTCAAAGACACTGTACCATAATTCAGTTAAGACTCGAGAGTTACTGTTATCATACCGATCTCCAGAAGTTGTTTTTCTTGGATTAATTATAATTTGAATCAGATTTCAGATCAGACAGGGCCCCTACTCATGAATGTCAAACAGTGTTTCGCATAAAGTACCATACACGATGCGTCCATGTCGGTGACTGGTAGGGGTCTTTTGGGCACCGCCCCCACGAGACTCGTCGTTTGGCTGCCAGGGAAGGAATGAGTAAATTTAGGTGCACCGGTTGTTGGCGATTATTTAATATTCTAAGAGGCAGCAACAGATGATATTCACGAAGAAAAGAGTAGTACAATGTACAATTACAATATGCTGCTTATTTATTTATTTTGTACTTTCTCCGAGACAATGCATTTTTTCGTTTCTTAAAAATAGGTTTGTTTGGTTTGCATAAGGATTAAGAACTAATCATTAGAATCACTTTTTCATAGTTTTTCCTACTTTATCCATGACCTCATTAATTTTAAATGAAGAGAGAAGTGGTCCCCTCTACTCAGAAAAATAAAAAAGAAAAGTGATAAATTAGTAAACTAATAACATTTGACTTTCCAATATAAGAAAACAAGCCTATTTTTTTTACAAATAAGGAAACAAGCCTATTTTTTAGAAACGGAGAGAGTATTTACAGAAACTGAAAGTGATTCTCTACTCAGAAATTTGAAAATATGGGTCTGATTCGGAAGATATGCCTTAGGCACGGGATCTTGGGTCTTAAGCTTAGCAACAAAAGCCGGTTGTTAAGGTAAATTGTCATTTTGGAAAATTTTGACCACAGAGTATTTCATATTTGCTGATGTCACTATAATATAATGGTAAACTCATTCGGCGATGATATCAAGGGCCTGAATTCAAAACTTGCTAGCACCAATTCTTTAGCGATCAAAAGAATAAGTTTATTCAAGAATTTTTCTGGTGACATACAACAAACACCATGGTGCTGCTCATCTTCTTGGTGAATTTCAGAAATTTAGCTAAGCCAAAAGTACAGATTATGATGACCTATGTATAATCCTTGGCTACACGGAGGTGGAAACTAGATTCCTTATAAATAGTTGTAATTAGATCAAAAGGAATCTATGATTTTTAAAGTGAGTTACGGGAGGTCGAGCACGAATAGCATTCGCCTAAACCACAGTGGTCGTTCAAAGGCTGTTTCGGTCATGGAGAGAAACATAGATTAAGAGAGACATCCAAAAACAAGTAATTACTCCGAGAGTTTACGAGCAATTTGTGTGTTATCTAGGAGAAATAGAGGACCTAAACTAGGTTGAGTTTATCTCTTTATTCCACCGCATTTACTCTCTTATGCGATGAGAAATAGGCCGTATTTCTCACACATGCCGTTGACGACCAAATCAAAATCCTAATTGATATCCCCCCATTTGTGTGTGACTGTGTCATCCTTTGTGATGATGTGTTTAGAGACAAACATATTCTCTTTAGAAAACATTGGCCGAGATAGTGAGATATTCTCTGATTTAAAACATGACTAGGATGAGTCACATGAAAAGGCAAGGAATTCCATAGAGATTGCGTGTAGAGCATAAGATGAGTTGAGATTGGGCTTCATGACCGGTCACACAAGTCACGTGGAGGCCATATTATTACCCATGGGTCCCTTTATTGAGTATGAGGAGCTCAAGGGAGTTTATCCACGTTTTTTGGATGCACATTTAAGGCTTAATTTACTAGCTGCGAGTGTGTCTGAGACGCTAAGAAAGAGGCATGTGCCCTCGGTGAGGCTTGTCCCTGAGTCTTGTTTTTGTACACGACTCTTCAAACGAGTTAGTTCATCTCGGATTAGCATGAGGCCAGTTGAGGCTTACTAACTCACGATATTGAGTCTTTTCATAGTCAACTAGTCCATGTTTGAGACAAAGAGAGGCTAGCATGCCTAATGACGTTTCTACGAGACTTTGGCTCACTCGTTCTTGATCATTGTATCTTGCAGAGATGTGCTATGAGTGAATCACAATTGTACTTGTATAGTGGGACTTACATGATCATTGTTTCTCGTGGGGTGATGTAATTTCAATTTTGTTGTAGTAAAAGGTTCGTTGAGACTTGTGAAGATTCGAGTTTTTAAATTTAATAAAAATATACAATAATATTACAATTGGTGCAAGAGGTACTGGGACTAAGGATTTAGCCAATCTTCATAACATAAGGTTCACTTATTTATTCTCAACAATTTTAGCTCAAGAAATATAAACATGAACTCTATTTTTTGCCAAGGTAGATTCTCAAAACATTGATTGTAAATGTTAAGCATGGGACATCAAATCACCTAAGCTAAGCATGACTCATCTAATCAAATGACAACCAATTAAATCAAATCATATTTCAATTAATTTTAATGCAAAAGTCATAAAAAGAATAAGAATAAATTTACCCATGTATGAAGTTCGGCCTCCTCCGTCGTCCCAGTATTGGGGTTTAACTCATCATGTCAAAAACACACTCAAAATATGTATTCATGGCTCAAAAAGTGTTTACAAGAAGAGAAAATAATGAAACAGGAAATCTGCAACAGCAAAGGTGCGTTACAGACCGACTGTTTCAACTCTCAACTGTTATGATGAAGATAATCGTTACAAATCTGAAGATAAATGTTGCAGAAGAGGATGAAGAAACTGTTACAATGAAGATAAATGTTGCAAACTAGTTGAAGAAACTGTTACAACGAAGATAAATGTTGCAAACCAGTTGAAGAAACTGTTACAACCAGTTGAAGAAACCGTCGTTGTTTCCCTGTTCTTCACAAGCAGCAGCAGCAGCAACAACAGAGTTCTGAAAACTCTTGATTCACGCCTCCTGAGCTCTACTCTCGACCCCAAACTCTCGACACCCCTTCTATGGAACCTTGTGACTCTATTTATACACCAAAATCCTAAAAATCACGCGTCAAGTACACAAAATAATTCTCATTTACTCCCATGCATGGAAAAGAATAATTTCCATTTTTTGATTAATTACGCGTCTAATCTCGTGCTGCACACACCAGGAGCATTCCTTATCGTCCATAATAAGTTAGGCACGCATAAGCCACAAGAAAACTTCCCAAAATTACCAAAAATTCTGAAAATATCTTACGGGAATATCACGCATGTTTTGCTCTACACTTGAAATCTAGCCAATTCTGGTCGAAACCAAGGACCATACCACGTTTATATGGGTCCTAGGAATGATCCCAATCAATTCCATCCCTTTAGTCTCTCTGAAATGACTCCAAAAATCTGATTGAAAATCTGCCAGGGATAAACATAATTTTCCCGTTTTTTTTTGTTTTTGAACGTGAAGGAGAAGGGGGTGCCCCTTATCCGCTACTGGATTCCGAATAACAAATGTCCCTTGGGTGCCTTTAGACAACTTTTCGAGCCGATTTTTCCAAAAATGTTTATTTCCCAAAAATACCTACAAACACATAAAACACCATAATAAGTACAAAAATGGGTACTAACAATATACACAATAGAGATGAAAAAAGACACATAAATGCGTCTAATATGGGGATGTACTAGGAATCTGTCGAAAAGGCCCGGAAGCAGAACAACCAGTGTACTAGGAATTACCTAGGAAGCGAGGCCTAGAGTAGACTTGACCAATGTATCTCACGATGATATACTAGAGGTCAGTCCTTGGTCTTAAATTGGGACGAGTCGTACTTATGAGAGCCATGGATGTCTCTGCTCCGGGACATTTTTACGCATCTATAGAGCCTATGTGACCAACAATATGCTAGGAATCGCGACATCACGACCAGCAACGTATCGCGAAGACATGCCGAAATCATTGTTGTTCTAGTTTACATGTCCGCCATGAATGTTTTTCTTTACGGTCTACAGAACCTACGTGACCAGCAGTGTGCGAGGAGTCACGACATCATGACCAGCAGTGTCTCGCGGGAATGTATGCTCGAAATATTGGCTATTAGTGCCTTGAGGACCAAGGGCTTAGCTTCTCCCGTGAGAGTTGAGTTTTTGACCAATGTGGCTGAGATTGTTTTTTGATGATGAGGATCGAACTTGTCTTCAGAGCTCTCTTTTCACGCCAATTCCCTTTAATTTTATTTTGTTGAACTTTGAGGACAACTTAAATATGGGGAGAAGTTTCTTTTTTTATTTGTCATAATTGATTTTTTTTTTGTGTTTCCAAATTCAACACTTGCTTACATTAAAAAAAATAAAAAATAAAATAAATCAACACTCGCTGTTGCATATATTTTTCTTTTATTTTCCTCTCCTTTTCTGGGTTCCAATCCTTGAGCTTTATTTTTTCAGTTGCTTTCTTTGTCTTGAATTATGATATGATTTTTCCAAGTGGTGTTCGGTTTTGATCTTGAATGATATTTTAGTTTTTTTTTTCCTTCTTCGTTTTGTTTCGTCTGTTTTCTAATATTTTTTATTGGGTTAATCTGTTCTTTACTTACAAAAAAGGGTGTAAAATATGGATCATCAAATGGTTCGGACCAAGTGAATAACGAATTTGAAAATTAGACCCAAAACCCGTCGTCTTCTCCACAGATGAGTTTCTTGAGTTCTTTCTGAACTCTGTTTTTTTTTTTCCGGATACTGAAATTTGTTCGAATTGAAAAAAATTAAAAGTTTCAATCACTTGAATGGAAACCTCCATTTTGTATTTGCATTGAACCGAAGTCGAATTATCATTTATTGATTCGTTGAGTTGGATTTTGAGGGTTGAGATTTTTTTTTATTGAATGAAGAAGATACTGAAATCGGTCGAATCAGATCGTTTTAATGGAGTATTCGAATAATTGGTAACTGGAAATGTCTAAAGTTGCTGAGCGGTAGGGAATGTCTAAAGTTCTCTAACTGAGGGAATGAAGAAGTGAAGAAAGTCAAGAATCGAGACTACTTAAATATGGGGAGAAGTTGTAACCGGATGAAGAGGTGGATGGTCATAAAGGCGAGTTAGTGGGAAACGTGGCGGCAGATGAAGCGAAGTGGGAGCGGTTACAGAAACCGAAACAGTTTTTTCCCATCGTGTCAACTACACGAGTGGAAAGAAAGGGGAATAAATGTAGTAGCACTTAGTTGACAAGTATAGGTGGCACAATCCTAAGCAGGGATGCACCCAAAAAAATGATCAAAAATAAGCATGGGATCATCCCTTAACCTCTACACGGTAAAAGAGATATCTACCGCACTCATAAGAGAAGCAAACACATTTAAAGCGAAGGCTACATCTAAGGGTGGAGTTTGAATCGGGGGATAAAGCATTAAATACGGGGGAGCACGCGTGAAAAAGCAGAGGGGTCGAATCATGGTGGACCCATGCTCAGAGAATGGCAGGCTCGGATGGGGCGGAAAATTGGTATCGGATCAGAGACATCAGAATCACCATCATCGGATAGAAGAGTGATCATACCAAGTGAGGATGTATCAGAAGGTATACGTATCGGGTGATTATAGGATCGGGTGTTCATCATCAGAAGAAGATATCGATACTTGTCCGATAAGACCATCATATTTGATGAAATAAGACTAACATTGTGTATGTGCATCTTGGCCTATAAATACACACTCATATATTAAGAGGAGGCCAAGTGAATGTAAGTGAGTTAGTAGGGAGAGAGACTAAGTATTGAGAGCCATTGTCTTTATAACTTGCAAGAAATAATAAGATCACCCTTTCACCCCGTGGACATAGATAATCATACCGAATCACATACATCTTGTGTTCTTGTATGTCTCTTTACTTATTTATCTTGCAATCTCTTCATCTTGTGTTCTTGTAGGATATATTACTTCTTACAACTACAAATACGAAGAACACCAACTTTCGTCGAAAACTTTAAGCAGAGGAAACCCGTTTCCGATGGCAACAAGCTCCATCGAGCCTTAGCTTGTTGTAAAGATCAATGATTTTAAGAGGCACAAAACCAGTTGGACATGTTATTCTAATCAAACCGCTTTTGCAATCTTCCACCGCCTTCGGATATTCATTTGGTGAAATCCGAATGGATATGATATTAACTTTCAAACAAGTTTTATGTAATTGATCAACACAAACATCTGATTCGGAACTCATCAGAATGGAATCTAATGTTACCTTATAGAATCTCTACTACGTTATGTTGTGCATGGGAAATCACTGACATCAGAGATAATAAATAACAATAAAAGAATAAGAGAAATAGTACAAATTTTCCCTAGAAAAGATAACTATTGTATATAAATAAATTCAAAATATACATGAATATTTATTTACCTTAAAGTAATAAATTCAAGATCGATGCTAGATTTTAGTAATTTGTTTTCATTGGACTACACTTCCATTGAAGAAAACGATATACAAAATATTATTTATCCATTAAGTTTCAAAAATAAATTTCATATTGGGATTATAACTTTCCATTTTGTTTTGCGACTTGTGGTGGTGGGGTTTACGCCACAGAAATGTGGGTTCCGCTGAGCTGAGCGAGCTGAACACACTCTCTTATCAACGGCTGGCACAGGCCATCTCTTACGGAGCGGTCTTGTCACTTTTCATTGTTCTCAACGCACAATCATACAATAACAAAGCTCCAACTTATTCTGCTTCCCTAAAATATTCTCTGGATCTGGTCATCTGGAGGCTCTCGGCCAGGCTAGTATTAGTATCACATTTTTGTTATTGTTATGGCAGAATGATGGCAGGCCAGGGAAATTGGATTGGTTAACGACTATTCATTGATGGGTGTGTGTGTTTGTCTATCTTTATACGAATGTTCTGTAATTTTCTCGCCTTTGTAACCTTGCTCGTGGATTGCAGCACGGTGATTCATTCTCTTCATTATTTGTTTTGGCCACATCTCTTCTCCATGGCGAACCAATTTTTTTTTTCCTGTGCTAACATAGTTAAGGCCAATTAAATTTGATTAAAAATGCACTTGTTGCTGTTCACTTCTTTGGCTAATCCTAAATTCAAAATACCTACGTATGGTAGACACGTCACTGTCCCCGCTAGATTATGCTAACTAACACATGCATTTGGTGTGCCATTGTTCTCAATCTTCAGAAATTGAAACCTAGGTAAACAAGTAACCAAATAAAAACTTAACCGCACCTGTTCGGAAAAGATGATCCAAGTCCAACCACCAGGCATTATGTAATGATGATGATTACACATTATTGAACAACAAATCTTCTAAACAGTAAAACACGTTGAATTCGAAGAAGAAATGGTCCCAAAAAAACATCTTGACTTGGAAATGGTCCAAAAATAAATAAAAAGAGGCATATATCTGGGCATCTTAAATTAATGGAACAAATAGAGTGACCACTACTACATATTTTTAATTGAATTTGTCGATAAAGCCATAAATTCACAACTGAATGGATGGACACATTCCATATTTTTAATTGAATTTGTGGCATGACTGACTATTTCAAGTCTTCCTTCCATGAGCACCGAGTGCCGAGACACCTAACTATTCTGGGTTTCATGAGACTACTTCCTAGCTTATATTCACAAAACTCCATTTTGTGATGAATGTCGGATCCTTGGAATAGTCCAGTGACTCCCATCTCATTGTGTCAAAATCTCAAAGACATTGTACACCTATTCAGTTAAGAGTTACTCTCTGAAGGACCAAACCGACTTCCAAAAACAAGGTGGGACAAGTTATGATGCCGGTCTCAGGAAGTTATTTTTGTCGGATTAGTTATGGATTTCAGATCAGACGGTCCCCAACTACTGAATGCCAAACAGTGTTTCGCGTAGAGTACCATGCAATGCCGAACAGTGTTTCGCATAGAGTACAACACACGATGTCGCCCCCCAAGAGATTCGTCTTTTGGCTGCTAGGGAATGAATAAATTTAGGTGCACCGGTTGTTGGTTATTTAATACAGCAAGAGGCGGCAGCAGATGATGATGATTCACAAGAATATGCTGCTTATTTGTTGTTGTACCTAGAGGAGTCTGAGACTGAAAATCCAGTTTTTGATTTACCATATCTTTTCCATGCAATTACAAGAACCGAAAGTGATTTTGTACTCAAAACCTGAAAGTATGTACCTGGTTAGGAAGATATACCTTAGGTCCAAAACGGCTTCTTAAGGTAAATTGTCATTTTGGAATTTTTTTACTGCTGAAGTATTGTTTTAGGAACTTTTCTGGTAACTTGGAGGAAGCACTTTGATGCCCATTTTCTTGGTGAATTTCAGAGATGTAACTAAAGCCATCTCTGCAACAAACCAGGTCAAAGATTGACCTTGGCCATTTCTTTGAATTGATTCTCATATTCTCTATACAGTTTAATTCATTGATGATCACTCAAATGTTTGTTTGGTGTAGAAGAGTTAAGAGCGAGTTCTTTAATGGAGTTCTAGGTTGCTGCTGGTACTTGGGATGGATGTTCTCTTGATTGATTGGTCTTGATGAAGCCTAATAAATCACTATAGAGAGAGTTGTCGGATGTAGTAGCAAATAACTGATGAGCATAAACGGAGCAATCCTAAGCCGCGACCCACCAAAGAAAGTATGAAGCAAAGCACTGAATCACCCCCTATGGCATCGGCGCAAGAAAACTCGGACATGATGAAAATGGGTCGAGAATCAAGGCATTAAATGCACTGACAAGGTACGAGGAAAGAACAGAAGATTCAAGTCAAGGTGGGCCCCGAAGTAGGAGGTAAGATACTCGGACCGGGTAGAGCTACGATATCGGATCAGGCCACAGTAGTTCGTCAACATCGGGTAAAGGCGCGACCAAGACATACAAACCATATCGGGAGATTCATCTCTCAGGAGAAGACATGACTGATATCAGATGACGAGGGGGAACAAGGATACGCACCCGATACAGGAGCATCGAAAAGGATAGAATATGACTCACACTGTAACTTCATTGTATGAGTGTGTTAGCCTATAAATATAAACCCGTGTCAAGAGAGAAAGGGCAAGTAATCTGTAAGTGAGTGAGAGGAAAGAGAGAGTATTGTTGAGGGCATTCTACCTTGTATACTTGTGTGAAGTAATAAGATCATCCTTTCACCCCCGTGGACGTAGGTAATCATGCCGAACCACGTATATCTTGTGTTCTTATGAGTCTCTTACTTGCTTGCACTTACTATGAATTCATATAGATTGTTGGATGTAGTTGTATGATTTTCTACACCTACATTCTGGCGCCGACTAAAGGGACGAGTAACATCTTTAGATACCTTGAAAAATGGTCAAAAGAGTAGATTCTAAAGCTCCTAATCATCTATGATGTCAGTTGATGCTAAGAGATGAACTCTTGTAGTTAGTTTAAAAACTATGTTTGTATACGATTTGTTTATTTCCAACCATGAGACGGCTGAACTCATGGGTTTGTCTTCTTGTCCTTGAAAGTTGTTGTTTCTTTTTTCTTTCAAAAACTTAAGTTGTTTTGATTTCGGGTTTTGTGTTTAAAATTGCTAGAAAGCGTTGTCTTTCTAGGATTTTTTCACTAGGTGAGCTGTTAGAAAGATTCACAAGCTCCCAAAATAACATCCATGATGTCTCACTAGGCTAAGAAAGAACTATCTAAGAAGATCTGTGTTTCGAGTCAAGATCTACGAAAGTAGTATTCTTGGATCGTATCTTCCCCAGTAGATCGGCTCAAAATCATTGAGTTAGGTTTCTGAGATTGTTATTTACCGCGTCCTATCAAACCCCTTGGTAAAAGTTTCTTTTCTCTGTAAGTTCATAAGAGTGTGGAGTCGAATGGAAGACCAAAAGAATCCCAAGGCAAGATTATCCTTGAAGAATTTTGAGGAAACCATAGAAAAAGGAAAATCGTGTTTAGTTCACGTCTTAAACATGATATATTAGTGGTGATTCCGTCAAGTTTCAATAAAGGAAGTCGTCACGTCAAAATCCGTCTAAAGTTACTTTTCCTACCATTTGTACGGATGAGTAATGACACCAAGTGGAAGGAATGTTAGGACAAACAATGATTAACGCATAGGGAAAGTACTAAAAGCGACGTATCAGTGACCTTTTTGCACCGTAAATATCCTAATAGCTAGACAAACAAGTTTGCTGAATTCAGCGTGACAAAAGTAGGGGAATCATACTTGTTTCTGAGCACTGTTAAAGAGACGGAATCTTTTTACCATACTTCCTTTATAAAACCTTTTAAAAAACAGTTCAAAGTAAGGTGTTGTATGTTTGCTGACGTAAGTAAAATTCTCGGAGGAGAAAGTGGACCCGATCCGATGGCTAGCACTTCGGGGACTGGTAGGATTCTGAGGAATCGAACGGTAGAAGGAACCAGCATGCAAGAGGGACTGATAGACTCGCGACAGGAGAGTAGTCATCGACAGCGACCCGAGGAGAATCGAGTGCCAGCAGGGGGAATGGCAACTTTCGATGAGGAAGTCAACCTTGGCCAAGATGATAACCACACTTTTCTGGGACGTATCGAGCCGAGTCAGAGGAGACCCGAGAATATGGTAGATAGGCTGATTGCATCGGACACTGAAAAAGATGAGGAAGCATTGCTGATGCAGGAGGATCGCCGAAGGGCCAGGTAACATGCTTAACACCAAGCCGCTTTGGATCGAGAGGAGGAATGGCTCCGACAAATTTGGTTAGGAAAGAGAACTGGAACCCGAGCACCACCAGTAGCACCACCAGTTGTGCCACCAGCCGTACCAGGGAACCACCAACACGATCCTTCTAGCCATGAGAGCATAGACCCGACATTAATGGAAATTTTAGAAAACCAAAAAAGACAGGAAGAATTTATGAGGGAGCTACAAAGAAGGAATATAGCACTCGAGCAGGAGAATTATCGACTTCGGAATTAAGGGTCGAGATCGCGAGGATCGTCCAGCCAAGGAACGTCAAGTGATCAGACCCGATCGGGATATACCCGTACACCCCCACGACACCGAGGACCTGTACCCAATCCCAATCCCATAGGAGCAGGATACGGTCCTCCCGAAGACTCCTCAACCGAAGAAGAAGTGTCCGGACAGAATGTAAGAACCGATAATGCAACTGAAGCTAAACTTAAGCAACTCGAAGAAATGGTCAAAAAGCTAGCTGGAGATGGTGAAGATGATAAATTGGCGGAAGTAATCAATGAAGCAGAAAAGACCCCCTTCACCCGGGAGTTAGAGCAAGCACCGTTCCCCCCAAAGTGCCTTGCCTACGTTTCCATGCCGATTCGATGGGATAGGATATGCCGTGGAACATGTCAAGATGTATATGATGTCACTGTTACAATGGAAACACAATGACGTGGTCATGTGCAAATTCTTCCCAGCTAGCTTGGAAGGCGAAGCAAAGAACTGGTTTTACACTCTACCCGAAGGGTCGGTTGGAAACTACGGCGCCCTAGTGGAAATTTTATCGAGACTTACATGCACAACGGCATTGCTAGGCCAAGGGTAAATAAGCTATTCACTTTGGCAAGAAGATTCAGGGAGCCTTTAAGGTCTTTAACGGACAGATGGAGAAAACTGTGCACCGATATAGGGAAAGTACCAGTTGACCAACAAATATTCGGGTTTGAAAACTCCCTCAAGAAATCAGACCCAATTTTGATAGCCATGTTCACCGAGAAACCGCAAACACTGAAGGAGATGAGGAAAATGCAATAGCATTACATCGCTTTGGAAGAAATACAAGAGGGAGCATATGATAGAGGTGTACAGGAGGCTAGCACGGCAACAGAGGTAGCTCCCAAAGAAGTCTCGAAGCGACCCGAAAATAGGTCGGGACCCCAACACAAAGGGACAAGAAAAAAGGAGTGGGTCGAAAAGGGGAAGAAACCCCGATACGAACCAAATGCCTATACCCCCCTGAATGCACCATTGGAAGAAATCTTTAAGGAAGTAGAGAAGAGGAATGATATAAGATACCCGAAAACCATAGGAATACAATTTGACGAGACAAAGAACCACCCCGAGTTCTGCCATTATCACCAGTTCAAGGGACACTCAACCAATGATTTCCGAGAAGTGAAAGACATAGTTCAACATTTGATTCGGGACGGATATCTGAGGCAGTTTGTTAAGCAATTGGTACCAGCACCCGATGCTCCAGTGCACCAAGTTAGGATTGATCTGGGAACCCAGTTTTTATGTAACACAATCTCTCATTCCACGACACAAGGACTAGACTTGGGATCGGGAATTACGTCTAGGATTCACAAGAGAGATCGATCGGGGAAGGAAATCTTTAGCGTGGCCCGAACCTTGCCCATGGAGGCATGGATGATGCAACCAATAACGTTCTCGGCTAAGGATGTTCCGATGAATGGTCAAGCGCATGGAGACCTGCTAGTTATCACTCTGCTGATAGAGGAATGGGGCGTCAAGAGAATCCTCATTGATAGTGGAAGTTCTGTAGAAGTTATTTTCTATGATACGTTCAAGAGAATGGAACTATCCGATGACATCCTAATTCCTTCAACTTACAGAATTTATGGTTTCAATGGGACGGTAACTATACCAAAGGGGGAAGTCACGTTAAGGGTATAAGACGGAGAGGGGTATTTGGATACCCTTACTACCTTTTGTGTATTAGATGTCATATCACCATATGAGGCGATCATCGGGAGGCCATGGATCGTGGGTATCAAAGGGGTCGTGTCCACTTACTATCAAAGGCTAAGATTTCCCACTTACATGGGTGTAGTTGAAGTCTTGGGAGATCCACACGCCGCTAGACAGTGCATCAAGGTGGACATCCAACAAAACGAGCATAAGCGAGCTAGAATTCGCCGAGAAAGGAACAAGGCTAAGGAAATCAAAGCTAGTGAAGAACTGGAGAAGGTGATTTCACTAGCAGTTATGTCTTATGAGGCAGGCGAGGACAAAATCTTATAGCAATCAAAGGAAACAACACCGATCATGGATCCAAAGCCGAACTTTACATCTCTAGAACCTACTCGGGAGGTTAATTTAGGGACTGAAGAAGATCCGAAGACAGTGAAGATCGGGTCGTTGCTGTCAGAAGAAGAGTCAAGCCGATTAATAACCTTGTTACATGAGCACATGGATGCGTTCTCCTGGAAAATGAATGACATGGAAGGTATTGATCCCAAGGTGTGCTGTCATCACCTAAGAATAGACCCAAAATTCAGACCAGTCCGACAAAAAATGCGCAGGATTGCACCCGAACTATAGGAAGCAGTAGAAGTTACAATTATCTGGGATCATCCGGAAGGCACAGTACCCATTATGGATTTCAAATATGGTGATAGTACCTAAAAGGAACGGAGGGGTTCGGATCTGCATCGACTTTAGCGATCTAAACAAGGCATGCCCGAAGGATAGCTTCCCTCTCCCGAACATCGATCAGCTAGTAGAATCAATAATGGGTCACAAGGCGATAACATTGATGGACGGGTACTCGGGGTATAACCAGATCCCTTTGGCTCCTGAGGATCAGGAGAATACATATTTCTTCACACTTAGAGGGCTTTATTGTTATACAAAGATGCCATTCGGGTTAAAGAATGCGGGCGCCACATATCAAAGGCTAGTTGAAGACATGTTTGAGGATAAGATCCACAATACCATTGAGGTGTATGTAGACGACATGCTAGTAAAAAGCAGGGTGGCAGCCAATCATATCGAATATCTTAGGGATATCTTCCAAACAATGAAAAAGTATAAAATGAGGGTTAACCCATCTAAATGTACCTTTTGGGTGACCTCGGGAAATTTTTGGTGTACATAATCACAGACCGAGGAATCGAAGCAGATCCAGATAAGGTTAGGGCCATTTTAGAGATGTCATCCCCAGTAACGGTAAAGGACGTACAAAAGCAGAACGGAAGCCTGGCATCCCTAGGACGATTCATCTCACGATCATCTGATAAATGTAAGGACTTCTTCAGAACGCTGAGAAAGGGAGAGAAGTTCAGGTGGAACGAGGAATGTGAGGAGGTATTTCAAAAAATCAAACAACATCTCGCGAGCTTACCCGTGCTACAACCACCCGAACCCGAAAA
The DNA here is from genome assembly GCA_023531105.1 of Papaver atlanticum. Lineage (NCBI taxonomy): Eukaryota > Viridiplantae > Streptophyta > Magnoliopsida > Ranunculales > Papaveraceae > Papaver > Papaver atlanticum. The sequence goes on along the minus strand of JAJJMB010011222.1, from coordinate 7,015,005 downwards.
GGTGCTTACCTTGTATCTCGGAGCTACAACCTGTGCCATCAGCACGGTCCTAGTCAAAAATGTTGGGGCGGAAGAAAAACCGGTGTACTTTATTAGCAAAACTATGAGCCCAATCGAAAAAAACTACAAAAAAATCGAGCAATTGATACTTGCACTGGTTTTCGCAACACAAAAGTTGCGGACGTATTTCAAGACCCACAGGATCAGGGTGCTAACGAAGTCCTCAATCGAGTCAGTACTCGATAGTACAGCGAGATCAGGACGAATATCCAAGTGGAGTGCTCAGATTAAACAGTTCAACATCTTTTATGAAATGAGAACAGCCATAAAAGCACAGGCGGTAGCGGATTTCCTTGCTGATTTTCCCCTTTGTGAGGTGGAAGAGGTAGAGAACATCCCGGGCATGGAAGAAGATATGGACGACCCCCCCTCCCCCTTCTTGAAACTTGCAGCCCGACACGATGGGAAGTGTTCACGGATGGATCATCAAACAAAGACGGTTCGGGACTGGGGTTGGTCTTCACAACGCCAAAGGGAAAGAAGATAGTCCACTCCTTTAGGTTGGAGTTTGAAGCAACTAATAATGTCACTGAATACGAAGCGGTCATACATGCCTTGCGACTAATTGTGGAATTGAGACTTGAGGAAGTGAGACTAACCAGCGATTCACAGTTGGTGATTCGAAAAATTAGCAGAGAATACGCCATTTATGACCCGATACTCCAAAAATACTGGAAGTTGGCAAAATTTTACATTGATCAGATCCCCAACATCAAGTTTCAACATATTTGCATAAAGGAAACCGACATGCATATGCCCTAGCTTACGTCGCCTCCTTGTTAACAGACCCGAGCATTGGAGCCCTATGAATTGAAAGGGTGTTACTGCCATCAATACCCGAAGAAGGGGGTATGGAAATACAAATGGTAGTTGCCACAGCCGATAGATATGAGGCGGGAGATTGGAGTAAACCGATTCACCAATACCTGGAATTAGGAGAATTGCCAAAGGGTTGGGCCGAAGCTAACAAGATTAAAAGAAAAGCAGCGGGTTATGAGTTGCGAGAAGGAATCCTATACAGAAGATCATATTTGGGGCCACTCCTAAGATGTTTCAGCAAAGAAGAATGACACTCGATCCTAAATGAACTACATTATGGTGATGCAGGAAATCATAGCTCGGGTTAAAGTTTATCGGCAAGAGCCAAGACAATGGGGTATTTCTGGCCTTACATGAATGAGGATGGAAACACATGGCACTGATTTGTGATGAATGTCAGAAGTTTGGAAAGAAGATTCACGCCTCATTTGTATCATTGAACTCAGTGGTAAGCCCTTGGCCCTTCGCCAAGTGGGGGATCGATATTGTAGGGCCACTACATGTCGGATCGGGACAAAGAAAATACTTGATAGTGGCTACAGACTACCTCACCAAATGGGTTGAAGCTGCAGCACTGAGGCATATTCGGGATAAGGACGTATTTCAGTTCATCTTCCAGCATATCATCTGTCGTTTTGGAATCCCTGCAGCCATTGTATCGGATAACGGGAAACAGCTACAAAGAAAGAATATAGATCTATTATTCAACACCTATAACATCATAAAAAGTAAAGCTACACCCATTTACCCACAGAGTAATGGGAAGGCTGAGATCACCAATAAGACTATAGCAGATAATTTGAAAAATAAGTTGGATGGGGAATATGGTGAATGGTGTGAAGAACTACACAACGTATTACGTGCCTATCAAACCACCCGAAGAGAGTAAACTGGTCTCTCGCCCTTCATGCTCACATACGGAATCGAAACAATTATTCTAACCGAGGCGATGATACCTACCACAAGGACGGAAGCATGGAGACGAAATCTCTCATCAGATTTTATCCTAGATAAACTTGATGACCTAGAAAAGACAAGAGAACTGGCTCTGCAAAAAATGGAGAACTACCAAAGACGACTACAACGCGAATACAACAAAAGAGTCCGTCCGAGAGAATTTCATCCGGGGCAGTTAGTACTGAAGGAATTACCTAAAAATGAGCGCGACAAGAAAGGTGGAAAACTGGCAGCAAGATTGGGTGGACCTTATACTATCGTGTCAAAGGCGGGAGAAGGAACCTACAAGATACTGGAACCCTATGGCACTCCTGAGGAACAATCTTGGAACGTGCGACACTTGAAACTATACCATCCACGAGAGGTGGAAATGTAAGTATGATACCTTGTCGTTCGAATCCTTTTATTATCCACGAGAGATAGATAAGGGAAATGACATATGTGACTAATGGTCATTCGAACTCGGGGCGATGGAAATGTGCAAGTTCCGAGGTGACTTACACTCGAATGGTCGTTTCGAACTCGGGGCGATGGAAATGTGCAAGTGCCGAGGCGACTTACACTCGACGGGCTATTCGAACTTGGGGTGACGACAGTGTGCAAGTGCCGAGGTAGTCTAAGGGTTCTGGTGGTTGGAATCCAGTAACCAAAGGTTATCAGGACACGAGTCCCTGACAAATGAGCAGCCTACCGACATCTGAAAGGTTGCTCCCATTGCAAGTGACCAGATTCACTTGCCCGGGATAGTTGGTTGATAACTAACCCGGGGTAATCGGAACCTAGAACCTAGGAATGACTTGGTACACTTCCACTGGTTTGAAGCACCAATGATGAGATACCTCGATCGGGACACGGCATTGGGTCCCATGATACTCCCTGTCGAGTGTGTTCGACAGAAATGAAATTTCTAACTGACATATATAATGTTATGAAATGTAGGAGACCGAAATGCTAAGGGTTACGAACGACCAAGCATAACATGAACAAACGAAAAACATTGTTAAGAGTGACAAGCCTCAACACGGAGGAACCGATTGGTGACGCAGCACCCCATAAAATAAGTTATCCAGAAATTATAGGTTTTCAAGCGAAGAGAAAATTACAGCCCGAGATGAGGGGCAAAATAGTGACGCAACACTACAAAAGGCACAAACTACTCGTTGGGAAGAACCGATCCCGAGCCCGATTTCTTAGCAGCAACTTGAGCTTTCCTCTTCTCAATGAACTCCTTCACACCCTCCTTGATCTTCACGGAGAGCTCGGTCTCGTACTTTTCTTTCGCCTCAGTCAGTTGGCGGGTTAACTCGGTAGTAGCAGCATCAGCATTAACAACCTTCGTATTCAACAAAGTCTCATTTTGCTTCAACTGGGGGACCTGCTCCTCCAAAGCTTTGACCTTTCCTTGCTCGGCTGCATAAACAAGAAGGATGACGTGGTTAGAATTTTAACAAGTGAAATAATGAAACAAGGAAAGACATCGGGACTACACGAGACAGGCACCAAGACCTGAGAGTTCAGCAAAACTAATTTTAAAACTTCTCCGGACTTAGAAAGATTGATCTCAAGCTCCGACATCTTCAATACCAACTCGTTATACTGCTGCTCATTAAACTCGTTAGAAGGACATTATTTCTTATGTTAACCCCATGAAGCCTTCTGACGATCATGTGCTTTTTGAAGACCCGACAACTGTGATAGAGTCCATACCAAGTCGCGAGATACTTGATCAAACACAAGAAGTTTTTCCTCTGACTGCTGGACAGACCTTTCAGCCTCATCTTTCAACCGAGAAAGACGTTTACGATCGGAATGAAGATCCCTATTCTGCAGCGTTAAAGAGTTGCACTGACCTTCTAAGGAATCAATTAACAACCTCTTATCGGCAGCAACCCTTTGGAGCCGAGATAGCTCGGAACGAAGATTATCTATCTCTTTGGGCACATACTCTGTAGCACTCCGTGCCTTTTCTCGGGTTTGAATGACATATTTACCCAATTCCGTGCTTAGAATGCTTAAAAAGTTTATGTTTGGTGCCTTTAACAATTTTGGCTGCCTGATAGTAATTGGCAGTGCTTAAGTAGCAAAGTTTGTTTTAATCTTAACACTGGATGCCTTAATAATCCTTTACACATGTCAAGGAAAGGGCTTGCATTTAGGGCACGTGTTGTACACGGTGGTGGTCTATTAACACTTCATCTCCTCACTTACCCGGATCTTACTTCTCTATCAACATGGAGGGATCGAGAGAAATGTATTAGATGCAAATGATAGAGAACAAATCAGAGGTTTATTAGGACATAGAGAAGGGAAAAAAAAAAAATAAAAAAAAAGGAAAAATTATCAGTGAGTGGGAATTCTTTCTTTATTTTCCTAACTATAACAAAAATTAGGGCTTAAATACCAAGTGAAATTAGTTGAATAAATGATGTTAGTCAAGGGAGATGTATTTGGTATTTTTGGCATGGATTGAAAGTGGGTTAACTAGTACTTGCTAGATGTACCATGGAGGAAGAAATGGGTTGATGGAAATAAAGGTGAATTCTTGTTGCATCAATTCAATTTATCAATCTCTCCAAATGTTGGTATTCTTGGAGTGAAAATGATTATCATCATAAGAAATCCTTCTTTCTGTTCTTCAATTTGGAAGATGGTTGAAGTAATCATTCTTTTTAATCAACCGAGCAAGTGATTCGTGTCAACAAACGGGTTTGTGCTGTTAAAATTGATGAGTGACGCTGAGGTTCTGGAGTTCTTTTGGACCCGACCCAACTAATGTTACTGTGCGCATAAGACAAAGCTTTCAACTGTAATGGGAGTAATATATGCTGGTGTTGTTTTAAGTACTTGTTTTCCATTTAGTTTGTTAAAGTGAATCAAGTCTGAATCTCCTTTGCCGCCAGAAGACGCGCACAAGGTGTTTGAGAAAAAGTCTCATATAACAGTAAAAAGGGTTTTAAGTTTTCTTTTGATTTTTATTGTTTTCTTTCATATGCTAATCACCGTTTGCTTTGCTTTACTACATAAAATGCCACAGAGAAGAGTAGTCAATCTACCAACAAGTTTAAGATAGATGGTGGGCTACGATTTGTCTGCACTTGGGTATTTTTCTAAGTGTTAAATGATCTTTGATAGTGACGGAAAGGTGGAGATTCAATCTGATTGTAGGACTTCAATCCACGGGTGAGTGATTCTTAGTGCTTGTATAATAAATGAACTATATATACATTTCACGGATTTGTTTGATGCCAGTATGGAGTCAAGGTTATAATCTAGTCCACTAAGTTTGATTCATTTCTTGTCTATGTACATGTATATATATGCTTGGGCATACCTATCAATTCTATAATGAATTTACGGTAGATATCAAATTAAGAATGTTAATATTAGAAATGAGGATGTGTAGTAAAGGAACCAGTTGATGTAGCTTGGCCGTATGGGTGATATAGCCTTATGTCTATAACTGTATAATTAAGTTGGTTCAAAACTGTTCGTTAATTTAAACATATTGGTTTTGGTGTGTTCATTTGTATGACATTTTACTAAACTTGTTGACACACTTCTCACTGCCATCTTTGAATTATTGAACACCGCTAATAGATTGGTAACATCTGTTTTGCTTGCACCGTGACTGCTCCGCTCCTTTAGTGTTGTTCACAGCTATGTTCTCTAGATCATTTGGGCAGCAAAATGAGTGACATTGGTTGCACACATTGTAGTGAATATTTCTGTTCTTGCAATAGTCCTCTTGCTAGACTAACCAAGCACAGTTGAGATGAGATTTTATAGTGAAAGTGGAAATGTAAAGAAAACCAAAACCCAAACGTTCAATTATTGCTAGTGACGGAGTTACTAAATATCTTTGAAATTTTTCATTTTAGCTTCCTTGGCTTAATATGTGTACCACATTAATGTTTAGTTTGACTTGGTCTTAAACTCATACATATTTTAATTGTGCTATTGTGCTGTATTGGATCTTTACCTATGTTGTTAGCATTTACCAGGCTCTAGAAAATAGCAGGGTACTTATGCTTTTTCTTAGGTCGTTATATGTTGATATGTCTCTTAAAATCTAATGACAGAAGATAAATGACAATGGGCGGTTTAGTGTTTGGATTGCACATTTACTGGTTTTTCTTTGTTGATACCTTTAATGAACTGTTGGTGATTTCTGTTCCTTGTGAGATTACCCCATTGGCTTAGATGGAAGATGTCTGCTGCATTATCTTAAAACTTAATTGTAGACGCTTATCGCTAGCGAAATGTATCTACACACTTACACTTAGAACATAGTTGTATGGATTTATTCTTAAACTTGCGGAAATGGTGAAATTTAATATATTATAGTGCAGTCCAGTACTTGATGGGTTTTGATGGGGATTGCTAGTGAATGCAAACGCGAAACTGTGTATGTTGTCGGTTAATTTTGGTAGAGAATTGATTTAAGGACTTAAAATTCCATTTTATGTGCTCTAGTTTTAGGATGATTCGATCTCGATTTAGCTTATGAGAAATGAGATGTATAAATGAGATTAAATAGTATATTGGTAACTAGCCCAACCTGTCACTGCTATCTAGTTTGTTAATGCCAGCTCAATAATTACAGACTTAAATGTTTTCAGTAAAGCTATGTTGATTCCACTAGTGACATACCTATAAGCTCCGTTCATTTTGCCGGGTGACTAAATTAAAGGATCTGTACTCAGGGCACATCCTAACACTACTCTCCAAATAGGTTTTCTTGTCACTTAATTGCATCTCTGTTTTTACAGAAATTCTATGTGTAAATTACATACCGGGATACAGATTCAGTGTATAAATTAGTATTCTGCTATAGTTGGAATCAGTTTACTTGATAGCTGATAAAAAATAGTTGCTATTTTGGGTAGTTCATACTATCTAAAACTAAAATGACGAACTACGGTCGTGCTTGATCCCTTCGAGCAACGGAGAGGGTACGTAGGCAGCCGCTATGCGGTTCCGCACAAATCCACAAGGTTGTTCATATCATCTGAAAAGGGTTGGTTGCTGCTTCGCAGTTCACACCACCTACTCGGAGATGATTGCAACTTTGGCATAATATATCGTTGGTAAGAGGTAGTTGCAGTATTAGCTGTTCATACTACCTAGTGAGAGATGATTGTTACCATCTCTCATGGTAGGCAACTAGCCGTGTAAATTATTAGAGTTGGCAACTGACCATCTCCAATTGGCCATATAAATTGTTGGAATTGGAATCGGCAACTGGCCATTTGTCATTTTGGGCAATTGGCCTTTTGTTATTTTCGGCAATTGGCCGTTTGTCATTTTGGGCAATTGGCCCTCCGTTATTTGGTAATTGGCCGTCTCTTATTTTTGGCAACTGGCCGACTCTTATTTTTGGAAATTAGAAACCTTGTCGAATTTTATGAGTATTATGGTATGGGACATATGCTCATAGAATTTTGACCTTAAGACTAATGAGATTTCTACTGTGTGCAAGATTATGAATGAACAAATTTTTTACTTGAGTGGCGTATCAGAGAGTCGGAGTTTGCCAAGCGACCGTAACCCGACCCGCTTGAAGAAAAAAATTCTATGGTCCGTAACATACTCAAACCTCTGATAACGAAGTAGCTCGGCTAGGAGGCTCTCAATCTCAGCGGCCTGGCGATCAATTTTATCATCTTTATTGTGTATCTTCTGTTGAAGCGCAGCAACGTGGTCTTTCTCAATGCTCAATTTCATGGACATACGGCGGAACTCAGAAGCGGAATCTTTGTCTATGCTAGATATCTCGGCTAGGAAGACAATGCTAGACTCAGGATATTGGCACTAAAACATCAATCAACGGTAACAAAGTTTGACAAAAATACCTTTGGCATCGGCTAAGTGCCTCTCGAGTCCTCGGACATGCTCCTGTTCTCCTTGAAGTTGAGCCCGAAGACCAGCCATCTCCTCCAACTCCTTCTGACAAAGGGCCGCTCCGAGAAGCTTTTGATTCGCGGCCTAAAAGGACCAACTCGGGTGAGATCACTAATAAGAGCAGAAGCACCAAAACTACACGATTAAAACAAAGCGACTCACCATAATGTTGAGGGAATCTGTGACGAACCAGGGAATTTTTGCTCCCAACGGGTCGGGTTACGACTCGCTTGGCAAGTTCCGACTCTCTGATACGCCATTTTAGTAAAAAAAAATTGTTCATTCATAATCCTGCACACGGTAGAAATTTTATTAGTCTCAAGGTTAGAATTCTATGAGCATATGTCCCATACCATAATACTCATAGAATTCCACAAGGGCTCCAATTTCCAAAAATAAGAGCCGGCCAGTTGCCAAAATAAGAGAAATATAGCCAGTTGCTAAAATCAGAGGCGGCCAGTTGCCGAAAATAACAGAGGGCCAGTTGCCCAAAATGACAGACGGCGAATTGCCCAAAATGACAGACGGCCAATTGCCGAAAAATAAGAAACGACCAGTTGCCGATTCCAACAATTTATATGGCCAATTGTCAAAAATGGGAGATGGCCAGTTGCCAACTCTAATAATTTACACGGCCAGTTGCCTAACATGAGAGATGGTAACAATCATCTCTCACTAGGTAGTATGAACAGCTAATACTGCAACTACCTCTTACGAACGATATATTATGCTAAAGTTGCAATCATCTCCGAATAGGTGATGTGAACTGCGAAGCAGCAACCAACCCTTTTCAGATGATATGAACAACCTTGTAGAGTTGTGCTGAACCGCATAGTGGCTGTCTACGTACCCTTTCCGTTGCTCGAACGGATCAGATGATATGAACAACCTTGTAGAGTTGTGCTGAACCGCATAGCGGCTATCTACGTACCCTTTCCATTGCTCGAAGGGATCAAGCACGACCGTAATTCGTCTTTTTCTTTAGATAGTATGAACTACCCATAATGGTAGCAACTGTCTCTTATCAGCTATCAAGTAAACTGATTCCAATTAGAGCAGAACACCAAATTTATACACTACATCTGCATACTGGTATGTGATTCATACATAACATTTAAGGGGAATCAAGAGACATTTAGCTAAATCTACCATTAACCAAATAGAACTGAATTCTCACACAAGTGAGCTTAATAAAATGCCTCACAATACATTGGCTATGCAAGCCTACTCGGTTAACGGACTCATGAGATACTACCTAATCAACAGACATTAAGTTTCCTCAAAGTAGAAATAATGAACAAGTTTAAAAATCCTGAATTTACATACTACATCAAAACTCATTTATTTAAAAACGTGTAAACCATTCACATCACTTATTTCTTCTATTATAATCAGTCCGACTCACGGCATTACTTAACAAAACCAGTACAAAACACACTAGATCCCTTTTTTGAAGAAACAAAGAAGAAAATCCTAATTACTGATCTAAAACAAACACAGACGTATGCATTGGGGCTACCCGTCAGCCACCGGCATACAAAAGAATAATTCATCGTCATTCACCAAATGCACAATCTGAAGTCCCCTTTAAAGTTGCCGCGGGCTTATTAGACCACTAGTTACGCAGAAGATCTTATAGGTATATAGTTCTCCCTATAAATTCCCATTCACAGCAAAACTCATAAAAGATCCGACTAGAATAACTAGAACTCATATTTTCCACTTATCAATCTGACAGCAAGCCACTGGCACTATCACGTAGCAAACAATTGATACTCCAACCATTCGTGAACAAAATGAGTTCTTAAAAGAACACTAACCACTAAATTATGCATTAAGTGTCATAAGTCTGCATAAACACAAGTTAAAATCTAAGTTTTTGAATGCTATACACCAAAGAATAAAACGCTCATTATTTGATCAGAAGAGACCTTAAGCTAATTTTATTTCTATGAGGGTCAAAACTGTTGTCAGACAGGTCTGACAGCAAATCGAGTACTCTAGTTTTCCAGATTTCCCAACACTGACGTGCTATGTTTGAGAAGTCATAATTCCTAAATTACAGAACCAATTAAGCATATTATATCATTTTGGAAAGAGCAGACAACCCTTTACGGATTCTTAGAAGAACCCCATACCTAATTCAGAGTCTAAATGGCCTAAAATCACAAGGCAAAACCGACACAGGTGCTGAATTCAGAAATTATCAGCCTGCACTGCCTGTACATTCTAAGCTCTATCTTCCAAACTACAAGTCCGAACGACATGCCCTTTTAATATGATATAGAGGACACTTAAGCGAACACTTGTTGTGAAGGGAACATCAGCTAAATCTTCGCCTATGCGCACAAAATGTTGGCCTCTAAACAGCTGCCCGTGCAGCGTCTCGCAAATGAATTTTATTCTAGATTCCAGATTTCAAAACATAGCAAGTTTATCTTTTTACCCACCTGTCCAAGTAAAACTAAACATTTTATAAAGCATTAGAGTAAACACCCAAGAGATAATTAAGAAGAATAGAAAACAGTTGAATGTGAACTAGGCATGCTTCACCACATTAACTCTTATTTCTTGCTGAGAACTCATTTGTTCTTTAGCTAAAAGTCTCTTAGATATAACCTACGACCAGCTCACATAATTCTCCATTCATGGTACATTGAGTGACAATATATATTAGGAAAACATAAGAAGTTAGTTACCGAAAGAGATTTTAATCATTTGACTATAGCATAAGACAATCATCTATTTTTTGTTATCCATTTATGGATTAATTAACAACCCGTCAGAACAATCATGCAAGCAGGTATCAATAATTATTTGTAATCGACACAGATGTTAGAAAGAGATCCCATATCACATAATATTCATGAACATCAAAATCCATAAATGAATATGTAAGTAAAGCAATAAGAGCCCCTTACCCCAATTTTCTTCTCCTTTTTGGGGTATTTTATCTAACAACTTGTAGACATCTGGTTGTTGGTGAGAAGATCCATTTGTTGTAGATTTTTAACCCCTTTCTTTTGCATCTCCTTCCCTGCAAATTCTCGATTGGGTGATAACCCAACTCTCTCAACACAGTCCAAAACCATTACAAATTTGTAATCCAGGTACAGACCCAATGCTTCTAATTTTATAGAACTCTAAACCCTCTATGAATTTCATCCATTCATCATCTATTCAAACAACAACAGCATCACATATTGACTGATTTCACAGCCAAGAAACTCATCTTTCCAAATCCAGAGAACAGCAAGAGAATTTTCTTACACCGCCAACCAACATAAACGGCATCAGTAATTTGATATAGCCATGTCTCAGCCGAGTTCACTGATTGTGATTTTCAATTACGTCTCTTTTTATTTCCGAAGAGAGTAGAAAAATCACCGGAGAAAAGAAAAAAAAAGAGAAAGTCAAGAACAAAACTCTGACCCCCCAGATATATTTCTTTCACCGGACAAAACAAGGAACTAAGAAATTTAGGTCTAAATGCAGACACGTGGTGAAAATTGAAGGACAAGTGTAGAGACATGTAAAAGATTACTAGGGCACCTAGTGGTGGGATTAAATGCAAGTTTGCTATCTTAGCACTAACAGATTATGACCAAGGCACCCCAAAATGTTACAAACAGGCACCCCAAAATGTTACAAACACTAAAGCATTGGTTTCTGGGTCACTCCAATTCCAAAATTTGACTAACGGGTTAAGTTAAACCCGAGAAAAAGTTTGGACTCTCACAGAATTCCTCATAGCAGGACCATACAGGGGCACAGCCTTCAACATGTCGGCAGCAGACAAAGAGCTGAAGCTAGAAGAAGTGAGGGCGCCCAACGAGTCACATGCAGGGCCCGAGAACGTAAAGACAGAACCTCCAACCGAACCTTCATTAGGGGCATTCCTGTTCACGTCCTCCACTAGCTCATTTCGGGAGGAACTGTTATCTTCAGGGGCAGGGATCTCGGGTTCTTTCTGTTCCGTTCCTCCCCTTCACCCGACCCTTCGGCCTCAGCATCCGAATCAAAGTATTCATCATCGTCATCCTCGTCAGACATCAACACAACCACATTAGCATCCGAAAGAGCAATTCCTTTACCCGAAAAGGGCGCTTTAGGTGACGGGGGCACATTCTTCCTCGGGGCAGTCTTATCACCTTTCGCTCCTCTGCCACTACCCTCGGATTGATCACCTACAACGGCAGATGAGACGTCATAATTCTTCTTCTTAACCAACTTTTTTTGTATAAATCGCGATAAGGGAAGACGGTCATCTAAGTCCTCACCACTCTTCCCAGAAGAGCTCTAAACACCTTCCTCACCAGCCTTCGACTTCTGCACAAACATCATCGTCAGATCCATTAAAGACAACAAATAGGGGCAAGTACATGTGCTGAGAATAGAGCAGTATACTTGTTACCTTCACTGGCTCTTCCTCGGTCCTTGTGCTAGAACCTCTCTCTCTTTTCCGAGTGTTTTGAGTCTTAGGCTGATTACTCTGAGACTTGGGCTGCAAAGAAGGGGAACAATTAAAAAAATTCTGGTTACCCGATATCACGAAGTAACAAAATGGACCCGAGCCGGGCAAGATGTTGAAAACCTTACCTGATCAGCATTAACTACCTAGAATTGATAAGGCTCAGCAGGAAAGTCAGGAGGGGGAACCTGCCACTCAAGATAGGGCCACAAATAGCCAGAGGAACTCGATCCCAGACAGAATCACTAGTATGTCGGGCATGCTTATTGGTATTGGTACTACCTTCGGGATCTTCATCCAGCATCATCTTTTCAAAATTATTGGTCGGAACCTTGTTACGGTGAGGACTAGCAACAAAACCAGCCAGAACCACCCGCTCCAATAATTCCCAAGAAAGATATCCGAGGTATACTTGCTCGCATGAGAAGGATCATAGGTCGACCAAGGAGTCTGGGAACACTCACTCTTTCCCCGCCTTTCCCATTCGGACATAAGACGAAACATGTTCCCGTTCCATTGGGCAAAATCCCTATAAGGATGAAGCTGAGATAAAACCTCATAGATAAAAGGGCGGTTCGGGTCATATAGTGGAAGGCGCAACCCGAGTTCGAGCTGGCCCTTTGTAATAATGGTCGCCTCAGAAGAATGGGCAAATCCTTCAACCATCTCCCTCTTCAGTTGACCCTTTTGACCCGACACCAGTTCAAGATCATAATCATGAAGATCATACTCATCCTTCAACTGGTTTAGAAATTGAGCGTCAGTAAGATTGGAGTATTTGTAGATCATCTTCTCAGTCCTACATGCAAAAAGAGAAGAATCATAAAAAAAAGATCGAATCCAGGGAACGCTGATCGTGAAGGGAAAGACTATCAAGGGAAAACAATGAACCTATAGGGGTATTATCCTCATCAGAAAATGAGTAAAAACCCAAGGGTTTATCATTGGCTCATTGTTTATAACCCAAGCGGTTACAACAGGCAGAAGAGGTTAAGGGTTTTTACCCTGGTTCTCAAATGGAGACAGAAGGATAAAGTGAAAGAGTAAAAACCCAAGGGTTTATCACTCGCATTTATAACCCAAGCGGTTACAACCGGCAGAAGAGGTAACGGGTCATAAAGAATGAGATAATGGTAGACAACGGTGCGGAATACACGGCATGTCAAGAACCATGGAAGGTGAAGCAATTTCTTCCCCTCGTGTCGGGCACACGAGTGAAAGAAGGGGCATAAATTTAGTGGCAAACAACTGATGAGCATAAACGAAGCAATCCTAAGCCGCGACCCACCAAAGAAAGTATGAAGCAAAGCACTGAATCACCCCCTATGGCATCGGCGCAAGAAAAGAGATATCTACCAAGCACATGTGAGGCGGGCACGTGTAAAGTGAAAACTCGGACATGATGAAAATGGGTCGGGAATCAAGGCATTAAATGCACTGACAAGGTACGAGGAAAGAACAGAAGAGTCAAGTCAAGGTGGGCCCCGAAGTAGGAGGTAAGATACTCGGACCGGGTAGAGCTACGATATTGGATCAGGCCACAATAGTTCGTCAACATCGGGTAAAGGAGCGACCAAGACATACAAACCATATCGGGAGATTCATCTCTCAGGAGAGACATGACTGATATCAGATGACGAGGGGGAACAAGGATACGCACCCGATACAGGAGCATCGAAAAGGATAGAATATGACTCACACTATAACTTCATTGTATGAGCGTGTTAGCCTATAAATATAGACCTTTGTCAAGAGAGAAAGGGCAAGTAATCTCTAAGTGAGTGAGAGGAAAGAGAGAGTATTGTTGAGGGCATTCTACCTTGTATACTTGTGTGAAATAATAAGATCGTCCTTTCACCCCCGTGGATGTAGGTAATCATGCCGAACCACGTATATCTTGTGTTCTTATGAGTCTCTTACTTGCTTGCACTTACTATGAATTCATATAGATTGTTGGATGTAGTTGTATGATTTTCTATCCCTACATCGGAGATGAAGAGTCATTGGGGTGTGGTTGGATCATATTCATACAAGTAGTAATAAAAAGTGGTGGTGGTGGTGGGGTAAGTGTTTATGCAACAAAAACGTGGTTTGGTTTTTTCATCGAGTTGTTGAACCCTTTAATCAACGGCAGGCACGGGAGGTGCGGAGGACGGTCTTGTCACTTGTCACCTCGTACAATAATAATGCACAATAATTTTTCTTACTCCCTAAAAATATCCCCTTTGGATATCGACCGTATGGAATCAAGGCATTATTTTGGAACACTGAAATTTCTTATAGAGAAGTTGTGATTAAGATTTGATTTGCTATATAAAGAATTGAGTTTCAGATATTACTCACTCCATATATCTTGCTGTTTTGAGAGAAATATTTGAATTTGCACGAGACATTCGCCTCGGCCAGAGTATCACATTTTGAATAATTTTTCCCAAATGCAAATTGCAAATAGATAAAATATGGCTAAATGTAACAGAAGGAAAAAAGAAAGATGAGATTACATTGTGCCAAGAAATGAAAAGCGAGGTGCCTGTGATAGTATTGACCACATTGCTCGGGTCTGATTCTAAGATAACATTTTGCATTAGTGTCAGATTATTCTGTTCAATTTCTTTTTCTTTTTGGAGGTTAAATGTAGTTCATGGGACTAGGGATTGGGACCATGGGCTACCTGGCTTAGCTTCTGCCATAATAGCTGATAATATTAGTATTTGACTCATGTGACATGTCTATACTTTAGCTTAGTTACCAATAGAAAAGGAAAACAAGAAATTAGAGGCATGTTGCTGTTGTGGCACAATGTCATGTCGGGGAAATGGGGATTAACAAATGGTTAACGACTACTCGGACTGATTCCATCAAATCAGAAAGAAGAAATTAAAAAGACAACTCGATCGGATGGATGTCTCTGTTTATGTCAACTCTATATCTTCTCGCCTTTGTGATTTTACTGTCATTTTTGCAGCACACGGACTCATTCCGTTCTCTGTATGGCCACCTCTCTTTTACAGGGCGCACAGAAGCATTTTTTTGGGACCAATAAGAGTTTGGTTTGTTGTGTTACTTTTCAAGTGTGATATAATTTTGTTACGTCTAATGACACCACTTTTTGTTCCATCCCTACAATCAATATCTTCTAGTTGGGAGGATGTAGGTTCTTAAATGATCTAATCAAGTGATGGTTTGTTTGAACTCAATTAAAAAAAAACGTACCTAAGGAGCTCAAGACCAATTGAAATTTACCAAAAGGGCAAAAACACAACACTGTTATTTGCCTTTTTGATGTGGCAAACTCTAGATTCTTTGATCATTCTAGAAAATGGATGGCAGACACATCACTATCTACGTCAAACTCCACAATTTGCAACACATTTGTTTTGGCCATTGTTCCCATCTTGAGAAATCAAAATCTAAAATCCATGAGACTAGGTTGGGTTGGGAGTGAGTGGATGTGTAAATGAGCATTGTTCTGGTCTTAGGGTTGAAAATAATTGAGATGGTAACCATATAAAAATGTACCTGCACCAATATAGAAAGGCAAGTACTTGCTAGCTTAGCATAAGGACCTATATGTATTATGTGATGATGATAAACGGAAATGATGATTACACATTGAATTGCCAATCATGTAAACAGTAACACGTTGAATTAGAAATGGTCCCAAAAAAAAAAAAACATGGTGACTCGACAAATGGTCCAAGAGTCACATATCTGGGCATCTTATTCGACAAATATATGCGGTGACCACTAATTCATTTTTGTGTCGATAATGCCATCAATTCACAACTGAATGCATCCTTGGAGGTGAATGGACATAAATTTGACTATGAGTGCAAAACATATCATGGGTTCGCAAATGGACACAACATGATGGCAAGACGTTATGATACCAGTGGTCTCAAAGATATATTTTTCTTGGATAAGTTCTAAGCTGAAATCAGATATAGATTTTGTTACAACACCAACACCACTTGTGTATTTATTTCCTTATTTAGTTTGCTTAAGTTTCCCTTAATTAAGTTGGTTTAGTTTCCTGGTTTGAATAGAATTCTTAATATTAGCTTTGCTTGTTTACCAAGCATTCTTATTAACTTTAAATACATTTCTTGAGTTGTAACAGATTATCAATCAATAACAATTCAAGTTTATTTTTATTTTTCTTCTCAGAGCTGGTGGATAACCCCCAATCAAAGGGTTTATCTGGTTCTTTACCTACTATCTAAGCTTTCTCCAGTGTTAAAAGGTCTAGAACCCTAACACCTGGATCAGAGCAGGATCAGATAAATCCCAAAAAATTGACCAATTTTTTCTTTTTCTTCACAATGTCTTATATTGAGAATTTGAAAAACATGCACGACAGTCTTGAAGGTGTAGCAGAGAAGATAGACAATCTCGCGGACACTATTACTAAGCTTCATCTCCATGATGAAGATACACATAACAAGAAGATAGCATAAAAGTTGTTGCAACGTGAACAGGAAAGTGATGCTCTCGTAACCAAGCTTACAACAGCACTCAACACAACCATAGCAACAACCATGGAAAATTCCTTACGCACTGTGTTTAGAGAATTTCTACCTTAGATGCAAACCCGTACTGATGCTGCACCACCTCCACCACTACCACCTCCACCTCTTAATAGTGCACCACAACAGCTGTGACCTAACTCTATTAATCTCAAGTTTCCGAACTTTGGTGGTGAAGATCTTGATGGCTGGATTTTCAATGCACATCAATCTTTTAGTGTTTACAATGCTTCTGATGCTCTTAAGATTATTGTAGCTTCTGCACATCTTAAAGGTGAGGCTAATCAGTGGTATAGATGGAGGAAAACCAAAACTAAAGTTACTACTTGGGAACAATTTTGTACTTTAGTTCGTGGAAGATTTGCTCCTGAAAAATTTGTGGATGCTAGGTTAGCCATTAGCACAATCAACCAGAAAGGTATTGTCAGTGAACACATACCTGAATTTGAGCATCTATTAAACTTTGTTGATTTCCCTTAGGATTATTTGATCAGTTGTTTCATTCGTTCTCTAAAACCTCATATTGGTACTACGGTTAAATTGCTGGCACCACAAACTTTAACTGAGGCTTTTACTAAAGCACTTCATCAAGAAGAAGCTTATACATCAGTTAATAAGGCTGTCACCAGAAAACCTTATCGTCCTCCTCCATTCTGGCCTGCTCCTACGGTACAGCCTACTCCATACAATAAGTCTTCTTTGCCTCCAGGAGCTAGACGTTTGTCACCAGTTGAACAAAGAGAAAGGCGAGCGCAAGGTCTTTGTTTTAACTGTGATAAACTATTCACGCCCAATCATGTTTGTGAGAATCCTAGATTAACTTTATTGGATGTTGATGAGATTGACCCTGATTTTACTGCTGCGCAACCCGAAGAAACTACTGTCTTTGATAATAGTGAGATATCTGAATCCGAGCCTACAATTTCTTTGAATTCACTGATGGGTTCTCCTTTTCCTAGAACAATAAGGGTCACTAGTTACATTAAAGCACAACCTATTACAATGTTAATCGATTCGGGTCCACACATAATTTTTTTCATCCATCTTTAGCCAAACGATGTGGTTATTCGATTCAATCCAATAATTTTCCACTTAGTGTGACTGTTGGTGATGGTGGTAAATTAGATACTCGAGGAGTTTGTCTTAATGTTCCATTTTGTCTGCAACAGCCAGCTTTACAACAAATTTTCATCTACTTGATATTAGTGGATGTGATGCAGTTTTAGGAGTTCAATGGCTGCGTACTTTGGGACAAATTAAATGGGATTTTTCAAAGTTGACCATGCAGTTCAACATTGATGGCGCAACTATTTCACTAATTGGAGACAACAACTCATCGGTCATGATTATGGATGCAGATTCAATGAAGCGTTTATTATGCACAGAAAACTATGCAGTTTTTTTCAATTATCTGCATTGAATACTTCATTAAATGCAGCTACAACCCTAACACCTAGCACAGATCTGGCACCTAAAATTTCATAACTACTTTCATAGGTTTGCTGACATTTTCAAAACTCCTACATCTCTTCCACCAGAACGAATTCATGATCATAAAATTCCTTTGTTACCTGGTTCTGCTCCTGTCAATGTGAGACCTTAAAGATATCCGCATTTTCATAAGGATGAGATCGATAAAATAGTTTCTGAACTTCAACAAGCTGGATTTATACGGCCAAGTTCAAGTCCTTACTCTTCTCCCATTCTTATAGTACGTAAGAAAGATGTCTCTTGGCGTATGTGTGTGGACTATAGAGCCTTAAACAAAGTCACCGTCAAAGATCGTTTTCCTATTCCAATGGTCGATGAGCTGCTAGATGAGTTATACGACGCAACTGTATTTACAAAATTGGATTTACGATCAGGATATTATCAAATTCGACTTCATGGACAAGATATTTCAAAAACTGCATTCAACACATGATGGTCACTTTGAATTCCTAGTTATGCCTTTTGGATTGTCCAATGCACTTGCTACATTTCAGAGTTTGATGAACCATATTTTCAGGCCACATTTGCGGAGGTTTGTTCTCGTATTCTTTGATGATATATTAGTTTATAGTAAGAATATGGTTGAACATATTGAACACTTATCCATTGTGTTTGATATATTACGCACTAATACTTTGTTTGTCAAAGAATCCAAGTGCACTTTTGCACAGTCATCGGTTGGCTATCTTAATTATGTAATTTCTGCTAAAGGAGTCTCAGTGGAGAATGACAAGATTCAGTGCATACTATCATGGCCAATTCCTTTCACAATCAACGAATTGAGAGGTTTTCTTGGATTAGCTGGTTATTATCGTAAGTTTGTCAAGGATTATGGTAAGATTAGTGCCCCATTGACACAATTACTCAAAAAAGATGCTTTTTTGTGGAGTGAAAAGGCTACTGCAGCATTCAAACTATTGCAGCAAGCTCTCACTACGACTCCAGTATTACAGTTACCAGATTTCACAAAGGAATTTACGTTGGAATGTGATGCTTTTGGGAATGGAATTGGTGCGGTTTTAATACAACAACAAAGACCAATTGCATTCTATAGCAAATCTCTTTATTGGAAAAATCTTAATCTATCTATTTATGATAAAAAGATGCTTGCTATTATTTCAACAATTCAAAAATGGCGTCCTTATTTGCTTGGCAGACATTTTAAGATCTATACTGATCATCGCAGCCTCAAGTTCTTTCTAGATCAGAAATTATCTTCAATGGAACAGCAGAAATGGCTATCTAAATTGCTCGGCTACGATTATGAGATAATTTTTCGTCGTGGTAAAGAAAACATTGCAGCTGATGCATTATCAAGAAGTGTTGGCTCTAACTTTCATATGTCTACACCTGTTTTCTCTGGTGTTAATGACATTAGCCAAGAATGTCATGCTGATGAAGAACTAGGAGCCATTATACAACAATTACGCCAAAATGCAGCTTGTAAGGTAAATTTCTCTTATACTGATGGTATATTACGTTTTAAGGATCGCATAGTTGTATCTTCAGCTTCTACTTGGTGCATTAAATTGCTTGAAGAATTTCACTCCAATCCTATTGGAGGGCACTCTGGATACTTAAGAACTTACAAGCGTTTGCAGCAAAATTTCTATTGGAAAGGAATGAAAAATTCAGTAAAAGAATTTATTTCTCATTGTGATACATGTCAACGTAATAAGTCTGAAGCTGTATCTCCACCAGGGCTTTTGAGTTCACTTCTGATCCCTGCTGACATATGGCTGGATATTTCGATGGACTTCATTGATGGATTTCCAAATTCTAGTCGGAAAAACTCTATATTGGTCATAGTAGATCGACTATCAAAATATGCACATTTTATACCTCTTACTCATCCATATACTGCTAGTTCTGTGGCTGAAGTTTTTGTGCGTGAGTTTGTACGACTTCATGGCATGCCAAGGAGTATAGTCAGTGACAGAGACCCAATTTTTATCAGTAATTTTTCTGAAGCATTCTTTGCCTTGCAGAATACCAAGCTATGCCGTAGCACTGCATATCATCCACAATCTGATGGGCAAACAGAGGTGACAAATCGAACATTAGAATGCTATCTTCGTTGTTTTGCAGGTGTGAAGCCAACTGATTGGGTTAAATGGCTACCATGGGCAGAATGGTGGTACAACACCAGTCATCATTCAGCTATTAACATGACACCGTATCAAGCAATTTATAGCCGAACTCCTCCAACAATTTCTAGCTATCTTCCTGGCTCTACGGCTGTAAATGATGTTGATATTAATCTGAGAGCTAGAGATCATACACTGAAGATTCTGAAGTCTCATCTTGAAGTTGCACAATCAAGAATGAAGATTAATTCTGATGCAAATCGCACTGAAAGAAAGTTTGAGGTCAATGATTAGGTATTTTTACGTCTTCAACCATACAGACAGTCATCAATTGCTAATCAGTCTTTTTCAAAGCTTTCTCCTAAATTCTATGGTCCTTTTCGTGTCATTGAGAAGATTGGAGAAGTCGCGTACAAACTGGAGTTGCCTACTGCAAGCCGTATACATCCAATTTTTCACGTTTCACTGCTTAAACTGAAACTTGGTGCTACTGCTAGTGTTGAACAAACCTTGCCCAGTATAATTGATTATGACAAATGGGAACCTGAACTTGTTTTGGAGCGTAATATGTACAAGAAAAATAATCAAGCCGGCACCAAGTGGTTAGTTCAGTGGAAAGGACATCCTCAAGATGAAGCAACATGGGAAGATGCAGATGACATTGTCATCCGTTTTCCAAAATTTAAGGCTTGAGGACAAGCCATTTTTCCAGCAGGGTGGGATGTTACGACACCAACACCACTTGTGTATCTATTTCCTTATTTAGTTTGATTAAGTTTCCCTTAATTAAGTTTGGCTTAGTTTTCTGGTTTGAATAAAATTCTTAATATTAGCTTTGCTTGCTTACCAAGCATTCTTATTAGCTTCAAATACGTTTCTTGAGTTGTAACAGATTATCAATCAATAACAATTCAAGTTTATTTTTATTTTTCTTGTCAGAGCTGGTGGCTAACCCCCAATCAAAGGGTTTATCCGATTCTTTACCTATTATCTAAGCTTTCTCCAGTGTTAAAAGGTCTAGAACCCTAACAGATTTTAGACGAGATAAGAGGCCCTACTATCAAATGCAAAAACACTATTCATCTCTGCAGACACACATAAAGCAGTACCATGCACGATGTCTGGTGCCCGGAGGGGGTCATTCAGACATCGCCCATGAGACTCGCCTTTTGGTTTGCAGGGAATTTTAATTTTAGGTGCAATTGTTGTTGGCTATTCAATACACTAAGAAGCAGATAGTACTACAATATGCTGCTTCTTGGTTGCATCTCGGAGGAGTCTGAGATAATGGAGTTTCGAATGATTTTCCATATCTTTTACTGCAGCAATTTTTTTGGTGTATTCAGAAACAAAAGTATGGGCCTGGTTAGGGAGATTGGCTCTGGGTCTGAGGCTTGTAAACTATAGTCTGGCCACATTCGGTTGACTTGATATAGCTCATGCCCGCGCTCTCCAACATTCTATATGCATTATAAATCTCCCCTCCTTTAAAATGCTAAGTCATATAAGCCCCCACGTCGCACGGTGAGTGTGACACCCCCCTCAAATTAAATTCGATAAAAGCTTTGGGCATTAGTAAACCTGGAGAGGACACTTGGCGAGACTCTATTGGTCGGGACACTAAAAATTAAATAACACTCTGTTTACACCCGGTATTTAACCGGCCGTTTGTAACTCCGTTAGAAAAAACATGGGTATACGATACTTAGGTGTTGATCTACGGCTAATGTATTTGTTACACTTCGTTTACATTGAATACTTAACTGGACGTTACTAACGCCAGTTAGGTAGACAATACTTACGTTAAAAATCAGACCTAAAACCTAAAACGAATTCGGCCTCCGATTTCATCTTATTCTTTCTCTGTTCTTCTTCGCCGGCTCATCAGACAAAGAAGAAGAAAAATAACTGAAAACCCAAATCTGGTGCGTAGATCTGAATCCCTCTATTCAAACCCCAGCTACGATATCCCTAATTCTTTGACTGTTGTGCTGATTAATTCGTCTTTGTTTTGATTATAATCCCACTAAGTGTAAGCATCTCTAACCCTTATTATCTTTTTCTTTTTCTTCTGTTTTCACAGTTGAAGGGTTTTGGATGAGTTTATTTACTGAGTCTGGTGTTTATGATGTTCTCTATTTCAACCTGCAAGGCTATGGTTTTGTTCTTCGTGTTCAATTCAAGGTATGACGGTTTTAGGGTTTTTATTTGTTTATTGATATAATATATATTTTATTCTGTTTAGCTTATCGAATCAGTTTTTAATGGAAATGGTTGGTCTATTTAGAGACATTGAAAATATGGTTGGTATTTCTTCTTTCATTTTTTGGTAATTTGATGTTTCTGAAAATCGGTTGCTGATATTAGTGACCCTAATTGAAAGGATCCTCTTTTTGCAGGTAGTGTTACAATACACATTGTAATCGATGTAAAGACTTTTGCTTTAATTTGCTTCTTATCATCAGTAAGTTGCTTCCTCAATTCTATCCCTTTTTGCCAAGTACGCTAGCAACAAATCCATGAACTAATTAGTCAAGGTACTAAAATCTTAGGTTTTCATATGCGCTTCGATTACAAATAGCATTTTTTATGGACGTACAAGCTTCAGGGACATAGTAGGGAAAGGGTAATTACCCCAGAATAACACCAAATTTTTGATTTTTGAATGAGCAACTGCACATGCCTAGAAAAAAAGAGGTCTTGAGTTTATTCTCCCTAAAGTCATGCCCCTGATTTTCTTTCTTCAGACTTATCATATTATGTGTTCTAGATATATTTTTCAAATCCTCCAAGCAATTATCCTACTGCGATAATTCTTGCTAAGAAGAACCCCCATGTTGTGGCAATTGCAATAATTTCTGTTCTGTACAAAAACATGTATGTATACTTATCCCATCTCCAGTTCTTTACGTATCTAAGCCTCTTCCGCATCTGATGCCCTATTAAATTGTTCATACTTTGTGTTTCTGTGCATTGGATTTTAATTTGATATTTGAGTTTTATTCTTTATTGGTAAAATATCTATTATTTAGTTGTGTACCAAATTCACCAGTATAATGTTTTACAGATGGGCGAATGGATTTTGATGTAATGCATTGCTCCACAAAACCAATGAATTAGTTGCGAAAGCCTTCTCTAAATAATCTTGCATTTGCAAATAACTTCCCTGCAGTTGATAAGCTTCATGCAGTAATCAGCATTGGATTTCGAAATTGATTACTGCAGAGATTGAGTAAGAAAAAGAAGAAATTGGATCTCCTTAATACTTCATCTAATTTAAGCATTCAACGTACGTCTGAAATTCCATGTTATTTATTAATACCATCTGTCTGATTTAGAGATACCATGGAAGATGTTTAATACAAATAAACTCTCCATGTGGTGTCACTCCAAGGTTTTATTGGTTTCATTGTGGTTACCAAGGTAAGCTCATCTTTAAGGTCTATATTTCGACACAAAAAATCCATTATGGCCCTGTTTAGATTCTGAGTGAATTAGCCTTGAAATTGAGAATTACGAAGGAGATAAAATTGATGACTATGTAGTGGTATCTTGGCTAATTATGTGTCTGTAAGTTTATAACCACACTACTTTTATACAGAAACAACTTATAGAAAACTATAAACTTAAATAAAACCTGAAAGGCTGAAACACCAAATACAACAAAAAATAATAAAGCACATACATATGATAACATTTATAAGTTACTGTAACCATAAATCAATAAGCGAAAGCGGTGTACTTTTGAGTTTTGATTCAATTTCTTATCTACATTAAGGACTTAACAAATTGAATTGAGTTTCAAACTATAGAAAGAGTAATTAACTATTTTAAGTTTGTGAAAAATGCTTTAAGTGTACCTTTTAATAGTTACTGTTAACATTGACATTGACATTGACAAAAAAATAATATTTGTGTTGGACATTACATTGATTTCTTGCTCATATACTAATGTGGCTTCTTCTCTTACAGCAGGGGTGTGGTTAAGGACAACAAGAAGAAAGAAACTCATACCCTCAAACGCTTGAACTTTTCTGGCTCCAGAAGGCGGGTGAATGGATCGTTTAGTGTGGCAAGCATTTTCCTTATAGTCGTATCTGAAAAGAATATCAGTACAATTTAAGGGGGAGATGGGTAATTAACAATGTGCTGACATAGGGTTTAATGTTATGTACATTTACATGGATTTACTTCTGACACATCTTTCAATTAATCTAAATGCTCCTCCGTTCTCTATGTAGCTGTTGTTTTTTCGCTTTAAAAGTATCGGGAACAATATAGATAGAAACTCATAGTAATGGACTAATGGAGTTGATGTTAATCGTGGTTGCAGGAAGTGACGGGAAGGAGGGAACATACATAAGCAATAGATGTACAATTTCTTTATACTCTTGACAGAATAGGAACCACATGGCCACTACTCAATACTAATACGAGGCTTGGTATTGTTTATTTTGGCAGTACCTGTTTGATGGCCAGGGCTGGGCTAGAATTGGGTGTCCAGATAATGTTAATTTAGATTACAAGTTGGGTGAAACACGGGATTTGAAGTGGGAAGGTCATAAGGAAGTCTAATGGCAAATAGAAGAAAATGTATACCATTGATAGATATACAAACTAAATCTATAAAATGCTAAAATATTCATCAAAATATTCTATACACAATGTAATGCATTAGTTGCATATTATATCAAAATGATCCAGTGGTCGCAGTATAGTGAATCAAATAGATTTACATACAGGTGACCGGCTTGGCATCGCGAAAGATGGAAATGATACTTCTTATGAAGGTAAACACTCATGACAAAAAATTGTTATTTGAAACTCATATCACCTATTGTAAACAATTTTAAATAGACTAATTTAGACCTGAGTCAGGTTTAATGGGCTTAATTTCTTTGTTTCCTTATTTTAATTTCAATTTGGGTTCTAACTTTTACATCTCTATGTTTCAGGTTTCAGGAATATTCTTCTTTTGTTCTAACTTTAACATCTCTATGTTTTAGAGTGTTCATTGTGCCCAAGCAACATCTAAGGTAATGATGCTCTTCTTTATTTGGAGTTGTAAGTAGTCTTCTTTTATTTCTTATTTTGTTTTGGTGTTCTTTTTGTTCACTGATCCTGGATAGATTGGTTGTATTTCATTTTCTTTTTATAAACGATTTTATAGCACTAAGAAACTTACTTCATATATGTATTTTTGGTTAAAGAAAGAGCATCACCCTTTGTTTAGTATCGGGTGAACTATATATGACCTATACACCATGTATGAGTCGTCTTGGTTTACTAGATAAACCTTCATCTGGGCTGATCCAAAGTACGCAAGGCTTTTTTAAATATTTTGCTGCCTAGGTGCATGAGTGCCTCAAGATGCCTTTATTGGGCCAACTATAAGATCCTTGCAGGTGAAATCATCTTTCTGATTCAACTTACTGTAAAATCAGTAATTCAAGAGTGACTTGAACTGTTGAACATGAAAAGAGAGTACTCACCGAGTTTCTCCAAGTTATGTTTATCTGAAGTTATGTTGTCAGATTTAGAATGTCACACTTATATAGTTATATAGTCCCTAAATGTTGCACTCATCTCTTGGTACGTAGAATAGCAGTTATACGGTATATATATACATTTAAACTGAAATATTTTATTTAAACTGAAAGCTCCTTAAGCAACTGATAACATTGTTTACTTGGATCCTAAGAAAATTGTGTGTGCAATTTGACCCAGATGATTAATTAAGTCTATTTTGATTGTCAGTATGAGTACAATAAATGGCTTGACGCAGAGAGTGTGCCAGCCATGTGAGGAGCGGAGAAAAATGATTATGAATACACCATCAGAAACTTATGACGAAGAATGGGAAAAAATGTGTTCATTGTGCAAGATCATGAAGACTTTAGCCAGTACTTACCAGCATTGATTAGTAAAAGGAATGCATTCCCTTCAAAACATTACGCGGGTTCTCTTTTAATTTCACTTGAAAGAAAGCATTTAAGATTTGCTTTCCTTTTGGCATTTAATTTGTTGATCAGGCTGATATGATTTTTGTGATACACTAAGGAGGTATGAAATAGTATAAGATTCTTAGCTAAACCTCATTATAAATGTTTAATCATTCTACTCTTAGCTACTTTATCATGAAGTTTTAACACTTACAGACAAAAGTTTCAATTTTTTTTTGGTGTATTAGCGCTTGATATTTTTCATGGGCTAAACGGGTGTGTTTGATTTTGGTGTATGTCTTTAAGGCTCAAATTTATGTCTCTTCTACCTCTCTGCTGCAGCTTAAAATTGAGACAGTCCCTGTAGGACCTGTGGTCATTGTTGTGGTATCGGCTCATCAGATAACAAAAACACCACTAAAAAACGGCATGTTAAGAGTAATTACAGATTTTACTCAACACGGTTCTTTTGCAGACCTATTAGGCTCATAACACAAAATCTTTGCATCACACGGCTGTACCCATTAGGGGTGAGCATGGGACGGTATGGACCAGTTTTTACCTCATCCAATCCAATTCTACGGATTTCAAATTTGGCATCCGCATCCAATCCAACATCCAATGGATGCACGGATGAACGGATTAGGTGTGGATAATCCAATGGATTTGTGTTAGTTAAAATTTATAATGAAAAAATAAAACCAATATAGATGACTTTTTGTAGAACCTACACATTTTATATATGTATATAATATAGAAGTGCCATGGACAACACTCCAAGCAAACACCTTAAAAATTCCAAAACTATCTATATATTTTCTAAAAACTATATAAATGCCCTTAATCTAACTGAGATGGATGTCCAACGGATTTTCAAGGTTGCATCCGGGCCCAATCCGTAATCCGTTGGATTTCAAAATCTCATCCGCGTCCAACCCATTAGCGAACATTCCGGGCATCCATCCGCAAAAATATGGTTGGTCCCGGTTAAATCCGTGGATTACGGATAAAATGCTCACCCCTAGTACCCATGGGACGTGTATCATGGTGAAGTAAATGGGTCAATCATTCAGGGCGGGCCGAAGCCACGCGACGGCAAATAAAAAATGCATCGGAACGGGACGAGGCGAAGTCAAGCCATACCAAATCAAAAATCCTAAGCGACGGGGCGAGGCGAAGCGAAGCAGAGCCACACCAAATAAAAAATCCTAAGGGACGAGGCGAGGCGAAGCCGAGCCACACCAATTCAAAAATGCATTGCGACGGGGCGGTCGAAACCGCAAGACACCAAAGCAAAAATCTTAAGCGACGAGAAGAGACGAAGCCGAGCCACACCAAATTAAAAATCCTAAGCGACTGGGCTGGGCGAAGCCCCTCGACACCAAATAAAAAATGCACGACGGGGCGAGGCAAACCAAAATACGGTTAAAAGAAGAAAAGAAATGATGGTGGATAGTTTTCACGTCCGCCCGGTGTGTAGCACGGGCACCAAATCTAGTTAATTTTTTAAACTCCCAAGGGACTAAACTTAGTTAACTTCAGAATAGTAAATCACACTTTTGCTTCATTCCCGTCTTACTTTTCCAAAATGCCAAGTATAAATTTGCATTTTCAAACAAAAATGTGGGTTTCATTGAGCTGAATAACTCCTCTTATCAAGAGCAGGCAGAGGAGGCTCTTGTCACTTGTCAATGTCATAGGGTCTTGTCATAATATAGTCGGTGTGTTTCATTTTGAAACGCTGTTAAGGACAATCAAAACTTTTCAAAAACGGGCTGGTCGTTTGCCTCTTTGATGTGGCAAATCCTATGTTCTAAAAACCGGATGGTAGACACATCACTATCTACATTAGACAGTGCGGCTCAATACAATCCGCCAACGGATCAACTTCAATCACGCGTATCAATTTTATCCGCCGACGATTCAACTAAATCCATTCCGCCCAAGACAAGACGTCAATGGATACATCTGAATGGTTATAACTTTATTCATCCAACGGATTTAATTATTTTCCCTATAAATTAAGCTCATTTCAACTCCAAATTTACGCCTTCTTCAAATCTTAAATATCACATTAAACTTTTTACTCAATATAATTTTTCGAAAGATGTCTCGATCCTTATTAGTTCGGCGAGCTTAGTATACTCGAGGAGGAGATTTAGCTATTTGCAGAAATTTTGTCTTGTTACAAACTCATCTTGCTGAAGCACAATATCCGGAAGTGAACTTCTAGGCGGTTGTTTACGAGAAGTTCTGTAATGACACCTGTAACCCGAGTCGTCGTGCTATAAGCGACTTACAAATTCATTTTGAGACAATTATAAAAATAAGTAAGTGAATTTTTAAATTTAGCCATGCAATTCAATCGATTTAGACTGAGGGGTGAAACTGATGTTGAGTTGGTAAGAAGATCTTTAGAGGAATTGAAAACACTGGGGGTACCAAAATACACCACCAACTTTTTCGTAGGCAATCTGTATGGACAAACTCAACACAACTCCGAGAGTAGAAACTCAATCAAGGAAAGTGTCTACAGTTATATCTCTCTCCCTCTTGTTGTTGTTAGAACGTTTACAGAACTGAATCCGTGAACCTAACTAAAAAGAGAGTTCTTGGACGGCACCAAAGACCAATATCCAAGTATCAATCAAGTCTTATCCAACTAACAAGGTTGGACCTAGCTATGTGATTGATCAACGCACAACCTGTGATATTTCAATTATAAAAATGAACAATATAATGCGGAAAATGAAATAACATAGACACCATAAATTTTGTTAACGAGGAAACCGCAAATGCAGAAAAATCCTAGGACCTAGTCCATATTGAACGCAAAATTGTATTAATCCCCTATAGACACTAGCCTACTACCAAAAAACTTCGGTTTGGAATCACTAGTACAAACTGACCCTTTTGCAACACCAGATTGGCGTGTCCATAGGGGTTTAGACACGCCATTTTGGTTTGGACTTGGCATGGTTTCTGCTCGCGTGGTTTTAGGTATGATGACGTGGCTTTAGGTACTCTATAGCAACGCCGACCTTGCGTGTCTATTGCTGCCTGTAATAGACACGCCAAAACCCATAGGCGTTGCTATATAGTGTCCAAAAAACTTAAGTACTGGTACCTTGTAGACACTCGATTTATTGTTTTGGCGTGGCTATTTGGTTCACTATAGACACGCAAATTGCTTTTGGCATGGCTATTTGGTTCACTATAGCCTCGCAAATTGCTTTTGGCGTGGCTATTTGGTTCACTGTAGACACGCACTTTGTTTTTTGGCGTAGCCATTGGTTATCCGATAGACACGCCATATAGGTTTAACGTGGCTATATGTTATGTTTAGCCACGCTAATTTCAATTACCTTCATCCACGTGGCTGTATTAGGAACCGTTGAATCTCAATGCAATACTGACCGTCAAATTAGATGCATCCTACACCGTCCACATGTAACGTTGTGAGCCGTTCATTGGATATCCTATAGACACGCCATATAGCGTGGCTATATGTGATGTTTAGCCACGCCTAATTAAAATTTATCCACGTGGCTGTATTAGAAACCGTTAAATCTCTTTTAAGATGATGCAATATTGACCGTCAAATTAGATGCATCCTACACCGTCCACATGTAACGTTGTGAGCCGTTCATTGGATATCCTATAGACACGCCATATAGCATGGCTATATGTGATGTTTAGCCACGCCTAATTACAATTACCTTCATCCACGTGGCTGTATTAGAAATCGTTAAATCTCTTTTAAGATGATGCAATATCGACCGTCAAATTAGATGCATCCTTCACCGTCCACATGTAACGTTGTGAGCCGTTCATTGGATATCCTATAGACACGCCATATAGCGTGGCTATATGTGATGTTTAGCCACGCCAATTATATTTGTTTAACGTGGATATATGTTATGTTTAACCGCCAATTAATCTCGAATCATGTGTCTTACGCGTGTGACGCCTCTAAGCCGTTCATATATGACGCATCTTATATTTTAGAAATTTTGGTTAAATCTGAAATTCATATTATTATTAATCACATAGTAAAAAATATTGAGCTTTGGTCTAACAGTTTGCAAAAGAAAATATTAAAGAGCATTTATCCAAAAATCATCAGTTTTTCTTCAACTTTTTTGATTGTGGCGTCTCTTCATCCAATGGATCAAGTTGTGACATTCTCGACGCGCCAAACCTTGTTTTCTTGTGTTGGTATGCCTGATCTACACTTTGTATATATAACCTTCTCCGCGCCTTTTTAGTCTTCTCAGTAAGCATTTCAGAGGCTGCATGACTCCCGGAATGTTGATTGACTGCTAGGTGCTTCTCATTCCGTTTATCATCTGCTAGGCTGCTAGGTGTTCTTAGATCACTGTCCAATTTCTTCTCAGAATCTAAAATTGGTTATGGTTGCTTATGAGGTTTTTCATGCTATGGAGTTTCCTGCAGCAAGAGATTAAATGTATTATATATATATTCTAAATCCAAGGCGAATTTGTCTGTCATGTAAATTCTCAACAAGAGACAGACAAAATTCATTTTTCCAACAATGTAACAAAGCCAACTTCACTGAAGGCCGCACCATTTTTCACAACTGACGCCCATAGTAAAATCCATAACCAAATATCTTTATTCAGTAGATCAATTTTCTAATTTACACTGGCATTCATGTTCCATTTAGGTGTTAATATATTTCTGTCTCGTACTTATTCTTTAATCAAACTGAATACACGATTTATGTAAAACAATATATATATATATATATATATATATATATATACTTGATTAACAAAGCAAAAGAGCTAAGAAACTAACCTTGTCATCAGAGATGGTACAGTTATCTTTCGTCCATGCCACAAAACTATCTTCAGCTTCCCCTAATAACTTAAAGTCACCACTTGGTTCGGTTAACACGAGCGATGGAACTATAACCTCCGGAATATTGACAACATAACAGTGTTTAGGAAGATCTTATCCATGTATTTTCTGGTTAGGCACCGTAGGTAAAATACTGCCTCTAGCAACGACGTTTCCCCTAGATCCATTCCAAAAGTCGTATTTTGCTTTCTGCGGAAATATGCGGCATATGAACATCATATAAAAAGAAGATGCTATAATTAGCAATATAGATTTACGAAAAAAAAAGATCAATAAAAACATACTCCATTAGATGTCTTAGCCAGAGGTTCTGTCATAGATGTGCACGACTTCTCTGGAGATATTGAAGGATTTGGTTGGGAATTACTGGTAGAGTTCTGCATAAGATTAGGAGACTGCTTCTTAGATCCATCAGAAGGGTTGCTACGTGCAGGAGACTTCCGTAGAGAAGTAGTTTGCTGGGAATTACTGGTAGGGTTCTGCATAAGATTAAAAGAGTTAGTTACTTTTGAAAGTTACACATATTTCTATTTTTCCAGGTTCTCTAATTTACACTTGGATCGGTGATTCATATAATTGATATCATCTTTGTGTCTCATATATCCTTCATAATTAATACGAACTAGATAGACTGGTTTATGTATATTCGACTTACAAATCAAACAAGCCAAGCAACTAACTTTCTTAGCAGGCTCGGTAAACTTAACACCATACTTTGGCCAAGGAATCGCTTTTCCAAGAGTTTGTCCTAATGTTTCCATACCAGCAAATCGTACGGGTAGACATAAATTCAGTTTTATTACTTCCTCAATCAGGATTTTGTGGCAATCAACCTCCACCCCATCCTTTCCATGTAATTGTTGTTTTCCTGTTAACAGAAAAGCTCTACCTCTAGCAAGGACGTTTGCCTTAGACAGCTCGTTAAAAAGGTAGCACCTTCTACCCTGCGGAAATATATGGCATATGAACATCTTCAAGCGAAAACTTCAAAACAAATTGAGATTTAAAATGCATTTAAAAATAAAACAGATACCTGAGAAACCGCTTTAGTTGTCGTGATCTCAGATTAGCTCCGACTAGGTGGAGCTTTTGATGTCACATACAGAGTATGTTTCCCCGAATTTTGTTGACTTACCTGCAGAAGTAGAGTAATATTCCATATTCGGGAAACAAATATGCCAAATTCCACCGTGAATGCGAAGACACAGATGAATTAAATAGGTAAAAAATATACAAGGTTCTCCAAAATACACCCTAGCATCTGTGATTCATATAGTAGTTGATAGCATATTTGAGACTCATATGGTCTTAAGATCATGTAACTGGTTTAAAACACATACCTTCGGAACTTTTTCAGATATTGCAATACGAGATTGGCTTCCGTTGAGTAGAGCCGGTGATTTCACAGCCTCGGAATGTTTTGGTTGACTTAACTGCATCAGAAAATTGAAATGAAAGCTGTACCTTCTTTTTGCAGTGAAACCATTTAAGCACAATGCACAACAAACTCATAATCAAATAGCTAACCACATATCTCGGTCTCTAAGGTTCTCTAAAATATACACTAACGTCCGTGATTCATATAGCTGATAGCATATTCGTCTCTAATATCAAACAAGATATATATATATATATATATAGAACTGGTTTGTTTAAAAACATATCCAATGAGTTAATAAAGCAAACAAGCCAGGCAACCAACCTTTTGATCCAAGATGGTTTGATTTAATGGCCAACAAATTTCAGCATCACCAACATCTTTTAAAGTTTGTATCCCAGATTTGCCAAAGGGTAATTTGATGGTTTCATTTAGTACTTCACTAACCCGTACGATGTAGCATGTAACTGAAACAACCATTCCTGAGTTCAATTTAAAGAATTCCGTCTTTGTCTACCAATGGCAACAATGTTGTCCTTTTCTCCAGACCAAAGTTTTCATCCTATGACCTGCAGAAACATATGGCGCATGAGAGATAGTAAATGGAAGATTAAAAATTTAAATGCGTTGGAAAACCATACATCAATCGTTTCTTTTTCAGATGGCACATTTCTGAGATTCCCCCGTGGATGGAGGAGACGAAGACTTCTTTTTTGATACTAAAGACGCCGGGGATTCAGTAGAAACGATCGGCGTTTTAGTACAAGGAGAGTCTCACTTCGCGGACCCTTTCATGCTTTCAGATGACTTATGCGGACCGTATTTTCCATGTTTTTTTTTTGGAAGTTTCTTAACTGATTCTGGACCTATGTTATTCTTAGATCGATTGGAGGAGTTGCTAGGTCCTGCATCATGCGACTGTAGTTGAACACATTGTTAGAAAAAATTAGATACTGTCCGCCATTTTTTTTAATAAGTTACACAATCTAATCAAAACTCAGTTCACTTACTTCTCCTTCAGACTTGCTGATACTGTTGCCCAAAATGTTCGCAATGTCCATTCCTCGAGATATCAAGTTATCTGTTAATCTCTGATACGCAATTTTAGTAGACTCTAATTCTTTCTCCTTAGCTTTCAGCTCTTCACGTTGTTCATCATTCTCTTTCGAGGCTTGTCTTGGTTTTCTTCCATTTTGAAAGTAAAGGGTTGCCGTCACTCAAAATCCATCCCCCTTGACACGTTCACCCTTATCCGGGCCGATCACAATTGTTAGGGCATCCTCGTTATGACCAACCGTTCGAGTTCCCTCTCGAATCATCTTCCGTGTCTCTTCCTTTTCAAATAATGTGTTAAATTCTGATTTAAACCTTGCGCACTTACTTTGGTTAAAAACATGAGGACTGGGAAGTTTCTGTTTTATCACAATTTTAGATGTCTTCTCCCTGACAAAATCTTCTGGTACAATCCCGTGTTTGTCTTCGCGTGCTTTTCCCCACATGAAGCACCGGTCTTCAAGATCTTCTTCGGCAACATCTCCCCTTTGGACCTAGTAGTTACCAGAAACAAGTATGGATTTACATCCGTGCAGATATTAACTGTGTAAAACAGAAAACCAATTCCAAAGCATCTAATGTGACAAAATTACAGATTGGTGTAAGAGGACACATCCCTATACCGTTATAAATTTCTGCGTATATGAGAAACGCAACACGACATACAAACCAAAAGTATCTGTTATGGCTGGTTTTACTGTGCAGTGTATAATAAATAAGACAACAGACTTACCAATTTTTCTTTTAATCCAGTGTATCCTCCTCATCCCGTCCGACGTGGGAACTTGGATTGTGATATTGCCTCTTTTCCCTTCTCCGAATTTTCCTTGCAGAGGAAATAAAAATAATTTCATTAATATGCTAGGATAGACAACAAGAACAAAACACTAATTAGAAAAAGAAATGTGTATTCCGTACCTTAAATTTTGGCGACTTCATTACATGATCAAGGAACTTGTCCCAGCTTTCTTGGTCCACTACCGTTTTGTACTTTTTGGGGACAATTCTTAGTTTATCCGGTCTTTCCTCAAAGGGTTTTACATGATTGTTGTACAATTTACTTCTGAAGTCCCACAGTTAAACAGGTAGACGCTTCATGACCACTCTCTTCATCCAATGGGGCACCTATAAACGAAGCTGCAATAACATCTAATGTATGTTAATCACAGACTCACAGTTATACAACAAAAACGACGAATTGATAACCGCATATGCATGCCGGAATTTCCTCCCACATATTTTATTTTGTTGTTGAAAGGACTTCCTTCCAACATAAATATTTTATGCCAACCATATCACGGGCCAAATACCCTAGGTAACTACTGAATTCAATTCTATTGTCACCAATAGGTCGGAACATTTTGTCAAAATTCATATCCCATTTTTTGGCATTAGATTCCGAGAAGTGTTTATGCATCTTCAACATTCTTGTCATTCCCCTCTTTTTTTTTGATCTCTTCTGTAGAGTCTTCTTGTTGTGGCTGCTTTTCTGCTTCTGGAGCTTTTTCCAATTCTATTTCTTCTACCACCTCGAGATCATTTTCAGAATCGTATGACTCTGGAAATAACGGAGGCAACATATGAAACCATGTGATGTTTAAGTAAAAACAAATAAGTACAAGATTTCGAACATTACCTGTTAATTTTTCATATCTACCAGTGGTTATAAAATTTTCACCATCATCGTCATCTGATTGTACAATGTCATTATGAATCTCATCTAACCCTATTGTGTCTTCATCAGAATCTCCCTCATCACCTGGTTCCCTCTATTGGTCATCCTCTGGGGACACGTTGTAATCATCATATTCTCCCATGACAAAAGCTGTGTAGGTACGTGCATCTCAGTTAGGAATTTGAGCTTATTTTGGAAAATATTAGCTAAACCTAACAGGATAGGAAACATGTGTTACACCTATTTTCTATTATATGAAAAGAAAACAAACATGAACTCATTGATGCATGTAACTTGAGGCTAAAACATCATTGCAACACACAAAATCTCCTCATGATTATTGTGTTATCCACAAAATGAAAGGTACCGGTTAAACGGTCTTATATAACTTTTTGTTACAAAAGACAAGAACACTAAAGCACCACATAATGATTATCCATTTTTAGCTTGAAGATGATAGTCAAATTGGCCAACCAGCAACATGGTATTATTAAAAGTGGCAACTTAAAATGCAGACGTTACAGGCTCGCCAAGTAACAGAGACTCAAATGATTAAATCTTGAGAAGCCTTGTGATAGACGCATTTATGTGTCTGTTTTCATCTCTATTGTGTATATTGTTAGTACCCATTTTTGTACTTATTATGGTGTTTTATGTGTTTGTAGGTATTTTTGGGAAATAAA
Source organism: Papaver atlanticum (assembly GCA_023531105.1). Lineage (NCBI taxonomy): Eukaryota > Viridiplantae > Streptophyta > Magnoliopsida > Ranunculales > Papaveraceae > Papaver > Papaver atlanticum. The sequence continues at coordinate 6,979,078 of JAJJMB010011222.1, read as the reverse complement.
CATTTTTGGAAAAATCGGCTCGAAAAATTATGCGGAGCACTCCTGGAGGATATTTGTTATTCGGACTCTCAGTTTGGATAAGGGGCACCTCAGTTGGGCACCTGCTATTCGCACCCACGGTTTGGTTAGGGGGGCATCCTTCTCCTTCCTCGCTTGAAAATGAAATTTTGGCGGGAAAAATTGGTCTTGAACTGCCAAAATTAGGGTTAAGAATTTGAAGGAGTTTTAAGGAGATTCAATGGCTGAATTTGATTGGGTTTGTTCCTCTGAGTGTAACAAGCGTGGTATAGTCGTTCGTTTCAGCTAGATTTGGCCGGAGAATCTTATTTGAGCAAAACAGGGAGGATATATCTTCTTGGGTTTATTTCTGGGAAGTATGTGCTTTAATTGGAGGTTTGTGTGTGGAAGTTGGGGTTTTGGAGACTTTTGGAACGTGTTTGTAGCATGAGAGCTAAGGAGTAACGCGTTGGAGATAAATCAGAGAAGAAAATCCGTGACTGGCAGTGAAGAATATTATCAATTAATGGAAAAATATATGGAGTTATGACGCATGATTTTGGTGTCTGAAGGAGTATATAAGGTGTGGTGGAGTAATAGAGAGGGGACAGAGAGTTTAGGGAGAATTGGGAGCAGTTTGGAGCATCACAGAATCGGAAAATCCAAGTTGCAGGATTTTTTTTTTTTCTGCTGGTGAAGAACTTACGAAGAACATAAGACGCTCAAAGACAGTCGTTCCTCAACAGTGCTTGTGACGATTATCTGTTATCGTTTCCTATAACAGTTGAGTTTGTAACAAATATAAGTGTTACAAACCCGGTTTTTATCATTTTTTCTCCCATTTCATCATTTGTGAACCATTTTTGAGCATTAATAAAGATGAATTTTGAGCATGTTTCCATGATGATGATGAGCTAATTCTCGCGTAATCAAGGCACGGAGGAAGCTATTGATGCATGAATAATTGGTAATTATCTTACTTTTCTCTAATTTGCATTTTATAATTCACTCAAATCACTGCTTTGCAGAATTTTAATTGTTTGCATAATTTTCTTAATTAGTTGTGATTCAATTAGATAGGTTATACTTTGTTTAGATAATCTATGCTTAAGGGATACAATTAATGTTTGAGAATATGCTTGATTATTTGTGAATTAAGAAAAAGAGATTTTAAAGATAATTAGAGTTTTGGAATTTTTACCATCATTCATTCATGTGTAATAGTGAAATCTAGTGTCTTGGTTATTTTCAATCTTAAAAACAAATTTGGATTTAAATTATCTCTATTTTTAGTTTAAATAAGTCTAAAATCAATTGTTTTCACAAGTCTCAATGAACCTTTTACTATAACAAAGTTGAAATTATATCACCTTGTATATATACATGATTGACACAACATCGTCGATCAAAGTAGAGTTATTAACTCTCAATCAAAATCCAACCCAAACAATAACAAAAACCCTAGAAAACAATTAGCATCGGTAAGTTTATTTATTTATTTTTTAAAACCTACGTAACTAGTAAAACCTAACTAAGTAACATGAAAGAAAGATCCTTACCTAAATCTTAAAATAGTTGATGCATGTAACTTAAGCCTAAAACATTATTGTTGTAACAAAATGAAATCACATCTCATCGTACAACCCGTGATTGTCATTTACTTGTTCTTTTATACAGCCGAATAAAAACCCTAATCATGCTTTAACTAGTAAACCTATAAGATCTAACATCTGATTCCATGAGATCAAACAAAAAATCTAACCTAAATTTAATATTCATTCGATAATGGGTTGTAGAAATATTACCAGCAACAAAGATCGAGTTTAAAGAGGTAGATTCCTTGTAAAGATTCGAGATAGTAATAGAATAAAAACCCTAATCATGCTTTAACTAGTACACCTATAAGATCTAACATCTGATTCCATGAGATCATACAAAAAATCTAACATCAATTTAATATTCATTCGATAATGGGTTGTAGAAATAATACAACCAACAACGATCGAGTCTGAAGAGGTAGGTTCCTTGTAAAGATTAGAGATAGTAATAGAATTATGATTTCATAGAGAGAATGAATCAAGTAATAAAAACTTAAAAAGTAGATCGAACTCATCTTTCTTTTTCTTTTTGGAATTTAACCAAACCATCATGCGGGAATTGATTTTCCTTTTGAAATCATCCCGCCCAGTCAAACAAAAGATTTTTGGTGTTTTTCTTTTTTTATTTCCAAATTTTTGATGTGTAACCAATATGGTTAGTTTCCTTATTTTATGAGAGAATATATCGTAGAATGTTATGATAAAATTGTTTCCCAAAATTTTCGAAATTTAGTTTCCTATCTCTAACCAACTCGAGAAGAGGCTATATAAAAAAATTACTTTCCTATTTCGAATAATATTTTCCTTAATAATTTTAAGCCGGGTTATCTCCTGCATTATTCTTGGTTTATGGAGGAAACGTATGATTTTGAATTATTAGTGGCACCTATGTAGGAAACGTATTATTCTAATCATACAGTAAGCTACTAAAGATAAAGAAACTAAACCCATCCATTTTCATGTTCATCATTTCCAGAAAACATAAAAGTTCAACGTGAATCATTCATCACATAAATGTCAACCTATCTATCAGCGTAAAAATCCTGCATCTAGTGCAGTACTTAAAAAATAAATACAACCACCACTGAAAACAAAATGGTCAGACGAAATGCTTTATATTTAAAAATATGTAAATTAAAAGTTCACACCTCAAAAACCTGTTTAAAAAGCAAAGAACTTGTTAGATGAGTCTGGTTCTTTGTCAGATTAGTCTGGTTCCTCATTCTCATCCAAATCCACGCAGAGATCATTGTCATTAACATCGTTGTATAGCAGTACTTTACCTTCAATAACACTTTACTTGTTCAAACTCGTATTTTTGTTAAAAGTATTGGCAAGGAGATAATAAGATCAGACCTAAAGTGATAAATTGATCTTATTGTTTACAGGGGGGAACAACTGTATTTTTTCTATATTTCCTCCGTTCTTTCAGCTAATTATATTTATTTTTCCAAAAGAATGCACACCTCATAAATAAATAAATTTGCAAGAGTATATTGCATTCTGTAAAGTCTGTGAACTTGTAAATAATAATCTGATTTATTTCAAGATTCCAATACCTAAATAATAAAAGAATTCATAAACATCACCTTCTTCTAAATGACAAAATTAGGAAACGAAACAAGAAATGAAAACAACTTTCAAAGCGTCCACAAAAGAAATCGATAAATCAAACCCTATCATCTTCAAACAATTCTTCTCGCAATGCTGAGGTGAACGTGATCACTCCAACCAGCAGGCTTGGGCGCCTTGTCATCCTCAGATTTGCCATTTTCTGCTTCATCGGGCTCCACATGCTTGTTAAGATCATGCTTGTTAACTTTTGGATTCTCTGGCATATCCGGAATATCGGGATCTTCATCAATAATTTCAATAATAGAAGCAGGAACATCAACATTCACAGTAGGAACATCAGCATTCTCAACACTACTGATTACAACGTCCATAGGAACACCAGGAATAACATCAGCATAAATAGGAACATCATCATTCTCAACACTACTGACAACAGAACTAATTACAACGTCAAGAGGAACACCAGGAACAGTAGTTACTCCGTCCACAATAATGATAATCCTCAATTTACGAGGACCAGCCATCAGTCGAGGACATTTTTGGATCCTCTCGTCAATTTCATCTCTACAGTCCCTCTTAGCAGAACTCATTTTCCTCTTAATACTCTATGTTAATTTTTTTCTATGCTTGGTGTAATTTATATATATTTCTAAGGAAAACCCTAATTTTTTAGGTTTTCCATCATTATCTTAAATCACCTATTCTTTGGTATTTACACTGAATATTGTAGCAATATAATGAGATATGGAATGAATATTTTCATGTCTATCTAATTTCCTTTTTAATCTAATATACATTACGAACATAACAAACTAAAATAAATCATGATCTCATGAGATATGGAATGAATATTTTCATATTTATCTAATTTCCTTTTTAATTTAATACACAATCTCTTAGGAAATACCCAAATAATTTTTCTACTTTTCAACTAATTACCTAAGTCGGTTGGGGTGGCCCGGCCAGCTGGACCATAGGTGTAACGCAAAAAAAGGAAAAAACCAAAGGTTGGCTAGTTAAACAATGACCCAACATTTAGCGGCAACACTATCATGTTGATACACGAAATTGAACATTTCAACATAGAAAAAAAATCCAAACACCAAAAAAAAAAAAAAAAAAAAACAATAACAACACAACTACAAGAAAAAAAAAAGCAACATAGATAACCCAAGGAATAAATTGTACATTTCAGCATACAAAAAAAATCCAAATACCAAATACCAAAAAAAAAACACAACTACAAGAAAAAAAGCTACATAGATAAGCCAAAGAATGTGTTAGTGGCATGGACATCATGAGTACACGTTTCCGATTGTCCACCAAAATTCTTCAACGAGACAATGCTCCTCATGTGAGGAATAATTGCAACCCTTGTTTCCCACGGTAGTGTCCCCCAAATTTCCGTCCAAGTTCTGGTGAGTGTATTGTAACGCAATAAACGCCTATTCTGCCAAAATAAGAGGTCTTTGTTATTTACAAAGGCTATCGGGTTATAAGTCGTCCATTCATCCTCTTCAAAGAAAATGCTTATCTTATAATTCCAATTCCATTCCCCGCCAGGTGCCCATGTATGAATATTTTCTTCGGAAATGGGAGCCCAGAAATCTATCCGGGGCCGATCAGTCCCCTCATGGATGTAGTAAAATAAAATACGAACTCCGAACATGACCATCCCAAGTGATGGGTAAGTATTTATCCAAAATTCACTCCCAGGAATATGATGCGGGGGTGGCGAATGTTGATGGAATGTCTCAGTGTTCAAATTGAAAGATATTATGCCAATATCCTGCTAACAACAATCCTTCCAAAAAATACAACCATGTGCGTACACACCTGAACTCCGAAAAGTATAAGGAATCTCTCCCATGTTCCTCCATCCCCTTTTGTCTCCTAGAGTGTGTATTTGAACTTTACCATCCATGTGTATTCGAACTACCTTGTACTCATTTGTATGTTGACAGTAGCCGAAACCCCCAATTACGTTGTATCGTGGATACCACGAAAGTACTTGATATGGTGCAATTGGGATGCATAGTTGTGGAAGATGGAGGTTCTCGCCAGTTTCTGGATTCATAATATATACAGGATCTTGTATGCCGTGGTGTGAAACATAAAAACATACCAGACCATTGCAAGATCCAACTATTGGATGCAACTTAGTCCAATCATCATAGGTTCCATCATTCGGGCGTCGTGATTGTTGGCTGTTGCGATCGGGATGAAATATTCCTCTATATAAAAGAGTTGAGTAACTTTACCTTTCCCCATTCTTTGTGTGACACCAAAAAGGAGTCCAATTCTTTTACCCTCAAGAACAGTATTCCACTCTTTGCAAACACATTTGCTTGCTAAAACGCTTTCTGCAGTATGGAGGTGCTGTAGTATCTCGGTATTTAATTCCGGCAACATATCCATCACTATTATACTTATGAAAGATTATCAATTTTTTTTTTACAAGTATTTAGGATTTTCTTATTGTAGAATGCTACAAGTAGATACGAGTAAAGCTTATATAGACATCCAATACACCTGTTGGCGAATGGTCGCGTCCTTGATGAGAAGGCATTATTTGAATGGTCGCATCCTTAATAAGCATGCAAGTAGCGCATATTTGCACGTTTTATCTTATAAGCGGTTATAGCTTAAATCTACAACTGGATTTTTATTTAAAAGGAAACAAAATCTAAAGGATAACCATTACGTCATGCAGTAGGTCTTAAAGGACATGACATTTTAGTAGGGTGTTATTATTTCTTTGAATTCAAACCGCTACATGCGTCTCTTGGGAATAGGTCTCAGAGAAAAAAAAGAAAAAAAGAAAGAAAATAAACGTGAAAGAGGAATTAGGGATTATATTCATTTTCCAGAGAGAAAATTAAGCCAAGAGAAGAGAAGAAGAAAAAAAGTTTCAGAGATAACAATGGCTCCAAATAACCCAGAAAAAGGGAGTGGTTCCAAACCATCAAAAGGCAAGACCCCAATGACAGAGGAAGAAGTTGACAAGGAGGGGTGCTTGAAGAGAAAGGAAGTGATGATGAGGCTCAAATTAGCAGTATTTGAAATGGATTTGGAGCAACTAGATAAAGCTAAGTACTATATATCGAAACAAGAAGCAAGATTGAATAAAAATAGGAAGAAAGAAGAGGAAAGGAAGATGAGAGAAGAGGAAGAAGTAGGTGTGCAGAACAATAACCAAGATGATGATATGGATCTGTTGTGGAATGAGTTTCATCATGCAAATTTAGTATATGAGGCAGAAAATGAAGAGACAAAGATGAGAAACATAGAGAAAGTAAAAGATGAAGAATACCCAGAAGAGTTTTTGATGTTGCTGGAGAAAAAGGAAAGGAGAGAAGCAGGCAACAGGTAAGACTTGACCAATTCCAATTTTCTTATAGCTGGTAGATATTTTGGGTTAAGTTGCTTTAATGGAAATGATGATACAGAGTTTGCAAATGGTTACACAAGTTACTATTTTGAAGAAATAGGTATCATCAGGAAATTATGGACAACTGAATCTTGTTTTGTTTTTTGGAATCTATGTTTCGGATTTAGCAGAAACTAGCTACGATTCTCATTACAGCTACTTATGCACCAATTCAGTAATGCTTACCTCCTGGAATTAGAATACCCATCACAACAACATCTTAATTTATGTATCTCTCTTTTAGCCCCTACATTTTTAGGTTAAACGAATTAGGTGTTTGGTATACCTTACCTCCTTACAAGTACATCAAATATTTCAGTTTCCGTATCACTATAAATATGGCAGAAAATAGATAATGAGATATATATATGGAATGAATATTTGATCTTTATCTAATTTCCTTTTCAATCGGATGTAGTTTCTGAACATACAGAACTTAATAAATAAATAAAAATTCGACCACTATATCTAATTGTCAACACAAGGAGTTTTTCTTCTCTTGCGAATCGCTCTTCCTTTTCGATTAGAATGAACTGCACATCCTATTGCTACCAATTTATTGCTATGGGTCCTAAAACTATTGAATACAATTCATTAAGAAGAACCCTAGAAGACGATTTTAAGATCTCAGATTACGAAGTATGAGTTCTTCAACCTAGACTCGGCGTGTTCATAATCTGCATGAGGAAGCATGCAGATTATTAGCGTTTGCGTGAGATTAATGCATTTGCTGTCGATGAGCATTGTGTGGAATTGGTGCCTTGGGAAAGTAGATGTTGTTGTCCCTTTGATCGTGATTTTTTTGATCTCCAACAACAGGTGAATATACTTCAAGGACGAAATGATCAGCTTCAAGAACAATTGTTTCGTGATATTAACGACTAGGACGTGGCATTTATAGTTCATGATTCAAAAAGAGACTAGATTGACAAAATAGGTTTCTTATTGATTAGTATTTCTTATATTTTTTAGTTATTTATTAATAAAAAAGACGTAATAACACAATTCTGGAAATTAAAATGATGTGTTACATATGTCTCTAATTTGTTTTTCCCATTTATGTTCTGGTTTTGTGTTTTGGTGTCAAACACTAGTTTCAAATCTATAATTCGTCTACAAAAAGAATCCCGATTAGTCACGTAATCAACATTTTCTTTTCGACTTCTCAAATCCCTATCAGTTACAAAATCTTTTCATTCGTGTGCATTTTCAAGAATATCATCATTGATTTGTCTATCAATCACTTATACCTTTTGCATCTCAAATTCTCACTTCTTTTTACATTTTTATTTTTCCCTCTCGGATTTACTTTTATGAACACATAAAAGTCTCCCTATAGGTTCGCAAAATTTATAACCATAAATACAACTGGAATACAGAAATGCCTCCCTTTATACCAAATTGATCACCATAAAAGAAAGCCCCCCTCTAAATTCGCCGGAAATATGTTTAAAAGCATTAACTCCATAAAATAAATTACCAACCATTATTACCCAAAATAAGACCAAGTCCGATTCTTCAAATTTCAAAGACAACTTTTAGTTCAGACAAGATACGAAAAAAATAATCAAAGATGAGAAATAGTACTATTAAATATATATATATATATATATATATATATATTGAACACCAAACTACAGTACTCTGATCAACAAAAAAAAAAACACTACACACGGAATATGTTTGTGGCATGGACATCGTCAGTACATTTTTCCGATTGTCCTCCAAAATTCCTCAACGAGACGGCGCTCCTCATGTGAGGAATAACTCCAACCTTTACCCACCCTGTCTCCGCAATTTCTGTCAAAGTTCTGGTAAGTTCATTATAACGCGCTAAGCGGCGGTTGTTTTGCAATAGGATGTCGTTGTTATTTCCCAAGGATATCAGCTTATAAGGCGGCCACCATAGATTCGAAGGATTTTCCAAGACAATGCTCCTCTTAAGTTCCCAATTCCATTCTACACCGGGTGCCCATGCATGAACATCATTATCGGAAATGGGTGCCCAAAAATCAATTCGGAGATCATAAATATCGTGAATGTTGTAAAATAAAAGGCGAACTCCAGACAAGACCATTCCAAGTCTTGGAGTACTGAAACCACCATTCTCATAAATATGATGGAGGGGTGGCGAATGTGACTGGAATGTCTCATTTTCCAAATTGAAAGATATTATCTGAATATTGTCATAAAAATAATGATTTATCCAAAAAATACAACCATGTGCGTACACACCTAAATCCCAAAAAGTAAAAGGAAAATCTCCGATGTTCCTCCATCCCCTGTTGTCGCCTAGAGTGTGTACGTCCACTTTACCGTCCACTTGAATTCGAACTACTTTGTATTCACCGGTATGTTCACAATAGCCAAAACCCCCTACGACGTATCGTGGATCCCAACTAATTTGTGGCGTTGGTGTTGGATCGCATATTTGTGGCAGATGGAGGTGCTCACCCGTTGTTGGATTCATAATATAAATAGGATATTGTATGCCGTGGTGTGAAACATAAAAACATACCATACCATTACAAGATCCAACGATTGGGTGTGACATGTTTTCATTATAGAATTCGATATTCCAGGTACCATTGTTTCCAAATAACATCTGATAGAAATCTCCCATCATCGTGTAGTAATCTTCCTCCTCAATTTGTTCTCTGTAGAAGAGTTGCGTAACTTTTTATTCTCTCACTTTTTGAGTGAAACCGAAAAGGAGTCCAATTGTTTTGTCTGCAAGGACAGAATTCCACTCTTTGCATACACATTTGCTTGCCAAAATACTTTCTGTACTTGGGAGGAGGTGTAGTATCTTGGGAGTTAAATCCGGCAACATTTCCATTACTATTACTGGTGAATTTTTTTTTTTTTTTTTAAATGTGGAAGCATTTAGGATTTCATTTTGTTGAATGCTACTAGCAGATACGAGTAAAGCTTATATAGACATCCAATGGATGCAATATGTGTCCCCACACAACACACCTGTTGGAATTTTCACGTCTTTTGGTGTTTCAAAATCTATTCGGTTAATGTACCCCGTAATACGAAGGGGTGCGAACCGTTACACCGTTTGGCCAATGGTCGCATCCTTAATCAGCATGCCTTCTTTAAAAATTCATGATCCAAACAAGAAACGGATATTTTCACGTGTTTGTGTGAGATTTACTCCAGTTTATCAACATTCTATTTATGTGTCCATTGCAAATTTAAAAATTAGGGTTATGACCATAGTATATTAATCTTTTGAAGAAAAAAAATGATCCCAATATATATCGTTATTGCCAATCATAGCTGTAATTTATGGTGTTGACCAATATACGAAAGCCAAAAGAGAATATGGGCATGGTTATAGCGCTTGGCTGGAGGGAATTGTTGCGCATGGCTTTGAGTAGGTGTGAATTACCGAGGGAATTACACCAAAAATAGAAATTTGTTCAGAGAAGATTAGGCATGGTGAATCATGGAGAGAGAGATACTTCAGATACCTACAGATTTGGCAAGAGTGTAGCCAAGGCATGAACATTAACGAAGAGTACATGATTATGATCTACTGTAAGATAAAGCATATACTCCATGTACTCAATCAACATGGTTGTGTTTACGCAATTTTGTTGTGCTATTTGTCAGTATTTAGATAAATCATATATATACTAAAATCAATGTGGTGTTGTACGCGTATATGAGCATATATTTATCGATATGGAAACTGTTCTATTTTGTTTACTTGAGAGTGATATGTGGAATACAACTAAATTAGGTAATTGGAGATAATGCTCCTAACCTAAAAAAAATTAGGGTTTTTCTAATACATACATATATATATATATATATATATATATTATTAAAGAGGTCGTACAAACCACACCAGCATAAAAGATAGATTGATATATTAGACGAAGAAAATGAGTTCCAATAAGAACAATACCGAGAGGATTAAAACAATTCCAAAGATAGTAATGGCTGTACCAAGAAAGCTAAGGATCACCATAACTATTGATGGCGTGTGTAAGGTTCCTGGCATGCCCCTGTTAGCTGAAGTTCAAGCTCATGTTGACAATCTTACTCTTCCTGCTTCTGCTTCTGTTGAAATGGATGGTGTCCATGCTCCCATTCCTTCGAATGAGCCTGTTGGTGAAACTGTGTCTTGCACACCAGAAATACCCAGGGAGACACCTCTAGAAGAAAAGGTACTTGAAGTTCCAGCACAGCCTGCTAACGCTGCAACACGAGTACCAGCTGCGAAGGTTTTAGTTGAGCAGATTATCAAAGAAACTTTCGAATAGTGTGTTTTTTTTATAGAAATTATTTATTTTGATTAATTTTATTTTTAGAAAATATTGAGGATGTTGGTATTATTTTGTTTCGTTTAGTTTTAGAATGAATAATATAAAAATATTGGTTCTTTAATATATGCTCATTGTGTTCAAATTCTTTGCTCTATATTTGTTTGTTAATCAATCAATTTTAATTAACTTGTTGAGTCAACACAATTCAGTTTTCCGTAATATACCTTATATAAACATAAGCCCTTATGATAGTTATTAGATTTTAATTTTAATTTAGACACAACCAAAATGGAAGAAATATAGCTATAATTTATGGAAAGACTGGACCACAAGGGATCTTGGCACCAATGCCAAATTTGGGTCAAGCCAACCCAATGTGACAGACATTTTAGAAAAAAGAAATTATCTTCTCTATATTATTTGGCAAAACAGAAGAAGAGGAGTACTGAAGAGATCTATCTTTTCTTTTGCATGTACCCAAGAAAGCAACAAGATACTCATTATGGCTACCTAGATCTTCTTCTTTTGCATACGCACAAAAAATAACATACTCATTGTGATTGCGTAGATCAGTGGAAGTGAAATATGAGAAACTAAAGCGTAATGATGATTGACAAAAGAAGTAGCGTGGTGATTGACAAAATACTGCTCTTGTTGTAATACTTCTCTTTCAGTCACACATAACAAGAAGTCCCAAAGTACAACTACCACAGGAATGTACCCCGAAAATCCAAGAATCAATCATAGGAATGTTCCATATATATACTCCTAGTATTTAGTGATGGGGCTGGTATTTAGGACAGGGTCCCACAAGAATATTCTACACAAATTGTTAAAGTAGAAATGATCAAAGATAAAAAAATACCACTGCAAACTGGAGTATTTATTATTGTACTAGCTAATTCCTTTATTACTAGTGCCTTGGATATAGTAGTATCTTTTCTTTACTATAACTGAGTCAACTACATTGCACTATTTTACTCCCAATTCACATATTCTTAGAAGAAAAATAATAAATGATTAATATAGTACTAGCTAGTGCCTTGGAAGATCATAAATGCTTTTTGGTGCAATTTTTTTGATTAAAATCCCAATTCATATTCTTAGAAGCAATTCTATCTAGCTCTTACAATTAAATTTGTATTAATATTAAAAGAACCGAGAACAATATTTATTTTTTAAGCTAGTGGCCGATAATATAGGATTTTATCATGTCTGTGCCTTTAATCGGGACGAAACATGAAATATCAGCGATACATATGAATATCTGATAATTTTGCATTATTGGTCATATCGGACCGATCATCCGATAATATTGGCAAGGATGTTTGGGGATGTTAGGTTATCAGGTGAAACTAGTTTATTTGATTGGTTGGCATTATGAATTCACGAACGACGATGATTGTGTCATGTACCTATCCATGTAGAGGATTGTCCTTATCCAGTCAGTCGATAGTTATTAGTAGTTAGTAGATTCAATTAGATTAATTTATTTGTATGGTTGTAATGGTGGGTTGAGATGAAAACATCTGTGCTAGTAGTAGCCGTTAGATGTAGGGCTGGGAAGCTTAGCTTTATAAGCTAATTGTTCTGTAATGAAAACTCATCAAATTATTAATCAAAAGAATCGTTTATTCGATTAGGCTGCATTCGTAAGAATCATAGAGGCTTGATTCTCACGAATCAAGAGAGGTTTATCCTATATTTATCCACCCAAACTTGTCATTGTACTTCGGTACATGATAGATTGGCTTCGTCGACAGGACTTGATATCCAAGTTTTTTACCAATGTCACTCTTTGACATGGCTTATTTAGCTAAACCAATTTTTATTTCGATGTCACGATCTTTGAGAGTATAGTTCATCCAAATCTAAGTTTCCGAGAGTATTTCCACCAGATAAATTGATTGATGGTAATTTTCCATTTTTTCCGATGTCACTCTTGAACGAGCTTGTAAACCAATTTTTATTTCGATGTCATGATCTTAGCAAGTATTTATCGTCCAAATCTAAGTTTCCGGGGAATATCTCCACCAAGATAAACTGATTGATGGTAATTTTCCATTTTTACCGATGTCACTCTTGGACGAGCTTCTAAACCCCTGATTTTTATTTATTTCGATGTGACGATATCTTAACAAGTATATTTCATCCAAATCTAAGTTTCCGGGGAGTATTTTCACCTAGATAAATTGATTTAATTTTCTATTTTTACCGATGTCACTCATGGATGAGCTTGTAAACCAATTTATATTTCAATGTCATGATCTTAGCAAGTATTTATCGTCCAAATCTAAGTTTACGGGGAATATTGATATAATTTTGATAGTGGTAAGAATGAGGTTCCTAAGACTTGTGAAAGAAATTGAATTTAGATTTATTTAAACTAAAAGTAGAGAAAATTTTAATCCAAATTTGTTTTTTTTAGAGTGAAAATAACCAAGACACTAGATTCCACTATTACACATGAATAAACGATGATAAGAATTCCAAAACTCTAATTATTTTTAAAATATCTTTTTCTTAATTCACAAATTATCAAGCATATTCTCAAACATTAATTGTATCCCTTAAGCATAGATTATCTAACCAAAGCATAACCTATCTAATTGAATCACAACTAATTAGGAAAAATTATGCAAGCAATTAAAATTCTACAAAGTAGTGAATGAGTGAATTATAAAATATAAATTAGAGAAAAATAGAATGGTTACCAATTATTTATGCATAAATAGCTTCTTCCGTGCCTTGATTATGCGAGAATTAACTCATCATTATCATTGAAACATGCTCAAAATTCATCTTTATTAATGCTCAAAAATGGTTCAAAAATGATGAAATGGGAGAAAAATGAATAAAATCGGGTTCTGTAACACTTATATTTGTTACAGAATCAACTGTTACAGAAAACGATAAAGAAATACCGTCACTGGCACTGTTGAAGAACGACGGTCTTGAAGGGTCTTATGTTCTTCGTACTTTCTGCACCAGCAGAAAACTTATTTTTCCTGTAACTTTTTTTTTCCCGATTTCTTATGCTCTAAACGTCTCCCTATTCTCCCCCTAAACTCTCCATCCCTCAGTGAGACCCCAATCAACCTATTTATATCAATCAACACGTAAAAATCTCGCTAATAAATCCAAAATATTTTCTTTTACTCGGGGATGATATTTACGTGATTCTTCCCCTGTTTATCTCCTCCACGCATCTGTTTGATCTCCACACACTTCTTGTACGCTGAAAATATGTTAAACTCGCTCTAATCTCCACAAAATCTTCCAAAAAATCTTCTCAACACGTGATATTCTCGTTTCTCCCTGTTTTCTTCTTGCGGATTACTCAGCCAAATTTGGTCGAAACAGACACCCATACCAGCTTTCTATAGTCATATCACGTCTACCCATTAAGTTTCAGGGATTTAATCTCACTAAATCACGTCCAAAAATCCATCGAAAATCTGACAGTGAAATGAGTTTATTTTCCCGCCAAAAATATTCTTTCAAACGATGAAGGTGAAGTGCCCTGAATCCAAAACGCGGGTGCCTTTAACAGCTCGGCTGCCTTGGGGGCGCCCTTATCCATTTTCAGGGTGCCTTTAGTAATTTTGGTGGGTGCCTTTAACACTTTTTTCTGGGGTGTTTTCAACACTTTTTTCGGGGTTCCTCCGGTGTATTTCTTGGGTGCTTCCGGTGCATTTCTGGGGTGCCTTTAGTACTCTATCCTGGGGTGTAAAGCACCACTTTACGAGCCAATTTCGTCGCAAGAGCTTATTTCTCTAAAAATACCTACAAAGATATAAAACACCATAATAAGTATAAAAATGGTACTAATAATATATACAATAGAGATGAAAATAGACACATAAATGCGTCTATCAAATATCTCCACCAAGATAAATTGATTGATGGTAATTTTCAATTTTTACCGATGTCACTCTTGGACGAGCTTCTAAACCCCTGACTTTTATTTCCATGTCACGATCTTAGCAAGTATTTTTCATCCAAATCTAAGTTTTCGTGGAGTATATTTCCACAGAGATAAATTGATTGATGGTAATTTTCAATTTTTACCGATGTCACTCTTGGACGAGCTTCTAAACCAATTTTTATTTATTTCGATGTCACGATCTTTGCAAGAATTTTTCGTCCAAATCTAAGTTTCCGGGGAGTATTTCCACAGAGACAAATTGCTTAATGGTAATTTTCCATTTTTACCGATGTCACTCTTGGACGAGCTTGCAAACCAATTTATATTTCGATGTCACGATCTTAGCAAGTATTTATCGTCCAAATCTATGTTTACGGGGAGTATTTCCACCAAGATAAATTGATTGATGGTAATTTTCAATTTTTACCGATGTCACTCTTGGAAGAGCTTCTAAACCCCTGTTTTTATTTCCATGTCACTATCTTAGCAAGTATTTTTCATCCAAATCTAAGTTTTCGGGGAGTATATTTCCATCGAGATAAATTCCTTGATGTTAATTTTCCACCCAATTTTTTATATATTATACTATTTATTTATTTCCCAAAGCTATACTTGTTCACTAGCCAAGTTATCATGCTTGTACGTGGCTAAGCTAGAGGTTGAATATTAAAGTGAAAACGTGTGTCAGGGTATAAAACACGAGCAAGGAAGGGAGAGTACTACTCCGCTTTTTCTTTTCCAAGTCTCTCTCTAAACTAAACCAAGGGTTTTAGTATCAAAAACTGAACTTAAGGTTTCATTATCAAACCAGACAAAATGATCAGGACTGCTCTAGTAGTAACTTCCTTCTAATTTCTTCTTCTTGATGAAGACAAAGAGATTGTTGGTTATTTTGGTTGCAAGGTTGTTCCTTGTTTTGGAGATGTTGATTTTAATCAGTCTGATGTCGATGATGATGATGATGTTGTTGACGATGAAGAAGAGGGGGACAATGAAGAGGATGATGAGTATGATTTTGAGGATGATGATGATGATGATTGGCCATAAAAAGATGTGGTTACGATTGTCGACAGCAGCAGTGAAGAAGAAGAGGATTCTCACTGATCTAGTCCTCTGTTTTCATGGTTTTGCTATGCAAGAATGGTATTCAATCACATCTTGATCCATCATCTTTTGTTTAGTTATATATATATCTTTTGTGTGTGTGTGTGTGTGTGTGTGTGTTATTAGTGTAATCTTATGTTTTTTTTTTGGATGTTTAATTAGTCTGTTTGTAAAGCTGCTTGGAAGTATAGTTTTTAATATTTACGGATGCAATATTTTCTTTAGATTCCAAGTACACATGTTGTTTAATTTCTGTCCATTGGAGTATCAATTTTTTGACAAAACAGAATGAATGAGTAATGTGTTTAAGGGGGCTTGGTTTAGAGATTTCGATATGAAGAGTTAGGGTTAACCATGATTTTTTTTTTGCTTTGCTGTTAAAGTGATATGATCATGAATATGATAGGGACTGTATATTGAGTCTTGTATCAGAGTTGAAAAATATAGCCAAATTTTTCATAAATTGCAATACCAAATCTGACAAACTTAACCAAAAATAATAATATCAGAATTGAGAGCACAATTGAACAGTAGGCCTTTGACTGCTACATAATTTTTCTTACACATTAATAAAATTAGCATACTAAAAATAATGTAAAAAACTTGAATTTAGTCAATGCCGAGTGCTCAGCCATAAATTTGCTTGTCTTGGTGGCTTCCCATGTTCTTATTCATTGTAATCATTATCCAAATTGTCACCATAGCTTTTCTGAAATGCATCCCACGAAGCAAAACCCTTAGGAGGAGGATCATTTTCAACATGGATACTTGCAGGAATAATCCCAAGATTCATATTATGAACTAATTCCCATTCTTCATCGACATACTCTTCTAGTATATCACCAATGCTTTCCACAAAGTCATCCCATGAAGCAAATCCCTTCGGAGGAGGAGGATTATTATTAACAAGGCCATTGGCAGGAACAACACATTTCTCATTAGAACTCATCCTCTCAATTCCTTCTTTCTTTTACTTATGAACGAGGTATCTAATTTCTTATTTTTAGGATCCAAATCTAGCTAAATATATTGTGTTTTTCTTTTTTTTTCTTCTATACATATCTAGTATGCAAATCTAAATATAGTGGGTGAGTTATGTTTACCATGAATATAACAAACGAAAATCAAGGTGATATATGGAAAGTGCGATTTTGCGGATTTTGTGAGACCCAACAGAAAAATATTGCATTAGGATTGTAGGATTAGACTACCGATTGTCAGTTCTAATTAGACACTTATAATCTTGTTGAAACCCTAAAGAAATCTCTAAATATCCTGACACGTTAAGCATCCATGTCAATGAGATAGTACACTTGTTAAAAATAAAATTTTATCTTCCTTATTTAACAAAATAGTCCATTCACACTATAATTCAGTTTAGCAAGTCGTTACCATTCAACCTAAGGAGAACCTAAGAAGAAAACACCTCTATGGCTCTATGATGCAATTTCTCACGATGATTATGAACATCTCTATTTGTATTTGTGATTGTTGATGTGCTGCAGTACATTGTATTTTGTTTTAAGAATATCTCAGTGAAATTTGTAGGTTTAGTTGATAATGAAACTGAGTCAGACATACTATCTTATTCGTTTGTAGGATTTCACAATTTAAGGTGCATGGTTAACGTTTTGTCCCTTGACAAAGCACTCCTATTGAATTTCAGACGCAATTTTTCCTACTAAATTATTACTACAATCATAATTGATTTTTGGCAAAATTCATAGACACCAGCACTTGTTGATCATGCACGGTTTACCAGGGTTTACACGTTTGCAGATCCAGAAGATCCAACACCTGTTGACAGGCATTATGTGACGCTAGTGTATTGCAATATCTTGATTTGATTAATCAGAACACTAGTGTATTCCTGACATAATTGATTAATTAGTTAACAGATGGGCCATATCTTGAACTGCAGCATGGTTTGCTTATGTATCATGCCATATCTCACGTCCCTGACCAACAATTAAAATAAAAAAATGGTCAAACATAATAGGTCAATAAGCAAAATAAAATCAGCATAATTGTGTATATTTATTTAATTTTAATTAGTTAACAGATGGGCCATATCTTGAACTGCAGCATGGTTTGGCTCAGGCATCATGCCATATCTCAATACCCTGGTCCCTAACCAACAACTCAAATGAGCCATAAAAATCTACCAACACTATGTCCGGAACAGCGCCTGAGATATAACTCATTATCATTTCATCTAATTCCATTCATTTGAGCCGCACAAAATTTCATCGACAATAACGAAAGAATCGATCAACTCTTCTGTGAAACATCGATTTAAGGATAGATTTAAGTTCAATCGATCTCTCATAGAAGTATTGACACTGATTCATAATCTTGGAAATGCAAATCTGGGTTATCTTCATCTAAGGTATTTCTCATTCATTCATTTGGGGGTTTCTTGGAGATTCATCTGCAGAAAACTTCATCAACAACAAGGAATCAATTGATTCTTTTATGAAAGATCGATTCAGGCCTAGATTTAAGTGTAATCGATCTCTCATAGAAGTATTGATAGTGATTCATAATTTTGGAAATGCAAATCTTGGTCATCTTCATCTAAGGTATTTCTCATTCATTCATTTGGGGGTTTAATGATTTTACAAATTGGAGGTTACACACTACTGATTTTGAATGGTACAATTTCTGATGGTGATTATGAACATCTCTATCTTTCAGATTTTAGGTTTATTATGTTGCTGTGAATTGTATCCTGTTTTGAGAATATTTTTGTGATTATGAACATCTCTATCTTTCAGATTTTAGGTTTATTATGTTGCTGTGAATTGTATCATGTTTTGAGAATGTATTGGTGATTATGAACATCTCAATTGCATGATTTATGCCTCCACCAAGTAGTTTTATATGTCAGTTGATAGATGATCTTAAACTCAGACATAGTATTTGGTTGTAGGATGTCAGCATTCTTGTATTCTGTTTTGAGAAGCAGCATCTCAGGATTCTTTATGATTTGTATTCACTGTCAGATTGTAGAATTAAATTAGGTGTGCATAAGGCTCCACCAAGTAGTGTTCATGTCAATTATGTGCAATTCGAATACGATGCAACCAACGCAATCCAATTTTTTTTAGTCATGTATTTGAAAGAAGATATAAAGATCAAACATATATGGATGTTCGCAATTTGTCCCTTTGCCAGATTGTAGATTAAGACTATGTGTGTATATGCCTCTCCATCAAGTGAATTAGACTGGATAAAGAAACACTAAAGTGACTTGTTTTCGGTATGCATTTGTTTTTAATACATTTTAGTCTTGTACATGATCAAGTTCTTTGATTGTAGTTTTAGTTTCTAGAATACATCCTGCATCTCCAACATTATCGACGCACAATCGTTGGACAATATAAATAAGCTGACTTCATCATATTGCATTTAAAAAAGTTACAACCGTTCTGTTCATTCAGTGTTGAGCAACATTTAGCAGCAACACTATCATTTCATATCCACTTACATGTTCATAAACTAAAGCATACCCATTTACAAGTATTTCACCATCTTACCTTCAAAAAATCCAAATACCAAAAAGAAAAAGAAAAAAGCAAAATAAACATAACAAAAGACAAACTTGGCTACATTTTGGCTGAGCTTGATAAGTTGGGACTCCAGAATGATCCTTTCATTGTAGCCTCCCAAGCTAAGCAGGTATTTTATGTAACATACCAAGAAAATAAAAAAAAGTATATTGTGTTAGGTGCACCTAACCAAAACTGGAAATATGCTGGTGATGATGTCGACGAGGAATTCAGTACGGCAGTTATTTGTCAGGATGAGTATCAATTGCCGCAGGTAGATAAACTTGACCTGCAAAGGAAATCCAGGGATGATTATTATCGGACCGACATTAAGGGTAGAACTGCAAAGAAAGCACCAGCACCAGCACCAACAGCAGTCCCTGCTTCTCAAACGACTGCATCTGAGCAACCATCTCCAAGGGACTAAGCGATAATCAAGCCAGGTGATAGAATGTAGTTGTTTGTGTTTGATAATAGATGAATGATTAGGTTGGAACAATTTTTGGTTTTTGTTTAAGGAACTGGTTAGTGTAAATATACTCTTAGCCTTTGTTTTTGGTTTTGGGTTATACTATTTTGGTAGTGATGATCATCATGGTACTGAATTTGGTTCAAATCTAAGTTAACACTTTGGATTTTCCTGTTATCTAGAGAATGAATGTATGGATTGTTGTAAAAAATTGATTCTTAAATCATGGTGGGGTTTTGTATGTAGATGGGTTTTAGCAATGTTGGATGAGTGAACATTGTGAGTTTGGATTTGGCTATACTGATTGTTGAATTAATATTCTGTCATGCTAGGATTAGTAGTAATAGTAATAGGCTTGCACATAGATTTTTTTTTGGAATTGGGCCTAAAATAGGCTTTGGATTAATCTTAATACCCTAGTTTCTACCATCTTAAACAGCATTTTAATTTTATATACCCTATTGATTCACTAATTCAGTCATTCCTACCTATCTCTACTTAACAATCATTGGAATTTTAGAATCATACACCAAGAACATTGCTTGTTTGTACATCTACTGTATTCAATCCATTACTACTGAAATCAAAAGAGCAAGAAAAACTGACAAATTTCTTCAAACCCTTCAAACAAACATCCATCACAAGTTTAATACTACTGAAAATTCAAACAACTGGAAGAACACAACTAGTTTAATTACATCTAAAGAAAGACAAAGCAAACAGAATACCACTTATAAACACCCGACAGGCTACCAGTGCCATTACAACTTTCTTTTTACAACTAAAATTCAAAGCTGCAACATTACTAATATACCCGACATAAAAGGTTTACCCATCATAACCACTGCAACTCTCCCAACTGCTATCCAAACAATGCACCTACTGCAAACTGAACCCAAAAATCACCTTACATCTTCTAAGATCTTCATCAACACCATCTATCAAACAATAAAAGAAACTACCACCAAATGTCTGAAATTGAACCCCATTCTCCATACACTTCTTCAGCAACATAAAGTACCATCAATATCCCCACAAGTTTTCACGAAGATGCACAAGAGAAATAGTAATAAAAATATCACATTACTCTAGTTCTAAGGGAATTGACAGTATGTATAAGGCAATCACCAAGAATCGCCATCACTGTTGCTGCTGTAGTTTAACTCATCATCTTCATAGTAGGCACCAGTACCATCATCATTGTATGAAGATGTGTAGGGACCTTGGAGATCATCATCTTCGGTTTGTTCTTCCTCATCTTATGCTTCACTGCAAACCACCATCTCACCGGCAAACACAGGCTCTCCATCGAGGTCTAACCCAGGAATCTCCTCTCCGTCAGAATCCATGTTCATGGGTTCTGACATGGTTCGAGCAAACTTACGAGGGTTGTTCTTCTTTTCGGTGAGATAGCACTTGTACATCACATCTTCAAACTCTTGCCTTTTCCTCTTCTTACTCTCTACTTCTTTTGCTCTCTCATCTCTCTTCATCGAATCATCACTGCTCTCCTCATCTTCTACTCCTTCACTGTTCTTTTCTTCATCTTCACTATCACTTTCAGTTGCACTGCGAGTTTTCTCCCATAAACACTTCCACTCTCCTTGTCGTTGAAGCTTCTCCCTGTGTCGACGTGCATCTATGGCATCTAACTTTCTCATCCACAAATGAAATTCCTCATCATTTTCAACCCTTAATCTTTGAAATTCTTCTCTCTCTTCTTGTTCTTTCTTCTTGGTCTTCTCCAGATTCAGAAAAGCGATCAAACTTTCCATCTCTAAGCTTGTTAAAGCCTAAATCGCACTCTTTGCACGTCGCACTACAGGGGAATCGGGTTGTGATTCTGGATTACCTCCACCGGCGGAACTGCTTGCAATATCGGCCATTTCACTATTCCTTAACCTATCTTTCTCTGATTTCTATTTTTGGTTTAATAATCTGTTTATCACCCTATATTATCTTTAAATAATGTTGGTAGTTTAGCCATAAATGGTCGTTTATGGCGTTTGGTAAAGAGTCTTCTCGCCATGTCTATTCACGCCACTTCAATGCCATGCACAACCCTTTAGATACCATCATTACTCTACTAAACCCTATTTTCGAAGTCTAATGTCAGACTATCAAAGAGTATCTTCAAAGTCTAATTTTATCCACACCGGTTCTTCAATACCCCATACACGGTACTCAGAACCATCATGACGCTTTGAAAATTATCTCCCATACTCAATTTTATCTAACCCAAGCAATCCTGGCTTAATTACATCTCTTCGACTTTACCGCCGTCATTACTCTTCTAAACCCTATTTCCAAAGCCTAAAATTTAGTCGCTTAATTCACTGGCTTTTACTCCAATTCGAACTATACATTAAGAGGTGCATTGTTAGGTCACCTTAAACAGTTTGGTTTTATGAAGATACATAAAAGGCACGTCTATCAGATGGGTTATTTCTATATAGCCATTCAGGTTAAATTGGCAGAACATCTTGTACTAGTTTTTGTTGTTGTCTTCTTGTTTGCTGCTGAATCTATTAAAACACTTGCACAAGCACCGAAATATTTTAATGGATTCAGCAGCAAACAAGAAGAAAACAACAAAACCAAGTCCAAACATTAGTACTAGTGTTTGGGATTAAAGGGGTGAAAGAGTAGTAAAGGATCGGAGGAGGAAATAAAAATATAGGTTTGGGGTAAAAGAGATGAATGAGTTGCATAGCACGAGGAGGAAGAGGAAGAGTTTCTTTGTGATAATAGTAAGCAGATGGAGACATGATGTGTTTCATCTGATATGGCTCTGCATTCATCTATAAATTGTAATTATCATTTGGTCCCTATGGAGTAGCAGAAACAGCTTAGTCTTTCAAAACGCGAATCTTAAACAACTAAAGATGGGCAGCTTGGTGGATTGATTCGTCTTGTTAACCTACCTCCTTCGAGAAGAGAACATGCGTTCGAATGTGGACATAATTTTTTTTTTTTTTTGAAAGTCAGTTAATCACTGTTGGGCTGGGGAAGAAAAATGCCCTCAACAGAGCTGGGTCCTGTGCTGTCGCAGTTACATCCCATTTCGTGTACTCAGTAATAATAGAACTGGTGTGTCTACAAAACGCCCACTATGGACACGCATACTAGCGTTTCTAATAAAACCAACTTTTTAACCACGCATATAAACGACGTGTCTATAAAACGCACTCTATGGAAACGCAAGTATGCATGTCCAATAAAACGAACTTTTTAGCCACGCAATAAAACCGGCGTGTCTATAAAACGACCACTATGGACACGCATAGTAGCGTGTCTAATAAAACGAACTTTTTAGCCACACATATAAACCGGCGTGTATATCAATCGTACACTATGGACATGCATACTAGCGTGTCTAATAAAACCTACTTTTTAACCTCGCCTCAAGTGGCGCGACTATTTTTTTGGACACACCACAACTGGTTAACGTGGCCATAGACTGGTCTATAAACACGCCCAACAAAAAATTAAAAGTTAACGTGACACTACGGTAATATTTGGACATGCTACTAGCCCTGGCGTGGCTGAAAGCACTTAAATTAACACGCCCATAGAACATGGCGTGTCTATAGACACGCCAAAACCAAAAAGCGTGGTATGGAAATTTATATATGGCGTGTCTAAAGGCCACTTTTGTACTAGTGAATGTAGTTGAGCCCGAACTCAGTCTCCCACTGATTCAGGTACAGTCGCGCTCCTTACGCCTCTTGAATCCCAGCAGGACTCCGTGCAATTGATTCCCTTAGACGGTCTCACACCAACTAAGAGTTGCTTCAACTCAATTGAAGACTTTAAGCCAAATCTTCCTCAGACAGATTAATCCCATAATTGAATTCCTGATTTACGATCTAAACGAATGATCAGATCAAACAAAAGATCCAGGTGATAAAAATCGATAGCAGCTTAGATAAAAGTCTGGCTATCCTCAAATCCGGACTTATGCAACCCGAAGTGCAGCCTAGATTATTATTCACCTCACAAGTATAAAACTTGTGGAATCAACAAAGTATGAGACGGAGAGACTTTGTTGATTACTATCTATCTTGATTGATGGAGCAAGGTGATAAGCACGTAAGTGTGACGCATTTTCATCCATAACTACATTATCTAGGACTCATTTTATTTCTAATAAAGTTGTTTTCAGTCTTTTCTAGGGAATAAGCTATTGCGGCAAAATTGGCTCGAAAAGTGGTGTTTTACACCCCAGGATAG